>WBMN01000011.1:223903-674263 GCA_010367425.1 Teratosphaeria destructans
ATCAGTCTCCGGATCTGTAAGCCCCATCGCCATCTCAGGTAGCGCTCCATTATCAAATGGCAATTCCACAGCTTCGACGATTGGATCTACCGGCCCAGTCTTGTCGACTTCGACTACGTTGTCATCAGTCTCCGGATCTGTAAGCCCAGTGGCAATCTCAGGAAGCGCCCCATTGTCAAAAGGCAATTCCACAGCGTCGACGATTGGATCTTCTGGTCAAGCTTTGTCAACCGGTTCGCCCTCAAATACACTTTCGTCCAGCCCATCAGTTTCCGCCTCTGTAAGCCCAGTCGCAATCTCAGGCAGCGCTTCATCTACGAACGGCAGTTCCAGTGCCGCGTCCACAATTGGATCTACTGGGCCAGCCTTGTCGACTGGCTCACCCTCAAACACTGGCTCGTCCCCAAGTCCCATCAACTCCACCAGCATCACGGCAACTGGAGCGTCCACAAGCGGCCCCGCAGCTGCTGCCACGACGAATGCTTTTTGCCCTGGCAACAACGGCACAACCTACACAGACTCTCGGGGCCAGACTTACAACGTGACATGTGGCGCAGTCTACACTGGTACCCTCATCAGCAATAGCACCTTGTCGAGGCGTCAGAGCAATGCCATTACACAATCTTGCAATGCAGCCTGTGATGCGAACTCGCAGTGCATTGCTTTCAGTGTTACGTCCAGTGGTCAATGCGAGTTGTTCAGCTCAGTCACCGGCTTCACGCCTGAAGCCGGTGCGACTTCAGCCATCAAGGCGGACCCTACCAACAGCAGCTCGATTGTTGGCACCAGTGGCACCGCTGTCCCGTCTGGATCTGCGATCAGCGCAACTGGGATCTCAAGCGGCGCTCAATACTCGAATGGAACTTCTCTTGCAAGTGCCACTGGCACAGGCGTCTTCTCGAGTTCTGGAACTGCGGCCATCACCTCGGGTCCTAGTGGTGCCATTTCACCAAGCTCCGTACTTGGGGACGATACTTCCCTCATCTCCTCGACAGCGGCTCTGAGCGGTACCGCAATCTCTTCTGTTCCCAGCGGGTCGGCTTCCATTTCTTCCAATGCCACTGCCTTGCCAGGGACGGCGGTCTCATCGAGTATCAGCGGAAACAGCGCTTCTGGCCCAACAGTGCCGTTGTCGACTGCTGCGACATCGGCAGCTCTCAGTAGCTCCGTGATCTCCTCGGTTGCCAGCGAATCGGCCTCTCTTTCTGCGAACGCGACCTCACTGCCAGGAACGGCGTCACCAACGAAATCAGTTGCCAACAGCGCTTCGGCGTCAAGCTCGGGTACCGCTGTCTCCTCCAGCTCTTTCGTTAGTACTAGCGCCAGCTCCTCGCCTAGCATTGTGAACTCCACTACCGCGTCTTCTTCCGCTCCTGCGACGGCAACAACGGCTCTGTGCCCAACATACGCCAACCAGACTTACACTGATGCGCAGGGGGCTAAGTACAATGTCACGTGCGGCCAGGCCTTCACCGGAGACTTGATCTCCATCCAGACGATGAGACGCTTCAGGCGCCAGACAACCACCATGCCCTCAGTCACAGGCTGCATGGCGACCTGTGATGCGAACAGTCAGTGCATCGCTGTGACTGTGACTGGGGACGAGTGTCAGCTGTTCAGCTCGGTCAGTGGATCAGTCGCCTTGTCAGACGCGATCTCCGCTATCAAGCAAGTATTAGCGTCAAGCAGTTCCAGCACTTCTGCTCCTGGCACCGCTGTGTCTTCGAGCTCGTTGGTGGCCACTGGCTCGTCTTCGAGCGCTCAGCTGTCTACCGGCGTGTCATCCAGCTCTAGCGCCTTGCTGTCTACTGGGGTGTCTTCCAGCTCGAGTGCCTTGCTGTCTACCGGCGTGTCATCCAGCTCTAGCGCCTTGCTGTCTACCGGGGTGTCTTCCAGCTCGAGTGCCTTGCTGTCCACGGGCGTGTCTCCAAGCTCGAGCGCCCTGCTATCTACCGGCGCGGTTTCCAGCTCGAGTCCCTCGCTGTCTACGGGCGTGTCTCCAAGCTCGAGAGCCCTGCTATCTACCGGCGCGGTTTCCAGCTCGAGTCCCTCGCTGTCTACGGGCGTGTCTCCAAGCTCGAGCGCCCTGCTATCTACCGGCGCGGTTTCCAGCTCGAGTCTCTTGCTGTCTACGGGCGTCTTGTCCAGCTCAAGTGCCCCGTCGAGCCTGCTCGCTTCCAACTCGAGCGTTGCCCCGACCAGTGGCACGGCTGCTGTCTCACCCTCGGCTCTTTCTACCGGCATCGCCTCGCAGTCGGCGTCGGCCAATCCGAGCTCAGTCCTTCAGACCAGCCCGGCCTCACCATCCAGCTCGGTCGCAGCCTCGTTGTCCAGCTCCACCGCCGCCAATGTTAGCTCCACTGTCAGCAGCTCGTCGGCTAGCGCTTCTGCAACCAACATCCTCTGCCCATCTCATGCAAGCTCGACATACGTCGACGCCCAGAGTGAAGAATACTTCGTTACTTGCGGCGAAGTCTTCACTGGCAACATGATAAGCGAGACCGCAAAAACGAAGAGACAGAGCGCCTCATCCACTGTGCAAAGCTGTCTTGCCGCCTGCGACGCCAACTCGCAATGTACTGCCATTTCCGTGACCGCGGGCAACGTTTGTCAGCTTTTCAGTTCGGTCACCGGTACGGTAGTACAGAGTGGCGCGACGTCTGCCATCAAATTGACCGCCGCGGCCAGCTCAATCAGCAGCACTGCGACCTCGACCGCTAGCCCGATTGTGTCGGTGTCGCCCACAACTATCGTTAGCACCGTGACCACGACATTCACCCTTAGCCAGGGCGCCTCGACTGTAACAAGCACGACCTCATTTGTCTCCACGTTCACGGACTACGTCACGACGACCGTCTACGGGCAAACCACTTCGGCTTCTGCTACAGCCTCATCAGGGCAGAGCAACTCGGCTTCTCTCTCGCAAAGCGCGCCGGCGTCCACTTTGAGCTCCACTGTTCAGAGCAGCCTGGTCTCGATCTCGCCCTCGCAGAGCGCCTCGGCTTCCTCAACGTCTTCTGCGCAGAGCATATCGCCATCAGTGTCTCTCTCGCAGAGCGTTGCCGCTGGCGCTTCAAGCGTTCCTGCTCAGAGCAGCTTGGCCTCGACATCTCTCCCGCTGAGCGCCTCAACTGGAGCTGCAAACTCTTCAGCGCAGAGCACATTGGCTGCGACATCTCTCTCGCAGACTGTTTCAGCTTCCGCTCCGAGCGTACCCGCCCAGAGCAGCCTGGCCTCGACATCTCTGCCGCTGAGCGCCTCGACTGGAGCTGTAAACTCTTCAGCGCAGAGCACATTGGCCGCAACATCTCTCTCGCAGAGCGTTTTGGCTTCCGCTTCAAGCGCCCCTGCGCAGAGTAGCCTGGCATCGACAGCTCTCCCGCTGAGCGCGTCGCCCTCTGCCTCGACCTCTTCAGCGCAGAGCGTTTCGGCTTCCGCTTCAAGCGCCCCTGCGCAGAGTAGCCTGGCATCGACAGCTCTCCCGCTGAGCGCGTCGCCCTCTGCCTCGACCTCTTCAGCGCAGAGCGTTTCGGCTTCCGCTTCAAGCGCCCCTGCGCAGAGCAGCTCCGCTGCCTTGAAGACATCCTCTGGCGCTGCATCCAGCATTCCGTCTTCCAGCTCGCCGTCTTCCACGCTAGTCACGACGGTTTCAGCTACCACGGTCATAACCACCGTGACTGCAACCCTCACGTCTAGCTCCGGCTCTTCGACCATGATCAGCACGACATCCTTTGTCTCGTCATTCACTGACTACGTTACTGTGACCGTTTACGTCACCGAGGGCGGCTCAACTGCCAGTACTAGAGCCAGTCCAACGTCTGTCGCCAGCACCACGACGTCTTCGATCGTATCTGCATCGAACAGCCTTTGCCCGACGTTCGACGGCCAGCAATACAAGGATGGACAGGGTGTGCCGTACGATGTATTCTGCAACCGCGAATACTCTGGCAACACCCTCGGTCTCGTTACCAAGCGCCAGGGCGACACGATCACAGTCGACACGTGCTTGGCTGCTTGTGACGCCAACGCACAATGTATTGCCATCACAGTTGCGAACAACGAGTGCCGT
This sequence comes from Teratosphaeria destructans, assembly GCA_010367425.1. Lineage (NCBI taxonomy): Eukaryota > Fungi > Ascomycota > Dothideomycetes > Mycosphaerellales > Teratosphaeriaceae > Teratosphaeria > Teratosphaeria destructans. The sequence goes on from WBMN01000011.1 coordinate 227,973, forward strand.
CTCTTCAGCTCAGTCAACGGCTACTCTACTGTCACTGGATCCACGGCAGCCATCAAAGTCAACCCGCAGACATCCTCGGCGTCGACCAACACCGGTCTGGTGTCCACTGTTACGCAAATTCTGTCCGGTATCACGACCCAGACCGCGACAGTCACTAGTACCGACAGCGAAGCGCTCTCGACTCTTTCGAGTGTCCTCTCGACGGCTACCAGCGATGTGCCAACGACTGTTTTCACGACGGTCCCAACCACGGTGACTATTTCTTCCGTTTCGACGATCTCCACCCTCGTCTCCGGCTCGCCCACCACAGCCATCACGACTTTCGTGACTGTGACACAGACTCAAGTCGGGACTGCTATCCCCACCGCTCTGCCGGATGACACGGCGCTCTTGCTCCAGATTGAGGAGCTCATCCTCATGGGCCAGCTGTCGATTCTGGACACCCTCGACGACTTGATCGGCAAATTCAATGACCGTGGCCAGTACACCTCGGCTCAGGCTGCCGTTCACCGTATGGGATCTTGGGGCGTCCACGGTGGCAGCACTCTCAAGGAAGTCGTTAGTGGCGTGCAAGGAGGCATTCCCGGCGCCAGCCCTGACGCCAGCACTGATAACACCGATGCCACTCCCGCCACCGACGCTGGCAGCACCGCCGCCAGCCCTACGGCTGATACTGGCAACACTGGCGGCGAAGGCGGCAACCACCATGGCTTCCTTGGCAACCACCACGGCTTCTTCCGTGGATGGGGTGGATGGGGCCATTAGTCTGCGGCAAGTTTTGTAAAAAGCTATCGGAATGATTTCCATAGCATTCTCCTTGTGTGTTTGATGGACAGTATTGGGTATGACAGGGATGCAAGCTCAGAAAGTGTCATGGTCTTGATGCATGGAAGGAAGGAGGATGAGATTTGTAGGAGGCTTGGCCATTCATTCATTGTTGTCTGGCATGATTACCAACACCTGTTGATGTATGCTAGCTTTTGTAATTTCATAATATGTGCAGTTTCATCAGATCAGCTTCTTCACACACCCAGAGCCGTTCTTGCTGCGTCGTGACTTCTTGAGTTCCAGTCGCTGCTGGCGGTAAACTCTACATGGCTCGCGAGCTCCACTACTAACGAATTGCTTCTTACGATGCGCTGCTCATGTTCGAAAAACATCGGTCACGTACGCAGCTTCATCGCGATCGATCGGCCATCCTCGAGTCCTTACATGGCGCATACTTATCCGAGCCTGAACACCGTCAAGATCATGCGCTCGGGGTCCTGATGCACAAGCTTCGCTATCAATGCTCCTTCTCTATTGCCCCATCCACGCCTTCAATGCTCCTCTATTGCCCTCCCACGCCTTCTCGAACCCACGGTCTTGGCATCTCGACCCGAGCACCTTCCTCGACTAGCACCGGGTGTCCTTTGCAGAAATCGGAGGATGCCGTCGTACATGGTAAAGTAAGCTGTTGATTACAAGTATTCTGTAAATATCCATTCTCCGATAGTTTCGAACCCAAAGTCTCACTGCGACGACATTCTCAACACGCGGCGGGTAATATCTTGCACGACGATGCCCCACCGACGGCTGTGAACTTGCTTGATTTCATGGTCATTGGCAAGACGGCACCAATAGTCGACTATCTTACAGAGTGACTTATGCTCGTAACACCAAGCATGAGTCGCACAGCATTTGGGCTAGTCGCTGAACGGCGTATAAGCAGCCTGAGCCACACCAGCCTCCTTCGCCTTGTCCCACACAATCTGGTTCTCGCTTACAACGAAAACCCAAACCCAACATCCACATTGGCCACATCCTTGATACTGCTATCCTGCCTAGCCGCGTCCACAGGAGCCTCTGCACCATCGCTCCCCTTCCTAGTCGCCTCCGCCCAAGCCTGCTCAACATTCCTCCTCACCCACTTCCCCTTCATCTCCCACCCATCCAACCCCTCACCTCCCACATCCTCACCAGCCTGCAGCACATCCCAACACCTTCCGTCACCCACCTTGGCAAGCTGCACCGCAAGCGACTCGACTGTGCCAAATCGAGGCATCCATCCCAAGACCGACCCAGTCGAGGAGCGCGAGCTGTGGTCGTCAGCAGACACGGCGCGCATGTCGGCGAAGTGTCGGAAGGCCCAGTCCAGCAATTCAAGGCCTCGCGCTTGTTGCGGCTCGTTTGGTGGTGAGGACGCGGCAGCAGTTTGGAGAGTGTGAACAGCAGCTTCGATAAAGACGAGGATCAGTCGGTCGTAGGTCAGTGGGGTGGGCATGATGCGAAGAGCCAGGAGCTCGGAGACCAGGAAGCTGGCTTGTGCTTCGTCGGGAGGAGAGACTACTCGGCAGCCCTTGAGGAGAAGATTGAAGGTCTCAACGTTGACGAACGTTCTGTGCGTGCTGGAGGTACTCGGAGGAGCGAACGAATGCATCAGCTTGTAGATTCTCAGTGCTTCGTCTAGATTCTTCTGCTCGACGTGACATTCAATGAGGAGGTTCAGAGCTGCGAGAGGTATTTCGCGTCCCTGGTCGTGCAGGCTTTTAAGGATCTTGAAGGCTTCTTTGACTAGATCAGGTCTGTTACGCATATGGTTGAAGAGGGCTCGCGTTTCGAAGACTGTAGGCTTCACCTTCTCGATCGTCATAATAGTCAATATACTCAATGCACGCGTGAGATCTGGATTCGCGGTGTTGAGATAGCAGTCCATGAGAAGCTGATAATGGATGAGTTGAAATTGCACTCCACGCTTCGAGAGCTGTGAGAAGACATCGGTGGCCAGGACTGCGTCTCCAGCTTGAGATGCCGTGACCAGCACATTCAGACAGATACCGGATGCTGGATTCATGTAGCCAGTGTTGACTTGAGAGTTCCAGACCAGCGCTGTGCTTGGATGATGGCGGTAATAGCTACCGGTGTCGAGCAGAGTATGCCACGCAATCCTGCTCAGCGTCATCTCGCCACGATCAAAGCGTTGTCGCATGACGCGATGGGCTTCCTCCACCTCGCCAGCAGCGCAGAGCATGTAGACCGCCATGTCGAGCAGCCATGGCTGGACTTGTACGCCTTCTCTTTGCATGCCGTCGATCCTGTTCATCGCCTGCTCGAACAAGCCCTCTCTCAACAACCCAGCAGCAACATCGTGCATGCCTTCTTCATTGAGCTCCAGCCATCTGTTCCGCATGTATTCCAGCACGTCGGCTCGCAGGAGGTGATCGGGATGCACCGCCAAGACACGCAGAATGGCATGGCAACAAGCATTGTCCGGCTCCAAATTCGCCTGCTTCATCTCTTCCAAGTACTCCAAGACCCGCCATGCTGCTCCCGCGGTCGCACTCACGTTGCTCAGGATGAGCGCCGTGTACAAGTTGACATCCGGCTTCTCGTGTCGCTCCTGGATCAAGTGCTCGACCAGAGCGCGCACCTCCCGGACTTGGGCTTTGATGGCAAGGGCGCGAAGTTTGGTATAGAGATATGGCGTGGGCTCCTTCTTGGCTTTCTCCAGCGCGCTGTGCAAGTCCCTTGCCAGCCGCCTTTTTGTCACGGGATGATTGTAGTTGATGATCCTGCTTTCATCGTCACCACCATCATCTTGTCGCTGCACCTGGACTGCAATGCTCCGGCGCGGGGGGACGAAAGGTCGCTGGTTGAGGCACCTCGATGGTCGCGTGGCTACCGTCCGCAGTAGTCGCGATGATGTTATTCGGGACCAGGCTGGACAGAGACACTGCCACAGTGGGTCAATGACGAGTCGTGCTGGTGGCATATCATCTTGATCGCGGTCGCGTATGTAGGGGAAATATACTTCTTTCCGACCAAATGCTGCCGCTTTTTTCTTCGCGTCCTGCCGCTAGCGCTTGATCCGTCAGAGCCAATCAAGTCTGGCTGGCCCACGCATCGAGGCAACCTCTTTCCATTCCACGCATAGATGGGATTTCGGAGCTTGCTTGCAGCTTTCCTCGGGCATCAAGGCCTCTAGCCTGCCTGGAAATGCAAGACATGACAGGCGCTGGCGGCCAGCTGCTGCAGACATGAATGCTGAAGGCAATGTCACTGGATTCTGTTCGGTCTATCGAAGGAGCTCTCCCTCCATCTTGCCTATGATTTCCAACCATTATCAGCGCAATCAAACTCACTCCGGCTTTTCAGAAGCACGTTTCGTCAGGTGGCTTAAGTCGGCACTGAATACGATGGACTGATTGACCACAGATCATCCTTCCACAGAAAAAACGGCTCGACACTGCCATCAACGGAGCATCGCCTTGTTCAGCATCAAGAATACATGCATTGTCTACGGCTTGGCGGCTAGAAAACCAACATGATAATGGAGATGACCTCTTTCTACACGCGATATGAGCAATGGCTCGTATCTCGCGCAACGTGCAAACTAAAAGCACGCGGAAAGCGACAGAGCCTAGGACAGAACCAAGGCCGATGGCGTTCGTTAAGCCGCTGAAAGAAAGGACAATGCAATTCGATCTTCAAGCACGGTGATATCGGTTGCGGATACCACCGTGTTTGCCTGCGCCTAGTAAAGAACATTGTTGCAAGGCAGCACGACCATCTATACACGCTGGCGCTTATACAGGCGGTACCGCAAGGTACGGCGGTGCGTATGTGTGCCGGCACCGTTCCTTTCGGCTTCTGTTCCGAGCCGCATCCACAGTATTGCAATGCATGTACGGTATGATGTGCCGTATTATTACTAATGTAGTTCCGCTGCACCGCTTATGATTAGGACGCCGCCATCAATGTGCATGGTAGTCACAGCGCCGCCGAAGTCTATCACGGTTCCGCCATCGATGACGAAGCGGGGTCTGGAATGTACCCCTCCGTCATTGGGAATAATGAAATGGCCTCGTCGCGCAGGTTCTCTCAACAACAGTCGCAACCATTATCCCGTATCAATTATGGCTGACATTATCAAGAGCGTTCAGGATGCCGTCGGGCTCGGTGTCAAGGCCGAGAAGCCTATCAAGCTCTACTCCCACCCAGGTGTACGTCTGGGAATCTCGACTTCTTACGACGAGACTCTAATAGTGATTGCAGGGACCAAATCCATGGAAGGTCGCCATCATCCTAAACGAGCTCAAGCTCCCCTATACTACCGAGATTATGGATTTCTCAGTCCTGCACCAAGAGCCGTTCGAATCAATCAACCCGAACGGTCGTGTGCCAGCGATTGAGGACCCAAACACGGGCGTGACATTGTGGGAGAGCGGTGCCATTATCGACTATTTGCTCGACACCTACGACACCACAAAATCCTTGAGCTACAGCACATCTCCAGAGAAGTATCTCTCTCGGAGCTGGTTCCACTTCCAAACATCCGGCCAAGGCCCGTATTTCGGCCAGCGTGCATGGTTCACTCTCTACCACCCGGAGAAGAACTTGACGTCGGTACTGGACCGCTATGGTAACGAGATCAGGCGTATCATCGGAGTCATTGACTCGCATCTTAAGAAGACTGGCAAGCACTATCTGGTCGGGGACAAAGTGACCTACGCCGACCTCGCGTTCGTGCCATGGCATTGGCTGCTCACCATTGCTCCGCATATCAATGGAGAGGGTTTTGAGGCGGAGTGGAAGGAGAAGTATCCTACAGCGTGGGCTTGGAATGAAAGGCTGCAGGCACGTCCTGCTGTCACAAAGGCTAGGGAGGATAGGGCGAAGGCTATTGCTGATTCGCAGCACTAGAGCTTTCCCGTCGTTTCGCTTGTCAACAACAATAAGGTAACGATCTGACCTGTTAGATAGTGGTCTAGATGTGCCGGTATATAGAACCGCGGCAAATCGAAATGGCACGACTGAAATGGCCAATTTATGATGCAGGCGATTTATCCTTGTCTACTAAGAACAAAGAAAGTGATCTCGTCTAGGATATGATCGATCAGTTCCCCATGCATAGACTGGGCACCCAAGTCTGTCATTTCCGTTTGAAGGTCAACTGCACAGGTGCAGACGAAGCATTTCCAAGCCGCTTGGCGACAACAGGAAACAGCAACGGAACCATACCGAGGTATTCAACCCATCTCTGGGGGCACCACACAGCAATGACGGACGACCAACTTCAACAATTCCACATGACGATAGTAGTCGTGCACGGCATCGAGTTCAAGATCCCAGATTATTCGCGACCCCACTCTCCTCATGCTACAGACGAGAGGATCAGCCCTGGCTTGGTGTGGTCGAAACGGTGGAGGAAGAAGTTCGGGCATGGTAGTATCAAGGGTTGAACCTGGGAAGCCGCACGTGTTGGAATCCTTCAATCCATCCAGAACATTCGTGAAAGCTTCAGTGATAAATCATGCTACGAGAACCACGACCGCTTCATGCGGCGGCTTGGTTTCTACCTGTGGGCGTTCGGTCAGCGCCGACCCTTGGCTTTTGGATCGAAACCACTGTCACTTTGAGCTCCTTTGCCTTCGTTTTTAGAGAATGGATAGATGAACTTACAAGCACGGACGCTTATTGACATGGTCAGGAATGGAGACTGTCGCAAGATGCAGACGTCCTACTACCACTCGTCTCGCGTCCTCGTCTCAAGACTCGGCAACTAAAAGATTTCCTGACCGCCCTTGTCAACAAGCGCGCGCGGGCGAAAGGGCTAGGCCGTAGTAACCAGACGTCTGTTCAACAAAGCGCCATAGAAGATACGCGGTCCATGGTGTCGCCCTACGCCGTGAGAAAATTGGTGGCCCTCATAAGGTAGTCCACAGTGGGTGCCGAAGCACGTCTTCAGCGCTGCGCGGCCGCGTCAGCACAATCACATCGACTAGACTGTCGTTTCACATATTGCATGATGCAGTGGGTATCAGTGCCTGCGTACCACCGGAGGCAGTGCAACGACTCGCTAAGCTACAGGTCCTTCTGAGGCCTGCCAGTTGTTGACGACGGACGGCAGATGCCCGTCCCGAAGATGCTGTCCCGAAAAATGCCCTGCCAAGCCCGGAGCCTGCCTAGCCCTGCCGCTTGTTGACGATGACTTCATTGATGGCGACGGCACATTGCAGTAGCCCGCGACTCGACGCAGCAGGCGCACTCGAACCTCTAGCATCATGTACGCAGACGAAGCGTGGACCGGATGAGTGGCCAATCCTGCGGCGGCGATCACCCATGAGACTCATGACTACGCCTGTTATTAATGACGCTTAGGTGAAGCCGCGCAAAACGGGTATGCTTGGCATTCGCCGCCATGTCTAGCAGATCTCCGCCCCTTTGGGGACATCCGAGTGGCCGATACAATGGAGCCTCCCTTGATGAAGCGTGCTCGGTGTTTGTATCTGCTGACGACGAGGGCCGCAATTGATTGATTGCGTTGCACAGACGTACCTCCTATGGGTCTGTGCAAGCAACACGTTCGTGCGTGGGGAGTTTTGAAGAGCAGCAGCGGCCAATCATTGTGGCTAAGACTTTGCTGAGGAGTGATCGATGCTGGGATAATCAGTCCCACAACGACAACATCGAGGAATGTGTTAAGGAGATGCGCAAGTCCAGTCGTAAGGTACGCAAATATAAAATGCTAGCTGCCTGCTCTCAGAGACTTCCCAACCTCAACGCACTCATCGACACCGATCTGCAATATCATTACAAATTGTACACTCGCTCTTGAAAGACGCCGCCATGGTCAAGCTCCACGCACTTCTCTCTGCGCTTTGTGCCTCGTCACTAGTAGCAGCTCATCCTGGTGAGCACCACGATCATGAAGAGATCGCCAAGCAGATCAAAGCCCGAGACTTCAGGGCTGCCCACACTAAACGCTCGATCAACAAGTGTGAGGGCTCAGCTAAGTACCAGGAGACGAAGAAACGCTCCATTGCACGCCGCTCTGAGGCTGTCCAGGGGCTTCGTGCGGCACGCGGCATCACTGCCAGTAGGTGCCATGGATCAATCGGCCACGGCATGGTATTGACTTGACTGTGCAGAGCCGAAGAAGTATCGTCGTGATCTTGCCACGCTCGAGGAATACGAGACCGTCAATCACAACATGACTGGAATCGACATGTTCAACTCTGAAACCGCTGAGTCTACCGTCTTTGCTGCAAACACATCCTGCATCTTGACTCCCGAGGTGACGGACGGTCCGTACTATGTTGTGGGCGAGACTATCCGCAAGAACGTCAAGGAAGCTCTGTACAGGTGAGACGATTTTGTGTAGGGTGGATCTGTCCGCTGCATCTGCTGATACTGGTTGCTCTGTCAGTGAGGGTGTTGATGTCTACCTTGAGGTCCAGTACCTGGACGTAGACACTTGCGAGCCTGTGTCTGACATTGCGGTCGACATCTGGAACGCCAACGCGACTGGAGTCTACTCAGGTATCAGCGAATCTGGTAACTATGCCGCAGGTAGTTGGAACAGCACCTATTTGAGGGGCATCCAGTTCACAGATTCGGATGGCGTCGTATCTTTCGAATCGATCTTCCCAGGTCATTATGATGGCCGCGCCACGCACACCCATCTTCTCGCCCACATGAACGCAACTGTGCTTGCAAATGGCACGCTGGCGAACGGTACGTTGCTGTCTGATGAACCATGGATCAGTAGACTAATGCTCGCCAAAAATAGGTACTGGCGCCGTCACCCACATCGGGCAGCTCTTCTACCCGGAGGCGCTACGGTCCGCAGTTGAGGCCGTTCACCCATACAACACCAACACGCAGACCATCGTTTCCAACGACGACGACATGTGGTCTATCGTCCAAGCTGGCACGACCTACGATCCGTTCCCAGAGTTCGTCTACGTTGGTGATGATATCAGCGACGGTCTGTTTGCTTGGATCCAGATCGGTGTCAACACGACTGCCGACTACACGGATAACTCTTACTACTCCGTCGCTGGGTACATAACAGCAGATGGAGGCTACCAGAACGATGCTTCGACCCTTGGTAGCTCTCCTCCGGGCAATTCCACGTCGTAAGCTGCCGAGGCTTGGGTGCTTGTGCGTTGCCTACTGAGAGCTGTCGGTCAAGACAACACACGCGCATTGTGATAGGAGTGTCGAACTCTGTCGGGGAGCATCCACAGATACTCCCACTTGTACATACTACCAGCACGATCATCAACAAAGAGCTGGATCTTTGATCATGGGATGGCCTCACCACTTTGAATTCCACCAACAATACGCGCCACAACATTCTCAGGCTATGCAAGATATTGGAAGGGCTCAGTGGCCGCCTACCAGATGAGATTGATCCAGACTGACAAAGCCATGCTTTGTATGCTCGGGCTGGTCGACAAAGAACAATCAATCCCCCTCGTCATTCATTTCATCACAGACCTGTCGCGTGCCTTTTTCCGCTCTGATATAATCCCTCGCTATGGTACGCAAAGATGGCTCAAAGATGGTATTCCAAAAGGTGAGAATCGCAGAGCCTGCCCCGGTGGCAGCATTGCGCGCACCAGCCCCTGCATCAACATCGACGATGCAACGTAACAAGAGCGTAAGAAGGCCAACAGAGATCCGAACCGTCAACCTCCACACCACCCTCGACAAGCTTCTCCAGGATCTGCACATCACAGCAGGACGCCACCTTCCGCCCACACCTCTGGCAAAGCACCGTCACACTCCCAGTCCTTTGTACTCGCCCGTCACGACTCGCAAGCTTGGCGCTCATGTCCTCAAAGCAGGCAAGATATCTTTCACACTGCCAGATTATGAGCCAAAGCATACGGTGCACTGGGCCGACAGGTTGGAGGATGGGGAGATCAGCCCTTGCTGCATCAAGCGAGGAGGGAGGGAGTGGCATCGGGGAAGCGTGGCGTTGGCTCCGCCGAGGTCGGGTTGGACGGGAAGGAGGAAGCCGGGTTTCAGTCTTGATGTTGTCCAGGAGCCCGAGCCTGCTTTGTTGAGATAGCGCGATTAGGACTGAATGGGTTTCTGCAAAGACACGACCACAGTCAAAGTCCTCTGTACAGATGGCGCATTGCATCGTCGCAGAAGTGAAGCAAGAGGTAGCCCTTCATGTCTGATCGAACGCCGCATATCAATCACAGCTCGTTCATTGAATGGGGAATTTGCTTTGATTCGACGTGGTGGCTGAATGCTATACTATACCTTGCAAGCTGCTGGCACGACCGTGTACTGTGAACAGACCAGCCAAATGCGTCTGGAGGGAGGCCATAAAGATCCATCGAGCGCACTCCCGGTGCCGGAGCAGCCGTGGTTCTATTGGGTGCTAGATCACTGTCGCCACATCCGGCTGCCTCCTAGCATGGCATTGGTACAGCAGTCGCCCGACGAAGGTCTCGAATATGTCGGCCGTTAGGTCACTCTGCTAGCCCAGGGCGCATGTCAATACCCAGCTGGACGAATTCAGGTATTGTCGCGAGTAGATGACGGAACAAAAACGAGGCCACGATGTGGCTACGCCGAAAGCCATTTAGCAGCCTGAACGGGGCGTTGGGCAGTGCGGGCACGATGATGAGCAGTCTAGCCATTATTATGTTAAATACGGTGTCTAATATCGCTCTGGAGGACGTAATATCGCTCTGCACGACGGGCTTTGTGGAGAGGCAAAGATGGGGGGGTGTTCAAGTGCATGGGGCCGGCTTGTTTGAGATGCTCGTCTAGACGGCTAAATAATAACGTGGTGATTGTGGACAGGGTGCAGAAGACGATTGCCGACTTCCATGTTGTTGGCGGCGCGGAAGATGGCGGGCCCAAGGCGTCGTCGGCATTCAGGCCCTGGTATGGACTACCGGGTGACGCTCATCAGAGGGCATGGATGGGCAACAACAGCGTCGAGACCGAGCACAGGAATTATTGGACGGCATTAGGTTGGATACGATACGAGATTGACGCGCTCCGCCCCGCTCGGGATCTGTGGGCCGAGGTCTGCCGAAGTGTCTCAGACTCTGTTTCCGTGTTGCTGCTGCTGCTGGCAAACCCCCTCCGCCTTCACGGCCTGACCAATTCTCGATACGAGACGCCCAAGCGACCGGTCGACTGCATGCAGCCGCGTGACCCCATGTGGACGCCACGAGACTGTTGTGCTCGCGAGCACCACCACAGTGCAACCATACCCCGCTCGAGCGATGTACCACAAGGATGATGATCAGGCACGCTGGTCACTCCTGCCCGTCCACCTGGGCATGGCCCGAAGGATCCATGCTCTTGAAGCTGTCGATCAGAGTTTTCTGGCGGACAGCGGCGGAGATGAGAATGAGATGACCCGGCGGCATCTTGGCACATATTTCGTTGATGATTCATGGGTTCACGACCAGCAGGACCTTAGAAGCTGGTATTATGGCATGGTAAAGCCTCTCGTCAAACCATCCTACGATTGTTGAAGATGACCCCGCTATCGAATGCAACCCGTCGCTTCTTATACTTCGTGTCGATCACGGAGCACTTTCGTGCGTGCACGTCCGCTGCTGCATAATACGTCGACTGGTTCCTAAAAACCTTCAACCTCGTTTGACCGACTGCCCGTGACCTCACACGACGCCAGAGTACAGAATGCCCCCCATCATGATCAGCGTCCTCTCAGGCTTAGCCGCTAGTGTGGCTTTGGCAGCAGCACAATGCCCAGACTACGCCGACTACTCGAAGGAGCCACATGAGCCATACTCAGGCGGTCGCTACAATCTCCCGTATCAACGCCCAGCGCCAGCCTGCAGGACCTTCAACTCGTCCATCGTCGAGTCCACCATCTCGGACATCTCCAAGAAAATCGCGGACCCAGACCTCCGTCGCCTGTTCGAGAACGCCTATCCGAATACGCTCGACACTGCGGTTGCATGTAAGCCGCGGTCCCTTCACGATGCCACATATCTGCTAACAGCGGCAAGGGCATGGCCATGCAGATGACGCGCAGGATGTCGAGCTCACGTTTCTGATCACCGGAGACATCCATGCTATGTGGCTTCGAGACTCGGCTAACCAAATGCAATCATATCTGCCATTGCTGAGCGCGTCCGACTCTTTCGACTCTTTGGCTTCTCTTTACCGTGGTGTCATCAATCTGCAATCACGGTACATTGGGATCGATCCGTACTGCAACTCCTTCCAACCGCCGGTTGAGTCGAAGATCTCTCCTACTGAGAATACATATGGAGCCAGCGATGTCGTTCGGCCTCAGTATTCTAAGGAGTCGGTATTCGAATGCAAATATGAGCTGGATTCCCTTGCGGCATTCTTGGAAGTGTCCACGAACTACTACGATGCTACAAAAGATGCGGACTTTTTCAAAAAGTACAAGTGGGTTGCGGCAGTGCAAAGCATTCTTCAGGTCGCCGAGGACATGATGGTCCCGACCTACCAGGAGAATGGCAACGTGAGCGAGCTCACGTATTCCTTCACCCGTCAGAGCGACCGAGCTTCAGAGACGATAGAGAACAGCGGCCTTGGCAATCCGTTCAACAGTGGTACGGGCCTCATTCGATCCTTCTTTCGGCCGTCGGACGATGCGACCATCTTCATGGGCTTCATACCTGCAAACGCGATGTTGTCACGCTATCTAGGCTGCGCGGCAAACATTGCCACTGCCATTGGCGAAACAGATCTGGCTAGTCGCATGACGAATCTCTCTTCCAGCTTGCGCACGGCCATCACCAAACACGGCATAGTGCACACAGCTGGGGGTGACCAAGTCTATGCCTACGAGGTTGATGGTTACTCCAGTCAGAACATCATGGACGACGCGAACATTCCTTCCCTGCTATCTTTGCCATTTCTCGGCTACCTAGATGTTAACGATCCAGTCTACCAAACGACCAGGTCGCTGCTGCTCAGCGCACAGAACCCATACTACATGCATGGGCCCAACATCAGCGCTATCGGTGGTGCGCACAACGGTCCCGGCTATGCTTGGCCGATGGCTTCGATTGTGCGCATCTTGACAAGCAACGATGACTCGGAGATCACGGAGCAACTGAAGGAGCTCGTGAGCACGACCAGCGGACTTGGTCTGATCCATGAGAGCATCAATACCTTCAACGGCTCTGACTTTACACGGACGTGGTAAGTTCGATTGGTGTCCTGCTGTTGCAGCTTTCAATGTTTGCTTACGATCCACCAGGTTCTCGTGGGCCAACGGCCTGTTCGGGCAGTGCATTCTTGACCTGGAGGACCGGAAGCCACAGATACTGCAGCAGAGCTTCCAAGGCGCAACTTGAACCCTGGCGGCTACGATCTCGCCCAGGCGATAATGTATAATGGCATTCTCTGTACAGCACTAATCCATCATACCTATCGCAAAGCAAGCGGTCGTGCTTCAAAACTATGTTTGACCAACACTACCTTGAATATTGTTCAAAAAGTTGAAGCTATGATCGTGGCAGCGTCGACTGCTCATACTGCTTACCCACCTACTACAGCCCACGGCTGACCACTCCAGCATGGCCACAATTCGCCTCTACCGACCCTTTGTCCTACTCTCTTCACCCTTCCGAGGAGTCGCTGCGCTGGAGACCCTCTCCAACACGGTGTTTAGGCGGCTTCTAGAGTCACGCACGCGACGTCATCAGTAAAGCTACCATAGACTCTCCATCACCAATGTCAGTACTATGTCGTACCTGCAGCCGCATGAGTGAGTGACGTTCTGCCATCATTGTGTCCTACGCACATATATATCATGGCGGGACAAGCTGTCAACGACGACCCCCTATCATCTACCCCACGTCTCTTCAAAGTCGGATCACACTCTGAGACATAGTAAATTGCAACCATGGCACCGCAAGTCGTCTCCATCACCGGCACCTCCACCGGCTTCGGCCACGACCTGGTCAAGAAATGCCTTGAGCGAGGGCGACCAAGTCGTGGCAACCGCCCGGACCTCCTCGAAGCTCAACCTCGACAACACATCGAAGCACAACTACCTCCCCGTCGACTGCGACGTGACCGACCCAGACAGCATCCACGACGCCTTCGGCCGCGTCGACGTCGTCGTCGACAACGCCGGCTCCACGGTCTCTCGGGCGAGTTCGAGTCCCTCGGCGACCGGCAGCTCCGCACGCAGATGGAGGGGAACTTCTTCGGCCCGCTGAACGTGACGCGCCGGGCGCTGGAGGTCATGCGCGACGTCAACGAGCCGCGGGGCGGCCGGATCCAGCAGATCACGTCCATCGGCGGGCAGCGGGGCGTCCCCGACGTTCAGCGTCTATACTGCGCCAGCAAGTGGGCTGTCGAGGGCTTCACTGAGGCCTTGAGTCAGGAGGTCGAGCCCGAGTGGGATATCAAGCTCACTTGCATCGAGCCCGGGGGGTTCAGGGCCGACTGTGAGTTGTTGGGTGTTCATTCTTTCCCGAGTCCTGTTCCTTTTTTTTTTTTTTTTTTTGGAACCATGGAGCTGATTTGGTGCCAAGGGGCGGGTCGGTCCATGGTCTTCGGCGAGAACAAGAATCCCGCTTATGATCACATCGACGATGGGGCAGAGGCACGGGACCCGGGCGGGCGACCCTCCGAAGGGGCCTCGGGCGATGTGGGAGATTGCCAAGATGGAGGACCCGCCGCTCAGGACGGTCATCGGGAGGTATGCCGCGCGCGAACTCGCCGGACCTTCGTCTCTGTGTGGACGATGCTGACTGTTTTCCTAGCGATGCCTGTGAGGCCATTATGGGCAAGATCAAGAGTTATGGGGAGCTCTGCCCCGAGTACAAGGACCTTGCCTACTCGACTGATGTTGATGGCTACCAGAAGCCGTCGTGAGGTATGGTCGCGAGGTAGTGCCCATCCCGGGGAGATAGTGCTAGAGCTTCGGAGTATAACGTCGAAGCAGATTCGCCTAGATCAGTGTCTACAATCCCACGATCACGAAGCACGACTTGAACTTGACATCGTCGGCCATGCGCTCAAGTGAAACATTTTTCATGTCCCGAGCTGCTAAGGAACATAACAAATCTGTCGATGTATGATCTACTCACTTCTCAAGTGTTTCAGTACTGATGCCGTACGAGAATACAAGCAGCAATCTCCCCAAGGTCAACCCAACTCCTACGGCACCAGAATGGCGCGTCCTCTGACCTTGCCGGCGCTCAGATCATCAATAGCTCGCTGGAAGTCCTCAAGCTTATACTTGGTCGTATGCAGAACCACTTTGCCTTGCGCAGCCAGCACCATCAGCTCCGCCAGATCATTATAGCTCCCGACCAGGTTCCCGATGAAGTTGATCTCGGTGCTGATGATGTCGATGGTCGGGATGTTGAGGTTTTCCCCGTAGCCAACGACGAAGTAGTTGCCTGCCTGACGCAGCATTTTGACGCCGGTGGCGGTGCTGCCGCCTTCAGCGACAAAGTCGATGACGGCTTCTGCGCCCTTGTCGTTCGTGAGCTTCTTGACTTGGTGGACGAAGTTGTCGTTCTCATCTGCTTGGAATACGTGGTCTGCGCCGAGCTTTTTGGCCAATGCGAGGGCGTCAGCGTTGCGGTCGATGACCACGAGTGTTGCACCGGAGATGCTGTCGTTGTGTCAGCAATCGCAAACATTTGCGTGGAATACAATGTGACGATGTGGAGGTAGTCGTCGTGAGGCAGTCGTCGTGAGGCTGGGACAGACTCCATTGCTCTCTGCCAGCGACATGGCGCCCTCTTTTTGTGGCAGGGCATACTCACGCTTTCATGACCTGGATACCGATATGTCCCAGCCCGCCAGCCCCGATCATCACACACACATTGCCCGGCCTCAAGATTCTCGCCGCCTTGGCGACCGCATGGTATGCCGTTAACCCCGCGTCTGCCAACGCTGCCACGTCCGCCGGCTCGAGGTTGTCGTCCAGTTTGATGACACTCCGCGCCGTCGTTTTCAGGTATTCGGCATACCCTCCATCGACATTGATGCCCGGGAAAGTCGAGCTCTCACAATGCACGTCGTCCCCGGATCGGCAGGCAGTGCAGAGTCCGCATGTCACGAGAGGATGCAGGATCACCTTGTCGCCGACCTGGACATTGGTCACGCCGTCGCCTATGGCATGCACCCAGCCCGCGTTCTCGTGGCCTATGGTGTAGGGGAGTTGGACCTGCGACTTGTCGGCCCATTGTCCTTCCAGGATATGGATGTCGGTCCTGCACACGCCTGCGGCTCCGACCTTGACGATCACGTCGAGTGCGGACGTGATCTGTGGTTCAGGAGCTTCGGCCAGAGAGAGGTTTTGGTGGTAGCCGACGACGCGGACGACCTTCATCTTGGAGAAGTTTGGGAGGCTCGACGAAAGTGGTTTCGATGGAGAGAGTAAAGAGTTTGCAGCTTCCACCTACCTTACTCCAGGCCGGACGGGGTGGAGTCTGATCATGATATCAGGCACAGGCGTCATGTGTTATGCCCTCGACTGTCGCAGTCTGGCAGTGCTTCTGGACCGGACCCCGCTCTGGAGAGCGGTCGAGTGGATGATGCATGATTGCCGCTAATTCAGTCACTCCAGGGGACGGACGGCTTTGAGAAAGGATTTGATGAAGGCCGTGTGATTGGGTGGGGATAGAGAACGAAGGAGATGTCATGAAAGGGGAAGAGGTGGTTTATGCAAGATAACCATCACGAAAGAAACCCATCATGGTTGGTGCGACATAGCGAGTAATCGTGATGCAAGTCCGAATCATCTGCGAGTCGGAGAAGGTGCGGTGTAGGGTTCGTGCCGTGCCTGCCGCGGGTTGATGATCACGACCTGGAAGGTGCGACCTCGCTGCTACCTCTTTTTTCTTTGATTTCTCATCAATTCCTCTCGCCACTCGGTGCATCCCGGCGGCCGTGAGTCGTGATGCCGACCGTCCCGTCATGGAGGACATCGAGACCTGTGAGTGGTGCGCTGGACAGACGAGCTAAGGGAAGTTGGGAATCCGAGTGGCGTCATACCGTCAGTCGCAACATGAACGGCGATACCTCTCGTTGGTGGAGCATCATGTCGCTGGTCTCCTGCACCACGACCCCCAATGGAGTCGCCGTATATCGGCCACAGAGTCCCTGACTCGCCGTCTCTCCTCGACGCCGCCTCTTCATCTATAAAAACAATGATGACCAGACCAGGTAGCAGGTAGTCAATCGCTCTTCGTTCCCTGACCACTCTATCATTCGCACCCCCCCCCCAACATACTGAATGACATGGCAGACACAATCATCTCTCCATCGACTCCTTCTGATCTTGGACATCTCGTTCTGCCCAGGGCAGTCGAGAAGCATGCGAGAGAGCATCCCCATGACACCTTCATGCTGACCCCTCGGTCGGCCGACCTGTCGAGAGGCTACAGGAGCATCAGCTACCGTGATCTCGCGCACGCCGTGGACGGCCTGGCAAGATGGGCCCAATGGGCCATAGGGGTCGATCACCGGGAGGAAACGATCGCTTATATTGGCCTGAACGATCAGCGATATTTCACCACCGTCACTGGATTGATGAAGGCGGGATACAGAGTAAGTTTGAATCCTTCTCCGTCCTCTCGAGCGGGCTACTAATGCTGGCGCAGACAATGCTACCATCGCCCAGAAACTCGAGAGAGGGTCAGGCATCTTTGTTCCGAGCGACGGGTTGCAGGTTCCTCCTGCACAGCGAGGGCATGGAGACTTTTGTCGAGACGATCAAGGAAGCTGTTCCTGGACTCACGACGGTCCAGGTTGAATCGTGGGATCAGATGCTCCGACACGGCGAGGAACAGGATCGAGACGACCATCCATTCAGAGGCCGATACAGCAGTGCTGCGGATGCCAAAGTGCTGATCCTTCACACCAGTGGCTCGACAGGCTTGCCCAAGCCAATCTTTCTCACCAATGCCGCGATCGCTGTCAACCGCACTCACAGGTTCATTCCCGTGCCGGAAGGCCGACAGTGCGTGCAAGCACTCCTGTTCCCTGAGGGCAAACCCTTGTTCACCATGGCCCCATACTTTCATGCAATGGGTGGGTGACTACTAGCGCTACAGGAGAGGCGTAGCGGCCTTGAAGGCTAACACTACATCGCAGGTGCAATCGTATCTGCTGGTACTATTCTGAACAGAGGCTCATTAATTCAACTCCCTGCCGAACGACCGATCAATGCTCAACTCATCATCGATGTCATCAACGACACGAAGCCATGGTCTGGCATCTTTGCTCCTGCGATACTGGAGCAAGTAGAAGCAATATCAGGAGGTCTGGAGGCTCTGGGGACCCTGGAGAACGTCTTCTTTGGTGGTGCACCGCTCGCCCATGGCAGTGGCGACAAGATCAACACTGTCACCCGCGTGCAGACTATTATAGGCTCGACCGAAGCTGGACTGATTCCGAATCTCCTACCAGAGGACAAGGACGATTGGACTTACTTCGAGTTTGTGGAGGGCGCTGGCGTGCAGATGCAGCCCGAGGAGGATTCCGACTTGTTCGAAATGGTCGTCAAGAAGAAACCTGAGTACCTACAATGGCAGGGTGTCTTTGCCACCTTTCCTGACATTGACGAATGGCGCACGAAGGACCTGATGGCGCCTCATCCTTCGAAAGCTGGGCTCTGGACATACATTGGCCGGAAGGATGATTGGATCGTGCTGTCCAACGGCGAAAAGTTCAATCCTGTCGGATTTGAGAAGCAAGTAGACTCGCATCCATTCCTCAAAGGCTCGATGGTCGTCGGCCAAGGGAGGTTCCAGACAGGTCTGATCCTTGAGCCAGACTGGGATGTCTTGCCGTCCGACAAGGATCCACATGAGCTTTTGGATGATGTATGGCCCATGATCGAGAAGGCAAACGCATCTGCCCCTGCTCATGGACGCGTGTGGCGGTCAAAAGTCGCTATTGCGAAGCGCGACAAGCCCTTCAAACGAGCAGCAAAGGGTAGTCTGGTGCGAAGGCAGACTGTGGAGCTGTTCAAGAATGAAGTCGAGGCTTTGTATTCCAACGAGGGCAGCGATGATCAGCTTGGAAAGCTGGAGCCGGGAGCAAGCCTGTCAGATGTGAAGAATTTCCTTCGGAAAGTATTCAAGATCAAGGGTCTCGCCATTCCAGAAGACGCAGCGGATGACGCAGATCTTTTTGCTTATGGCACGGACTCGCTGCAGGTTCTGGCATTGTCTTCGACGCTGAGCCATGCCTGCAAGAGTGCGGGTAGAGGCACAGTATCTGCACGCGATATTTACGCTCACCCTACCATCGGAGGGCTGGCCAAATGGTTGCAGAGCAGTGGAGAGCAAGATGATCAGACTGCCGGTGGAGCAGAAAACAAGGAGGAGATCATGGCCAAGATGGTGGAGAAGTACACCCATGGCTTGCCAAGGTTTCCAGCAGCGCAAGTCAGCGATCGACCAGAGAAACACACGGTTGTCGTCACCGGTTCGACTGGATCCTTGGGCAACTATATTCTCCAAGAGCTCATTGCGAATCCGACGGTCGCCAGAGTGTACTGCCTGAACCGCTCTGCTGATGCTGAAGCACGGAACCGGAAGAGCTTTGATGAGCGCAAAGTCGCCACAGACTTCTCAAAAGTCACATTCTTACACACGGACTTCAGCAAGGAGCTCTTTGACTTACGAAAAGACATCTACGATACGATGTTGCAGCAGGTTGACATCTTCATCCACAATGCCTGGGCGGTTGACTTCAACAAGGCTCTGGAGTCGTATGAAGCTGTACACGTCGCAGGCACAAGACGATGCGTGGACTTCAGCTTGGCGTCTCGGTACAGGGCACAAATCGTCTTCATCTCGTCCATCGCGAGCGTCGGCAACTGGCTATCGAAGCACTCGACCTCGGATTTCGTCCCCGAGGTTCTCATGGAAGATCACTCTCTCCCGATACCCGGTCAGGGATACGCAGAAAGCAAACATGTTGCCTCCATCATCCTCGCCAAAGCTTCGGACAAGGCCGGTGTGCCGTCTACCATTGTCAGGACAGGACAGATCGCGGGTCCGAGCGAGGAAGGCATGGTCTGGAACAAGCACGAGTGGCTACCATCTATCGTAATTTCAAGCCGAGCCATGGGCATTGTGCCAGAGAGGCTGGGCAACCAAGACTTGGTCGACTGGGTTCCACTGGACCTGGCAGCTAGGACTGCGGTCGAGGTATCACAATCGAGAGCAGAGCAACTCTCTAAGGCAAGCGCCGACAGTGCCACCGTCGCTCACCTCGTCAACCCTCGAACGGTGTCTTGGTCTCAACTCGTCCCCGCGGTTCGAGAGGCGATCCAGAGGAACACGGGGCGGGACGTGCAAGTCGTGCCGTTCAAGACTTGGCTGAGCAAGTTGAAGGCGATCGAGCCGACGACGGAGAATGCCGAAAAGATTCCCGGTATCAAGTTGATCGATTTCTATGAGGGCTTAGCGAGGGAGGGCGCGGGTCTGCCGAGATTGGCTACGGCTCAGACGGCGAAGTCGAGCAGGACGTTGGCGAGTATGAGGGCTGTGGACGAGGAGATGTTGAGGACTTGGATGGGGCAGTGGTGGGATTAGGTCGGGCTGATCGAGGCCCCAGCAGCTGAATTAGGGCGCCAGGCCGGGCCCGCGAAAACGATAGCCCTCACGCGATCAAGAAAATAGACAGACCGACACAAATCTAGTCGCTCAAGGACAATGATTCACCGCATTCGGCACCTTGCAACGCTCGAGAGAAGAGATGGGGTCGCTCCTCTGCTTTGCGAATTTGCGATATTCCGTTCAGGGGAATCTGAGGCGATGAATAGGGTCATGCGGCTCTCGGAGCAGTGCTCTTTGGAGAATCAGCGAAACGATTGACGCTCAAGCGCATTTATTGCGTGCGATGGGACGCTGCTTGTAGAGAATCTTAGGAACTGAGGAGGATTGCATCGTAGGCGGAAATCGATCCCCCGACTGGGGTCCAGACGAGGAAGGGTGGGAGGGGCATCGTGATGGAGGGGTGCTGGTGCGAGCATACGGGCGCCACGACCGACGAGATCCGACCATGCATCTCCTGCCCCCCGCACTGACCTTGGGGCTGCTCCTGTCCAGCGCCAATGCCGAGACCGTCTGGACGACGGGACTGACGTCTTGCGCGAAATACACGTGGTGCCGCTGCCACGACGCCACCACCCGAGCGCAAGACGACGAGATTTCCAGCAAGGCTTGGACCCTCATCGACGGCACCAGGGGCCATACCTGCGGGTGGGATCCGGATAAGGGGGCGTGCAGGAAGCCCAAGGGCGATAGCGATGCGTTTGTCAAGATTGACAACTGTGGGTGGGAGAAGGCGTGTCGGGTGGCGGGCAACGATGATACTAGGTATTATCAGCAGTGTTGGTGAAGCTGAAGATCGATCAGGCTGTGGGCTGGACTGGCTGTGTGTACCTGTGCTGCAGGTGAGATCATTCGATACTGCCATCGCATCATCGAAGCATCTGGCTTGAGGCCGAGGAGTCCCACAGACGCGCAGATGTCGGGCAGGGGATGGAAGTCGGTACGGATCGTGAAATCGTCGAAATTGCTGTGATGCATGAGATGTACTGCCCAAGACCGGGAAAGGGTTATCGCTCGTGATCCCGGCCAACAGACCATTTCATCCGTGATTGCAATCGAACAGATCTCAGAGCTTGTTAAAGACCTGTTTGCGCATTATCTACAAAGGACACATTACTTGCTGATTTTTGCATCATAACGTCAACATGCCACTGGTCGCACTTTCTCAGCCAGCCTGGTACAGGCCGAGCGCGACAACATGCGGGTTGAGCAAGCTGATGTTGAACGGCGTGATGGCAAGCTCATCGGTGTCGACCAATGCCACGAAGGCCGTCCCGTTCAGTGCCGGGTCGCCCGAGTACACGGTGCTGTTTGGCTGGTAAGTGAAGCCGCTGTTGCTGCCCGTTTTGACCAAGGGCGTGTAGGTCAAATTGAACTGGCCCAACCAAGCTGCGAATTGCGGCTCACCAGCCTGAGTCGACGTGACGTAGGAGTTGTTCGGTCCGACGTACTGGCCTGGCGCGTCCCAAGTGAAGGTGACATTCTTCCCCGGGAACGACAGAGGGTCGTACTTGTCCTGGGAAATGGCTGGCCAGCACGACTTGCCGGTCTCGTTGGTCTTGAGGCAGTTGTCGTCGCCGAGAAGCTCTTCGTCGTAGATGCCTGGGTCGCCCGTGCGGTTGCCAGTGGTCTCGTATGCGCCAGTAAGGTTGGCGTTGATCCTGGCCGAGGATTAGCTTCATGTCCATGGCGCCTAAGGAGATGACGTATACTCACCTGTTCGCGTTTGGCTGACTGACAACGTGCAGGCTTGGGAAGTTTTGCCAGACGACACGAGTGTCGTTGGATGGGCAGGAGGCGATGTATTGCGAGATGAAGGTCCAGTGCCAACTCTGCGGGATGCCAGGGGCGAACTACTTCAGGTCAGTATATCTTTATCCTAGCTCTGATGATGGAATACTCATCCAGATAGGCATCGGGTGAAGACCAAGCATTTGGCGGAAGACAGACACCTGGCGGGCCTCGATAGCCTCAGCCTGCGTCAGCAGTCCCGCACACTCACGGCAGTCCAAGTGCGGCATGAATCCCCAGTTACCGGCCTCTCCCCAGCGGGTCATCTTGGCCATGAAGTCGATGTACTCGCGGACGTTGGTGAACGGGTAGTCGTACTGGCACTGCTTTGGCGCAGCCTCCCAGCCCAGCATATTGGCGACCAGCGTAGCATGGCCGGCTTCCTGTATAGCCATGTACTCGAGCAGGTCACGATCCGCCTTGGTGAAGCCCGCCTCGATGAAGTCCTCCTCGCTGTAGATGCCTAGCCCGTAGTGGAAGAGGTCGAGTTCCATCAGTTCTTGGTTGATGCCGAGCGCGAGCGATTCAAAATCATGGTCGGATTTAACCTGGTACACTGGTGTAGCATCGTACCCGATACCACCCCACGGCTGGTAAGGGATGACCTCTGGGTTTTGCAGCTTGCCATTCGTGTTGTAGTAGGTCTGCTGCGGTGGTTTTGGAGCGATGGTCGAAGAGAGTGTGGTGCTGGCCTGCTCGGCGCCGGCCGTGGTAGGCGTCCCGGTGAAGGGGCCATGGGTAGTGATTTCTGTCGTAGCAGAGGTATAGAGATCGTTGCCGATGTGCAGTCCGGCGCCTACGGGGGCGTAGGCAGTGGAGGTCGTGGCGGGGGCGGATGCAGCAGAAGTCGGAGCACTGTATCCGGAAGGCGTGGCGCCTGCCAGGAGGCTGAATGCAACGTCGAATACTGGGGCCATGGTGAAGAGGGTCCAGAGCTTGTTCGACAGGTGGACCATCATGCCGGACCTGGGGACCGCCTAGATATATGCTGCAGGCAATGATGCGCGCTCGACAACATTTTCGGCTTGCCGTCACCGTGTGATCAGAAGTCACACCCACCACTCGTCTAACATGCGGGCTACGATGGGCGCTGCTTCATCCGGCGATGTCTGATACAGAGATTTGATTCGACGGAGACCACGTATGCGGGCTCCAACCCCTCGTTCGCCGGCATTCGCCGTTGACGCAGCCCTGAGAGTGACGTGAAGCTGACAGCAAGCAGCATACTGCCCTGCTCGTGTAATTCGCCATTGTCCTTTACCGACATTACGCGGACGGCAGCAGCGTAGACTTGTGATTTCAGAGCGGCTTGAACGTCAGTCTTATGCAAGCAAAGTACGTACATGTACCATGTCGGCTAGCAGGTAGGCGTACATGGGGGGAACGGCAGTCCATCAACAACGGGAAGCACTGCTCGGTGAGGATTGCTGGTCCGGGAAATATCAGAACAAGATGTGGTATCACACGTCAAGCAGACGTGAGCTCGACGACAAGAACATGAACCTGCGGGCATCCTTGCGCAGATCCATGGTCACGTGCGCGTCTGAGACTTGGCGCAGCGGTGACGATCTGACTTCTACAACTGACACTCGTCAGGACCCAGACTCTCGCCGTCTTGGTGGAGAGTCTCCGATCCTCGTATGACCTGCCTCTACGGAGGGAAATTGTCATCGACACTTAGCTAAAAGGCTCGAGATTCAACATACAGTCCACTCGAATTCCTGCACCAGATTGAACAGCCCGATTTTGGTTTATTAGTGCCCAAAACGATGATGCAGGACCACCACCAAGACTCTGTGCATCCCGAAGCAGACATCGGCTGGACGCCGGTGCCAGGCCCTAGGCTCTGCCTGACACTTGTCGCTGCTCCAACACCCAAAGCACCTGTTCCACGTACAGACCTGGCCTTCTGATGATATCGTCATGTCCGACATTCAGCCACTGCACGTATTTCCTCGATTTCTCGACATTTGTCAACCGCAACTGTGCAGCCGCCACGATGTCCAAGAACAGACCGAATCTCTCAATGAAGTGCAAGGCCTCTCCACGTTCTACTTCTGTGCCTTGTCCTCGTTGTAGCCCCGCATCGTAGAGCCTACGATAGTCGAGAGCTGGGTTGCAGCAGATTACGACGAGCGGACATGGACCGAGGGCGTGATTCCGAAACTGCTGAGCTTGCGCCAAAGCCCATGCGGATCCACGGTTATCCTCTGCCTTTGCAGCAGCTTGGGTGCGCTGCACTGCCTCTAGCAGCTTCTCCCACTCATCGTCCGTAAGCGCGGACTCATTACGCAGGTTCGTAAGCTCTGCAAAGTCGATTCCCGCACCGACCGCTTCCAAAGACGGATGTGGGATCTTGGGCTCATGAAGGGCGAGCATAAGCTCCGAAGCTGTGTCTGCTAAGACCATGCCGGTCACTGATCCCCCTGACACAGCTTCCAGGAATGCACGAGCGCAGATGCCACCATAGGAATGTCCTACGAGTACGTAAGGAGGACCAACGCGAATGACAGCGAGGAGGTTCTTCAGATCCTCAGCGGCCTGCTGAGCGGTCAGCGTCGCATGCGGCCCTCGCTCACTTCGATCATAGCCTGAACGATCATGGAAGTAGACTCGAGCGTGTTCGCCGAGCAAGCGTTGAAGCCGGATATACATAACTGCAGGCGCACCGCCACCACTGAAGAAGAGGACAGCGGCATCGCCTGGTTTTCTAGGTCGTCCGCTAGAAGAAACATGTAATTTGTGCGAGCCAATATGGACCATGTCGTGGCGATCCTCAGTCTCCCAGGGGTTATTGCTTGACATTACCATGATGACCTGACATGAGAAGCTGCTAGGAAGTCGATGTTCACGTTTTGCCCAGGAGGAAATGCAGTCTGTAGGGTATAGAGGAGGCAAACACGGACGCCTTAGAGGAGGCCAGGATGCCTGAACGGTCAGTGAATCTCAAGCCACCTCATGCACAAAGTCGTCAGCTTATCTTGTACTTGCATCTCCCATCAGTCAATCAATCGGTTGACTTGTTGTTATTCTTAACGGTTGCACCATCGAGACCGTTGATTGGTTGACAGTGTGACGGGAAGACTCAGCGCTAACGGAAGTTAGGTCTTGGCATCAGCGCTGATGTTTGGGCTTGTGCTCCAACGTCCAACATCCGTTCATCGTCCCTACAAGAAGCAAAAGATGGTGGAGCCAATGATGAATAATAGTGTCTTTCTGCTCGACGCGTCTGGCGTATAAGCGCATGACTTTTCATTCGCTTATGGGCTTAGCCGTCGGCAAGTCTTGGAGATCAAAAGGCAAGTGTTCGGGGCCCTCAATGCTTCTTGAGACCATCCCGACATCCATAGTATGGGACACGGATGATGCGCAGCCTCGATATCATAGGCAGATGCGCCTCTTCATGTTCCATCGAGAGTCCCAGTGCCACATTCACGGCCCTTGGGTCTGTCCGCACGTATGGTCTCAGCAGAAACTATGAGAGCCCGGAAAGGACAGCGAGGCAGAAACAGGGACACTTCCTACCTCCTACATAAGGCTCGATGAAGCAGTCCCGCAGGCCCGACTGCTCGAATCTCCCATGCATATTCTAATGTCTGGGCGCTCGGGATGCGCATATCAATTGGAGTTTACCACATCTTTTAGGACTGTCTATTATGTCGAATGGACCACATCCGACATGTCGCCTATCTCCACCAAGTGTATAGGTGTGTACCAGAATCGGGTCGTCTGGAATGCGAACCTGCATGTTTGTATGCACTCTTATTACACGCCATTAGCGCGAGATGCTGATTTTCCTCCCCACTGCGTCGACGATTGCACATCGACTTGGTCAAAGGTCAAGCACCGCATATGCGGGTCACCATGCCATGCGGCGCCCTCTTCTCGTTGTGCATCTGGCTCTTGTCCAGTATCCCTACGTCAGCCCAGACTGTCTCGACATCGACTTCACAATCATCTTCGGACTCGACCAGTTGGGTCACCATCACAGAGTACGGCACATGCGCCCGGCCGCCGAGAACGGCCTTGATCTATACCGCGGGAACAACAGTTTGGACGATAACGACTGCACCATCTTCTGGACAGGATGCCGGAGCCAGTGAAAGTCAGAGCTCGAGCGGAACGAGTCAGGCAGATTCGACGGACTCTACAGCTCTTCCGCCAACGGATGCAGCGCCTGCGACAGGCTCTGCTTTTCTTTCGGCAACGGCTGGGCCAGATTCGATGGGAAGTTCATTGGCTCCTTCAGCAGGTAACGGCGGATCTTCTTCCGCGGCGTCTCATTCTTCGGCCGCGCAAGCAGAGACGAAGTCGAGCCAGCTCACAGTGCCGGGATCCTCTATCAGTGGAAGTATGATCACTTATGGGTCCATATCGTCGGGCCTCACTACAACGGTCTACGGATGTGGTAGCGATTTTGCAAGCTATACTGCGACCTCGTATATCACCATAACTGCAGCATCCTCCCAGACGAGCGCCATTTTCACCAGTGGGACCTCGGGCGATGCTGCATCGTCCGGCGCAGCTAAGCAATCCACAAGCGGTCTTCCTCGCGCACTCCCATTGTCCTGCTCTGCTACAGTCACCTCGTACATTGCATCGTCGGGTGCCAACGCGGCAGTTTTTGTTTCAACCACAACGGTATGGGCAAGTCAAAGCTTGGCCACGACATCGTACATCACTATTCTTCGAAATGTATCATCCTGCGTGGCTGCAACGAACCCACTGTCCTCTGCACTGGGTTCCACAGCCCCCTCAGGAGCTTTGGGGCCGAATGCCACGTTCAGCACCGACATTGATGGCGACAGATCGACCTGTCCTTACTCTGGCTCAGTGGTACCAAGCACAGTGACCGTGACTCGCTTGACGGCTTTCAATATCACTCTAGATCCCTCCACAACGACTGTCACGTCTTACATTGGCAGTCCGGCGGTTTCGAATAGTCCTGTTAACGCGTCTATCAGCACTCTGACAATAACTGCCTACGTATCGGATGTATCCTGCCCTGCACTAGGATCTACATCAACGCCATCCCCGTCAACTGCTGCTGCGGCCACACAGAAGCCGATCGTAGCGAATGCTAGCTCGCTTGCGGGCAATTCCAACTCGAGCCCGAACGTCACGGCCCAAGTTGTATCACCTGGGCAGAATGCTCCCGTCACGCCAAGCAACACAAACTCGAGCTTCCTGCTCGTCACATTTGGCAACACCACGACTCAAAGTGGAGGATCGGTGCGCAAGAGACAGTCCTCCGCTTCTGGAGGCTCGACATACAACGCCACGCAAAGCTTCTCTGCGACGGAAGGAGGGATTTATGAGATCAGTGCCGACGCGGCAGATGCACAGAATGGCAATACATCCCCAGACTGCGCCTTGACGATATGTGTCAATGATGACTGCGGCCCGTCCAATCAGCTCACTGAAGAGACCGAGACGTATAATTACAATTGGACTACGGATGCTTCTGGCTCGGAGCTGGCCATCTTCAGCATAACATGCTCTGGCCAGGCTTATGTCGCTTTGTCGAATGTTGTCATCACACCATACCTTTCCAGCAATACAACAAGCTCGTCTTCGGCATCGTCCGGCGTGTCCAACTCAGCCTCATCAACGCCCATGGTCACCACGTCCATCTACCTGACGACGACGCTGCCGCCGCAGACGTATACAAAAAGCGGATACAATGTTACGGCCACCGAGACTGATGTCGCCACGAGTTACATTCCCACAATTGAAGTCTCAACGTACGTCTATTCGATGACGACTACGCTTCCGCCGGCCACGACCACCTACTATATCACGCAAACCACTCGAATCCCTGGCAATACCTCCTATCTCCCAGCCAATACGTCGTATGTCTACCAGACATATACTTTGACCTCTACTCTGCCCGCATCGACGAGCATTATTTACAATACGGTCACCACTCAACTTTCGGCGAACACTTCGATTGCTACTACGACTCTGATTCAGGTAAGCCGCATTTCATTCTAAGCATCAGGCGCCAATTTCATCATTGTGCAAATGGGAGCATTGCCGAGAGCCTTTCCAGAGGCAAAGCATTTAAGCCGGTTGGGTCTCTGCATAATATGTTGGCTGGCCGAGCTGTTGGTCGATTCATGACGGTCACCATTCGGTCATTAGCACGGCTGCTCCGACGGGCAAACATGTTAGCAAGAATTGGCGTGGGGTCGGCTGACGCCTATTTCTTATTGCGATGCGCTCGGAATGCTTTAAGAGCTCAGACGTGCTTGAGATAGGCGTCAAAAGGAGAAGTAGAAAACGCCGAAACCGCTAGATCTGACTTTTAGCCACCTGTATTGCGTCGTCGTCACGGAACGGCTTTGCCTCCTTGCGACTTCGTAGCATATTGCTGACTTGTTACGTGTCAGACCGAAACTACCGTACTTCCGCAATCGACGACCATCCTCTACGAGACGGTGACGAGTCAAATTCCGGCAAATACATCTTATGTTCCTACGACCCAGGTGCAGACTTACACAACCACGACTGTGATCTACAGGAATGTGACCACACAGCTGCCTGGCAATACCTCGTATGTCCCTGTCACTCAGGTCCAGACACTGACAACGACGACTATTCTTTACGGGTAAGCCAGCATGATTTCTCCCAATTTGGGCACGCAATTGCAGCAAGAGAATCTCGATGTAATAGAGAGGATCCTCCTCCAATCGTCCCGATTCAGTGGTGAGATTTATAGTTTCGAATGTGCAGCAGTCTAACATCCGTTGCTAGGACCGTGACAAGTCAATTGCCAGCAAATACCAGCTATTTATGGTCGACAGTAGTGCAAACCCTCACCTCAACTCTTCCGCAGTCAACCACCGTCCTGTACACGACCAATTTCGAGACGACGACATATTACACTACCATGGTATCCTCGCTGCCGCAGCAGACTCAAACCTATAATATCACGAACATCCTCAACCGCACGATCACGGCAACCACGTCTCTGGCGGCCGAGACTTTTACCTTCAACCAGACACTGACGTCGACCCTACCAGCTGAAACTCGGTTGGTCAATAGGACTATTGTTTCCACAGAGCCTGCCCAAACAACGACTCAAAACAATACAGTTACCGCCACGACGTCTCTGCCGGCCCAGACCACGACAATTGATCAAACGGTCGTCTCGACCATTGTGACTACGTACACCAGTAGTTATCTCATAACAACCGCAATTGTTTCGACGGCCCCAGGTGCGTACTCAGGTCTGGTTTCGTCAACGCACACTCTCTATTTCAATAGTTTCCTTCAGGCGACGCGTAGGGGACAGTCTCAAGGGTCGTGGGATTATCCGCCTCACCAGGTCTGCCAGACAAGGTCCACAGAAGGGCACAGCTTCGATTTGGCATACACGGCATGAGAGGGGATCTGCAATCGTTGGATCAATGATTCAATGCTCTATTTATCTATGGCTCTTGCGCTCCATGCAAGCTCATGGCACCGAATCTGGCCATCCACGCTCATGCCACGAAGTTCATTGCTCTCCTGATATCATAAGCAGGCTAACAATGCGCTAGGCACAATCATCACCACAACCTCCGTTTCCTACTCGCCCACCACGGTCGTTAGCACGCTGTACGTCACGAGGAATGTCACCCAACCAGCAAGCACCGCAACGACAATCCTTCAAGCCTGTAAGCTGCTCATAAATGCTTTAGAACCAAGCAATGAAACCACTAACCGCACACTTTAGCGACTGTCACTAGTACACTTCCGGCCAGCACGAATAACGTCACGACCGTCTCAATGTGAGCGGCTCAGCTATATCTAATTTCTGTTTCCGTGCTGACAGCTCAGATACGTCACAACGTACGTGAGCAGCTATCCGATCACAACGACGATCGTCTCAACAGCGCCTGGTAAGTAATCCTTGCTTGGAAGGCATGTGGATTCTATTGAAGGACGGTCTGGCCATGATATTTAGATATTCTTCTCACTATGACAATTAAAAGTCCCTCCCGAGCACCGGCAGCATTAATTCAAGACAGGGACCACCATAACGACGACGACGGTATCCTACTCGCCCACGACCGTTTCGACGACTCAATATGTCACCTTGCCTGCGAGTACAGCGACTACGACCTCTATTCAACCCGCGGTCACGCAGAACGTCACCCAGTCTACAACTATAGTCTCGACGTGAGTTCGTCCCGCCCTCGCATATCTGCTTGGCTAACCAAATCAGCTATGTAACAACCTACACGACGAGTTTCCCGGTAATTACTACTATCGTATCGACTGCGCCTGGTAAGTTTGCATTCGTGCTAGCCGTTGCCAATATATCAGGAAGCCTCCAATGCTGTCCAGCTTTCGTCGCTCTTTAGCAATTCGCGCGTAGTTGTCTTCGTTCCGAGATGGCCAAAGCTTGGTGCAAGTAGGACTATCGGCCTACCGAACTATGATCAGCTTGGGCCATGGATCGGTAAACTAAGCTCCACGACAGCCGCATGCAGTATGAACAGCGCTCACACTTTCTCCTGTATCACCTTGGGACTCTGGTAGATCCTCGACCTATGCCCCGGCTTCAACATCGCTCAGTCTAAGGCAAATGAGCCCAGACGCTCGGTGCTGGTTTGTTGGCGGAATGTCTTCGTACTAAGAGTGGCCTGTGTCCGCTTCTAATCGACGAAAGGAAGTCAGGGCCGTGAGTTCTCGACTGACTTGCTATCAGGCACGACAAGCACAACCACCTTTGTCTCCTACAGCACCTCAACTGTTTTGAGCACCGTATACGTGACTTTACCAGCGAGCACGGCAACAAGCACGCTGCCACAAGCAACGCAAACCTTGCCCGCTTCGACAGTCACCTCAACGCTGCCCCAGGCGACAACTACCTACAGCTACCCGTATAGCGTGACTGCCACTGCTACGACTTCGATTTCTCCGATTACCACGACCTACAGCTATCCAGTGACTTATGTGAGTATTGGGGACCATTGGATCGTGAGTGGCTTCTGACGAGTTCGATAGACCACCATTCAGCCGGTAAGTGCAGCTTTATTGTATGCTGCCCAGAAGTATCGCCTCTCTCTGCGCCTTCGATTTTCATGGACGCTGTCAAAAGATCACAGGCTCTTTCCTCATGACCGGCCGCCTGAGCTCGATGCTGCTCGATTCACCAGCTGTGGGTAAAGCCAAGCGGAAGCCAAAGACTTCGTCGTCCGGCGGAATGCAATTGCTTCCTCAATCGCTCGAACCCCGATAGACATTTCCGTGGCATCAGCTTGGCAGCCTTTGACAGTAATGAGCTTGAATTTCTGGCGTCTCAATACCTTAGCATGGCGCTCAATCGATGCACCAATTGTGAACAGACTCCCGGAAGCAGCTCTGCCACCCAGCCGATCGTTGGAATCTTGGGCCCTCCTTCACATCTGCATGGCGCTCAGCGGAATTCGAGATGCGAGGTTCCTGCGAATATTCTTCTCCGAAGACCAGATTGCTCTCCAAGAATTTCAGGACTCATTTGCTCAGGGGAGCAGCATTGCACAGTGTTGGATCTTCTACTGGATTGGCTGCTGTCTGGGCTCGTATGATATGACCAGACCTGCTGATCGTGATCCGCAGGCATCTACAGTGACGCAAACCTCCGTGACCACATATACTACTTCGCTCGTCTCCTCCTACACCACATCTGTCCCAATCACGATAACGACGACAGCTTCGGCCAGTACGACGACCTCTATCTCGTACTCTACGTCCATAGTCTCGACCACGATTTATTCGACTGTCGTTAGCACCTATACGTACACCACTAGCTACCCGTACACACTTCCTCGGGCAACTGAGACGGTGCGTAGACTCCCGCACATGATCTTGCTATGTCAGCTGACATCTCTTACAGGATACGGCAACAACAACTCTCAGTGTGACACAGACCACGAGCTACCCGTATACCTTGCCTCAGGCAACGCAGACCGTACGTCTTGTTGTTTCAGGAATGTTCCCCTGCCAGGACTGATGCTCAATGTTCGGCAGAATACCGCGACGTCGACGTTGAATGTCACGCAAACCACGAGCTACCCGTATACCTTGCCCCAGGCAACGCAGACCGTACGTATCGTTATTCCAACGATTTTTTGTTCAGGACCTGACGCTTAGTCTTTTACAGAATACCGCAACTTCGACGTTGAATGTCACACAAACTTCCAGCTATCCTTATACGATCACTGCCACGTAAGTGCATCCTCGCAATACTTGGTGCCAAACCCAGCAATTGGGACAGATTCTCCACATTGATATAGCTCCAAGAGGAACCCATTCCAATGCTCGTCGAAAGCCGAGAAGCTTGCTTGACGCTCGATGTCGTCGGAGAACCGCTTCTGGTCGCTCCCTACCGATCATCGCAGAAGGCACCCCAGATCGCAGAGCCCTACGCTATCAAGCCCGAGTGCAAGCGAAGCTGTGAGCTCGATGCAAGCCTGTCTCAGGGCAGCAGACACTCTTCTCATCGATGCTTGATGCGTTCAGGTCCAACTGAACCCGAATTCTGCCAGTCTGCATAATATTTAAACCACGCCATGCTAATGAATAAATTAGAGCTACTACCACCGCTCCGCCATCCTATCAGGCCACCTCTACAACCACGATTACCGGGACTTCCACCTCTACCACGACTCTCGGTATTACGGTGACCAGCTCATCGCAGCGCCCGGTGACCACTACTCTTCAAGTCACCCAGACGACTTCATATGGGGTGAGTAATTCAACAATCTCTCAGCAGTGCCATCAGGTCATGGTCCTATCCCTCTATGCCTCAAGTGACAGGCTGATGGGTCGGTCATCTGACGGTACATTCGGCGCTATTGATGAACAATCATTGAAGCTTGACTGGCTCATAACCTCACGATGCTCGATAACCCATCAGGCGTTCGGTTGGCTAGCCTTACACTTGGGGCCCTGTGGTTCTGTCATCCCCTTGAGAAAGTCCCATTCTTTTGATCGAACCCAGAAATTATGGGGTGGCGTCTATGCTGCCGCTCGGCTGCAGCTGACGACCATCCCTGGCTTATTTCGAAATAGACTATCGCTGACTGATGCTGCCAGGTCACCTACACCCAAAACGTGACCCAAACACAAACCACGTCGCTCCCGCCGCAAACGCAGACCAGCCTGGTAACAACCACCACCGTCTACTCAACTTCTTATCCGGTCACGATAACAGCCACGACTAACTCTGTCTCCGGAACAACGGTCTACTCAACGTCCGTCAGCTATGTCCCGACCGTAAGTGGCATTCGCAGCACGACAGATGCGTTCCCGCAAGTCTGACTCTATTTCTAGACTGTTACAAGCACCTACACTGTTACCAGCACCTCGGCATATCCGAGTATTTACTACGTGACATATGTGAGTGCGAGGCATTATCCGTCCATCGATTCATGGCTGACAAAATCGCTTTCAGACCAGCGTACAGCCTGTGAGTACTGACCCCTTGTCTGCAAATCTGCTATATTGCAGTGTTGCCTTGGATACGGACTCTGAAGCCATTTTCGATCTTGCTCGAATCTCCGGTCTTCATACTTGCCTTGCTACGCTTGGCCTGGACGCTCTCTGCTCCTCGCACCATTTAGCAACAGATCTCGAGAGCACGCAGTACTCTCGCCAGACTGTCAGATCAGGTTTGACTCTGCGTTCGCGACTGGATTCCGCAAATGAGCGAGATTCCTATCGAATGAGACATCGTCAATCCTGGATAGCGTTTGGAGGCGCCTGAGGTATCAGCCTCGCACCCGATACTATCGCAGCCTGCATGGACGATGCTCCAGAACTGTACAATCAAACCACTTGCAGCTCCGCCGCTTACGATACCGCTGGATCTTCATACTGACGCCACAATCAACCAGGCATCTACGAGCTACGTCACCTCTACCACCACTCTGATCCAGACCACGACTTCGATCTCAGTCCAGCCGGCATCCACTGTCGTGTCAGCTTACGTGACTACCGTGGTCAGCACTCAGCCAGCCTCGACGCAGTACACAACCTCTACGCTGCCGCCACAAACCAGCACCTACGTTTCGACGTACACTACCACGCAAATTGTCACCTACACTAGTGTCCAGCCTGCCTCGACAGCGTATATCACGAATACCGCTACGTAAGCCTGCCTGCCATTCATTTGTCGGCGATGTCGATGAACGGGCGTGAATTTCTTAGATGAGAGTGTCGGCTAACATCTGCCAGTGCAACAACCACACTTCCAGCCTCCACGATCACGAATACAGCTACGTAGGTGTTTCTGCCCTAGCGGCATCAAGATTTGGCCCTGTTTCCCCGTGCTGTCCCGCACCTATTTGACCGCAAAGTCATGCCGGCGGACGCTCCGCCGTCCGCAGGACTTCAGCGCGCCTGCGCAGCCGCGTGTGCCCTAAAACACCTCGCTCCTATCGCCCTACAC
This sequence comes from Teratosphaeria destructans, assembly GCA_010367425.1. NCBI lineage: Eukaryota > Fungi > Ascomycota > Dothideomycetes > Mycosphaerellales > Teratosphaeriaceae > Teratosphaeria > Teratosphaeria destructans. The sequence goes on from WBMN01000011.1 coordinate 262,533, forward strand.
GGCGTCAAGCCACACCACCAAGCTCAGCCGCAGCCCGCACAAACCGCCTTCGATCCAGCTCAGCAAATTGACTTCTCACAGTTCCACGCCCCCGCGAGCGACTCAGACCCTCACAACAGTCCAAACCGTCACCACGTCTGTAGCTATATTACTACCACGCAATCTGCAAGCACCTTGACCTCGACAGTGGTGTCTTACTCCACGACCACCTATGTGACCACGATCATCGGCACTACCACCAGGCCCGCCTCGACCGTGACTGCTACCCAGACGCAGACGACGACCTCATCGAGCACGCCGTCGATCATTCCGATTACGTTCGATGAGTTCGTTTCAACGATTTTTGGGGAAGAGGTGGTGAGTGCGCTTCCGCTCATGCCTCTTGATCTGCGTCCATTCTTCAAAGGCTTCATGCCAGCGCTTTTTCAAGACGTCGGTGATACTGATGATTTGAAATAGTATGTTTACGGCTCTCTTCCGCAACTGGGCACTATGTCGGCAGGTGTTCAGATGTCCGCTGCCAACTACACTTCCACGAGCAACTTGTGGTTTGTTACCATCAACGTCACGGCTGGTAGTAAGTCCATGCTTGTCTTTGCAACGATTGTATCTTCGACGTCGCTGATTGCCATCTTCTGCAGCGAGCTTCACGTACAGCTTCTACACCGTGGACCTTAGCTCAGCCAACGCGGATTACGGCGTCAACGAGTACGACCGTGAACCTGACCGGTCTTATCGTCCTGCACAGTCCGCTAATTCCATCCAAAGCCAACCCTTCATACTCCTATGTTGCACCACCATCTAGAGGCTCTCCAACCTTGACACTCGTCTAGCCCACGAACGGCAGGATCGTGACCCAGACGATCCAAACAACATCTTCCTCCACCGTCTTCGAGAACCCCACCTGCGTCACGACAGCAGCAAACTACGGCAACAACCAAACGTACATTTCTAACCCTGGCTCGAGGTTCAAAGTGGCCTGCGGCACGGATACAGCCAGCAATGACTTGTCCAGCTTCCTTGTTGGAAACACGTTCAACAATTTTGAGTATTGCATAGATACCTGTGCGAACACGACGAATTGTGTCGGGGTATCGTTCGGGTCGGCCGGGACGGCTACCAATTCCGGTTATCTGAAGAGCGCGACGCCGACGGCGAGAATAGCGGTGGGGAACAGAAATGTGGCATATATCTGCATCGCTTGCTGATACGGTGGATCCTTTGTGATGTGGTCGGTCAGAACGCATGATTGAGCCAATGCCCGGAAAGGCTGTATACAGCAGCATGAGTCGACAATGATAGAAGAGCAAGCTGCAGGCACAGCGCAGCGGCACAATAGGGGGCTACCTCATTCAAGTCAAGCCCTTGGACATTTCGCTCGTCCTTACATCTCTGTGGTAGTGTAGAAGCTGGACATTCGCGATGGCCATCTTGCTACATGTAGCCAGGCATCTTTTCGATTTGCTGCCGGCCGCGTGTGAGTGTCTCATGCTTGTGTCGCGCTGAAAGTGTGCCGGAGAAGCCTCAGATATGAATGTGGAAACACCAGAAGTGGTGTTCTCGGACATGATGTTGATGTTGAAAGCAACCAAGCTTTAATCAAATGTACACCACCAATCAATTTTTAATCAAATGTCCAATGCGTACTCTCTCGGCTCGGGCTAACGTTCTGCCGCTCTATCCCACATCGCAGCTGAGTCATGCAGATGTGCCGCCTCCAAAGGTGACTCTGACTTCCAAGACAAACTTCGACTTTTGAGAACATTCGCATTCGCAGCACGCGACATCACGAAAGCCTTCCAGAGAGATCGCATCCCGTCGAGTCGCACAGTCCATCTCACCACCGCCAACATGTCGCTCACCAACTGCCGCTTCTACGAGGAGCGCTACCCCGAAATCGACTCGTTCGTCATGGTCAACGTCAAGAGCATCGCCGAGATGGGCGCATACGTCAAACTGCTCGAATACGACAACATCGACGGCATGATCCTCCTCTCCGAACTGTCGCGCCGACGGATCAGGAGTATTCAGAAGCTGATCCGAGTGGGGCGGAACGAGGTTGTGGTGGTGCTGAGAGTGGACAAAGAGAAGGGTGAGTCCTGCCATGACGCCAGCAGTGTCCCCAGCTGATAGACACATGCAGGCTACATCGATCTGTCCAAGCGCCGCGTCAGCCCTGAGGACATTGTCAAGTGCGAGGAGCGGTATAATAAGAGCAAGATGGTCCACAGCATCATGCGGCATGTCGCCGAGAAGACCAACACCCCGATCGAGGAGTTGTACCAGGACATCGGCTGGCCGCTGAACAAGAAGTACGGCCACGCCATCGACGCATTTAAGCTCAGCATCACCAACCCGGACGTCTGGACGGAGGTCACCTTCAAGAACGATGTGATCAAGGACGAGCTGCAGAGCTACATTGGGAAGAGACTGACACCCCAACCCACCAAGGTCCGCGCCGACGTCGAAGTCACTTGCTTTGGCTACGATGGCATTGATGCGGTCAAGGATGCTCTTCGCACAGCCGAAGCAAAGAGCAACGACGACATTCAGGTCAAGGTCAAGCTCGTCTCCCCACCACTCTACGTGCTCACCTCGCAAACGCTCGACAAAAACATAGGGTTGCAAGTACTGGAAGAAGCGATCAAGGACATTGACGCTAGGATTCGGACGCACGGCGGCGACTGCAAGGTCAAGATGGCACCGAAGGCTGTCACGGAGAACGATGATGCGGAACTGCAAAAGCTGATGGATCAGAAGGAGCGGGAGAACCAGGAGGTTTCCGGTGATGAAGATGAGAGCGAAAGCGACGAGGGCGTCGTCAATGTGGACGGCTGAGCGCTTGTCACCGTATCACGTTTTGGTCCGGTGTCAAAACATGTATGGCGTTGGGGCGTCTCTGGTCCCGTGCACCACGGCACATCTCTTATGGTGGACCGACACGCCGGATGCATTCGAATGGGTGTATTGATATAGCACCATATCTCGAGAGCAAACAGTGAGCGTCCAGTCGACGTTGTCAAAGGTCTTCCACACCCCTGCCTGGATTGTCATCACAAACTTGCCGCGCTGACAGCCATCCGTTCAATGCACAGGCGACCCTCTCACGATCTCCACCGGCCTCTTCACCTCCTCTCCAACCCCACAACCAAAGGCTCGAACACTCCTTTTTCTACCGGCACCCTACTTGTGCCGCATTTCCTCATGCAAAGGTGAATCAACGTCTCAAATGGAGGCATCAGCTGTTCACCTGGGCCGCATGAGATTCGCCGATGTTTAGCCGCGCGGTAGAGTAGAACATCAGAGTAGTCGACCCGACCTCTCGACACCCACATCCGGCCAGACACTGTTTCCCGCCGCCTTGCTGTCCTGCTGCTGACGACGGCATGATGAGATAGAGACCAGGCAGCCTCATGCCATCTGCTGCGTTGATGGAGCTCAACCTCAGTTTAGGCGCCGGTCTGTGAGAACGTGGGCGCATGTGTAGAGAACGCCGTTCCGATATGAAGTCCCGGGCCAGGCAGACTGGACTGACTCGGCCCACTTACACCCGCGATCGTGCTATCAAGAATGGCGTCGACGTCACGCAAGACCTTTCGGCCAGATCCTGACACCGTCCGCTTCCCCGAGCTCGCGGGGGTCGTCAAATGGGGAGGAGATGTCGCCGTCGCTGAAATCCGGTGTCTATAGCTAGCTCAACGATGAAGTGCTCACGACTCGATTGTATGGATGGAAGCAACATAACAATCAGCCTTTCATAGATATATGGAACCAATGTCTGGATCTACTCTTGCGGGACCATGGAGCCATCTCCATCGATCTGACAAGCTCGCGATCTGCCAGAGTCTTCGACAGATGTTCTAGGCGTAGCGTCGCACGAAGCAGTTACGACACCGGGTTTCCGTACGTAGTCGTTTTCGCGACCATCGTCATGTCGCGGATGGGTAACGGCCTCACTCAACTTCGATCCGACACCATCCTCGACAAGGGCTCGAGGCGCGTCCCGGACCTTCGCAAGCGTGCATGTCGATCACGTCAGCCAGATGGATTCCAGAAGCGATCGATGGCTTCCGGAGAGGCGGCGATAGGGAATCTCAAACGGTACGGTCCAGAAGCCGTGGAACCGAACCGACTGTCCAGAGGTGCTGGTATGGATCTAATCATCTAGAGCTAACCAGTTCATGATGTCCCGCAGTATCCAGGCTACGGATGTGATCGGATATTGCTCTGCAGACCCCACGATACCGCTGGAGATGATGGGCGGTAAGGGCAATGGAAGCATGGCGGTGCTGGCAGAGCATCGGGACAGACCATGAAATGAAGGAATGGACTCGAGTCCGCAGGGGGGATCTCAAGCACGGGGTCCCGCAGCCGCCGCTGGCTCCAGTGATGGAGCAGCACCACGACTTCGTTGATGTGTGACGGGTGTAGGGAGGAAGTTGAAGGGCCAAAAGTTATTAGAGGGGGAGATTAGTTATAGCTGCTAGAGATGAAAAGCCGTACTTAGCATACCTTACCGGCAACGAGACGTACCTGCGGTAGGCTTTCTTAAGCATGTGATCATAGTGATCGAGGACAATCAAGCTCTAGAAAGGCTTGTTTCAATTTTCGTTGACCTACGTAGCGGCGACTTTATAAGTGCTGCGACCCGCCTAGAGAGCCGCGGAGACTCATATTTCGGAACTCTTGGTTCGACTTCGGATGTTAGTGATCCTCGGATCTATAGAATTGGAGACCTTATCAAGCGGTATGATGTATCATCAACGCAATGATCTCCCTTCTCCTAAACGTAAGTAAGCCGGCTAAATCGTGCGGAAATCCCATGAAAGCCAAGTAAGGCAGCCATCAGTATCCCGCATCTCCACGAAACGAAATGAGATCCCATCTCCCACACCTCCAACATCTCCAACGCATCTCCACGAAATGAAATGAAAAAGGCAATAATCAGGTAGTCTCTAGATAATCCTGCAGACTCAAAGTAATGAACCCTACACCTACCATGTACCTACATCACACCAGCGCCAAACAAATACAAATACGCATTTACCTACTCCTCGAACACCTACAATCGACCTACCACTGTCCCCCAAAACCCCCCGAGTACCCATGTAAATCCATCGGGTAGTCCCACGCGGTATCGCGTCTACGTCTCGAAGAAGAAGAAGCATAATGATGGCGACTGGAGCCATGTCTGCGCGGCCGGCCATAAGCATAAGCATGGACATCGCCGCCGGCGTAGCCTAGATCGAAATGGGAGTAATCGTCGCTGTGGCGGTGGTGGCGGTGGCTGCGAGAGGAGTGGTGGTGGTGGTTGGAATGGGAGGGGTGGGAGAGTCCGCAGCCCATGTTTCTTTTTCTTACTGTTTTGCTAGTTTCGGGGCTCTGTGTGTGTGTTGAAGATTTGTGCTTTTTCGGGTGATGTGTTGGTCTGAGATTTTTTTTTTTAGTGCAGGGTGAGTGGGTGACTGAGCTGTGGGTAATTTATGGTTTCTTCTTGTCGAGCGGTGAGGACAATGTTATTGACGGCTTAGAAAGAGGTCGTGAGACTGTCAAAGAAAATCTGCTTCACAAAGCATTTGGTGACATTGGACAAAGCCATTAGGAGGCCCTCGAGAGCGGACGAGAGGTTTGGTCAGAGGCAGACGCTCCCTTCTGCACGTCATGACTCCCGCCCAAACACAAACCGCCTCCAATTCCTCCCTAATTGCCTCACGCCATCCTCCAGCTTCCAGCCCTTGACCTCGCAGATCTTCCGCACGCCAGCCTCAAGGTAGTGATCCATTCTATCGCCGGCCGTATGCAAGTCGCTCTCCACCAGGATTCTGTCATCCGGAACTTGCCGCACGGCCGCTTCGACTTTGCCATTTCCGTCTTCAGACCAGGCATTGATCGTGACGCTGAAGCTGAAGAAGATGTCGCATGGCACGGAAGAGGCGATGTATTGTTTTACGGTCTCGGCTGGACCGGAATAGGAGTGCAGACATATACGCGGAGGGTAGGGGTGTGGGCCTGCGGTGCGATTGTTCTCGTCTGACTCGTCATCCTGGGACACATGCGAGGCTGCGGCTTTGCGGCGCTCCTTCTTGGAGGGAGGTTTCCGTTCGTGGCCTTTCCAAGTCTCTGCGACCGTCTCGTAGACAATGCCGTGAGCTGCGACGCCGTGGCACGAGACGGCTCTTTGCATTTCTGCCGCGAGCCGGAGCTGAGCGAGAAGGACTTTCCGTTGATGGTCGATGGAGACGCGATACGGGCTGAGCTTGCGGCCTTCTCGTCCGCCGGGCGTCAGACTGTGGTCCCTTTCATCTTGCTGGGCCGGAAGCCATGCCTCTGGGATGCGGAAGGAGCGGTCGAGGCCGACTTCTCCGATCAGTGCCAGCGGGTAGCGTTGGAGATACTGTCTCGTTCTCGAGATGAACTCGCCGAACGGCCTGGGGTGCGGGAGGGAGAGCAAGAAGGCTCGGTCCTCGGACTTGGGTGTTAGGACAGACTGGTAATGCTGGACCTTTTGGTCATCGGACAGCGACGAGGCGTGAGGGTACGCCGTGTCAACAAACATTTGATGGGAGAACCATGGGTGCCAACCAAAGGCGGGCACGACCTTGTGGTCCTTGCTGCAGGACACGTCAACTGGTTGGGCGGAACAAGGAATGGATGGACCTACCTACATGATTTGTGAAAGCACCTACCTCCAATGCGCGGGATCGGGAGAGTCGGCGTCGTGTTGAGTGACGCCATAGCCGTCGGCCGCGGCAGCCACGAGGTCTTGATCTTGCGCCCGCGTGGCCATGACGGTGAGGACTTGGGCTCGCATGCCCGGGATGGACTGCAGGGTGGCCAAGGTGTCTGTTGGGTGGCAGTGGGCATCGAAGACGCCAAGATGCCAAGGGAACTGGTCTTGACCGCACGTCGCGTCATCTGTTGAAGCCATCGGGAGGATCCACCCAGTGTCAATGATGGGCTCCCGTCGGTGGTGGTGGTGGTGGTGGTGGCGGTGATGGGATGTTCACGGTGTATTCTGGTCGCTCTGCTTATCTCATTCCTGAGTCAGCTGCCAGTCATTCTCTCGGCAAACGCAGCCTCGTCCGTCATCATCGCGTCTGTGAATTGATAGATGTTGGGCAGCAATGATCATTAATCTCGGGAGACCTGATCATCAAATGTAGACCAACCAGGTGCGCCTCTCGCAAGCACGGTGACGCCAGACTCGCCGCATCATCTTCTAACCCGGTTCTTGGGGCGTTTCATCCTAGATATCATCATGCCTAGGTACATATGTAGATAATCAAGTGAAAAGTCTGCTGCCCCTCTCACTCGTAGTCAAGTCTCATCCGTCCACGTCTAGTACATAGAGAGAGCATTCAATGGCCGATCCCAACTACGACCCCACCTACTTCCCGCCTCCACCCAAGCCCGACCCCCGCTACGGCTACCCCGACGATCAGCCCTCCTCTTACTACAACCACGACAACCCCAGCCGCGCCTCACACCAACCCAGCTGGACGAGCTCACAGCACCGAGGCCGCCTCCCGTCCGACACCTCCCCCCACGACCCCGCCGCCCTGCAGCCCTACGACGAGGAGAAGGCCTATGCCCAATATACCGCCGCCTACGGCGTCCCCGACTACTCGCAGTATGGCCCACAGTACGCTCCGCAACAACCCCGCGCACCACCCTCCACAGCTTCCATAGACCGGTACGGCAGAGGCCACGAGAACCGGAGACGGCGAAGCTTCCAATACGACACAGTTCCTGCCCAGGACGACAGAAACATGAACAGACCCCGAAGCCGCGACCCCCGGAGCGACAGCAGAGCCCCCACCTCCACCACCGCCGACTACGAGCGCCGTCGCCGAGAGCACCGCCGTCGAGCCCGCGACGACAACTACTACGACTACCGGCCTCGCGAGCGCAAGCCCACCTCACCGACGAACCGCCCCCCAGAGCGAGGTGGCAAGGACATCCTGCGCGGCGGCGACGGCGAGCGCGGTCTCGGCGCCACCCTCCTCGGCGGCGCCGCGGGCGCATTCCTAGGCGACCAAGCGGACCGAGGCCCCCTAGGCACCATCGGCGGCGCGGTGCTCGGCGCCGTCGCGGCCGGCGGCATCGATCGCATGAAGAGCAAGAAGGACCACGAGAAGCAGCGCAAGGACCGCGACCGGCTTGCGGGTCGTGCGGGTCCGGACCCGTACTCCTCGACCGTCTCGCCACCGGCGCCGAGGGATGAGTTCAGGCCGCGGAGGCAGTTGCGCGGGCACGCGGATGGTGGGGGAGGGAGGCGGGGGGACGAGGGTTGGAGCGGGAGTTACTCGAGTGCCAGCTAGGTGAGGCTCCTCGTCTCTCGCGATGATGGAGGTCGTGCTTGCCGTGACGACTGCGTTTGTTTGTTTTTCTTTTTCGGGGACGAGCATTCCAAGCGTGCACACGAGTGGTGGTAATGACCATGATGACAGATGGGTTTGATACCCAGAATATATGTAGTTTGCGATGAATCTAGCATCAAGGCCGTCTGGAGACGTCGGCACAAGCATGTGTAGCCCTCCTGGCCCGCGCCTCCCCTCTCCATATTCGGGGGATCAGTCCGTAGCCATTGAACCACCACACCCAACCCCCTCGTATGCTCGCTCCACCGAGTCAGCATGAAAGAAGGAGAAGGCCATAAGTCGCAACATGATGATGCCTGTTGTGTCGACCGTATAGCTACGTGATTGAGGTGAGCATGGGAGACCGTGCCCGGAACTGGCGTCGAGACAGAGGAGCAAGCAACGCGAGAGGGATCGCACACGTAGTCGCAAAGATTTGACGCCGGTCGCAGGGCTGGTGGGACGGGGTGCGTGGAAAACGATCGGGAGAGCGTCCCTGAGATTGTGTGTCAAATGGGGAAAATTCGGTATTCGAACGACTGCCACTGCGCCAGCTCATCGCAGGGCTGGGCTACTGTGCTTGTTCGAAACCGCTCTTGCGCTTCTTGCGTACACGACCTTTGATGCACCTGCCAGATGCCGCGTCAACCATTCCACGCGCCAAACCACCATGCCGCTTACACGCGTGAAAACTCACGATGCGACCCATCGCTCCGGAAATACTCAAGTCAACATGCCCATCTGTAACTCTGTTCTGCTCAACACTTGCTCTGACGACAAGACCATACTCATGGAAACGGCAATTCGCTCTGGTAGACACCTTGGCCAGCCGGCGGTCCGGAGAGAGCGGGATCCAACATCGATGCACTCGGTGCTGGCGCCGTCGTGGTCGGGACTTCAGCCGGCTTCGCTTGATCGTGTTCTTGTTTTACGGGGACGCTGACAAGCGCTTGCCAGAGCACACTCAGATCCGGCTCGATTTGTGGCCAATGATCGCCGAGGATCCGCAAAGAGATGTGAAGCGAGTCGACACGTGGCTGGGCTTGACCAGATTCGTTCTGAAGCTGTATCAACGCCGCCGCACAAGCCTCGGTGACACTGTTTGGTAAGTACTTGAGTAGTCCTTGTTTTCCCAACTGCTCGGCAGCAGTCTGGATGTGCGTGGCGGCGGCGTTGCACTTTGCAGAGTCTTCGGGGGTTGCTTCGGAAGTGCTGTTGGTCCGATGCAGCAGCAGTACGGCGTGGTTGTACGCAAGGTGCAGTATGGCACTTTGGAGGCTTACTTCTGGGGTCTGTCCGATCTGCAGATGCTGTGGTGTCTGCAAGCTCCACTGTCCCAACTCTGTGTCTGCATTCTGTAAAGCTTGCTTTCGTTGCTCGGTCTGTATTCTGGGCCGCAGGCATGTCCTAATAGCTCGAGAGACAATCACTGACAATTGGACTGTGTGAAGCACAAGGTCAATGTGCGTGTCTAGGCACTGACATCAGCAATCGATCAGGGTCTTGATTCGTTGGACACGACTCACTCTGACCGCAGTTCTCAAAATCCTTGGCTCGAAGCTCCTGGACATCACAATCCTCCAGAGAGATGGCAGCGGGCCGGCCTCGGAGCATTGTTGTCGTGTCGACCGCAAAAAGCAGCCAGAAGACTCTTCGCCGCGTCAGTTTGGTGTGCGCCGACAGAGCGCTCTTCTCACCATCGCGATGCATGCCAAGGTCGAAGGCAATGGTTGCCGCATAGCGCGCCCAGAAGTATGCATCTCCTTCGGTCAGGCTGCCGCCGGTGTATGCCAGCAGGAGACAGCTCTGCACCACCACATCCTGATTTCGTTCATACCGAGAGTCTATGAGCACTTTGGATCGATGGAAAAACATTGCCTTCATGGACTCGCGCTCCTGTTTGTTCTCGTAGGAGATCTGAGACGTCGCTGCAAGCATGGCCTGCAGAAGCAACAGGGAAGGAGGGCCGGCAGGGTCCATTGGCCCTTGTCTGTGGTATTGGGCCATGAACAGGCGCTCGTCCACCACTGGGAAGATGGGGTTGATGTATGAGAAGTAGGTCTGCAGAAGTTGATCGACCAGGGGTTTGTCTGGAAGCTGAAGGACTTCAGCGGGCACCTGACGCGACGTATTGGTCACTTGCCGTAGGGATTTGGTCGGGACATGGTGAGTGTGCACATCTTGTCCAGTCGCACGCGCGATGAAGGCTATGTTGGAGAGGTCGCTGCCGAGATATGTGAAGTCCTCTTCCTTGCGGTTGATGGCCGGGAGGTCTGCAATGCGCGCGGGTCGCGTTTGGTAAATCATGCCTGTCAGAGGGTCTGAAACCGGGGGCGGAGCTTGCTGGGGATTTGGGGCTTGAGGTGGCGGATAGACAGGTCCATTGGGTGAAGATGAGGAATAGGCATTGCTGGCCGTCGGGTCGCTGTTGGAGCTGTAGTCTCCAGGAGGTAGCATGCCCGGGAAGGATCCACGCCCTGCGCCAGTCCTCCGCTTCTTCTCATGCGCCGAGCAGTCCAGTCGGTTGGCCTTTTGGCAGTTTGTGCATGGTGTGCCCACGATGGTCACGTCGCATTTGACTTTGCGAGCGTGACATGTTTGCTATACGGTGTCAGTGGCATGCTGTCATGTCCGTATGTATACGTCGACGGACTCAATCTACAACAGGCGGGCATTACATGTACATGTAATTCCTGTACCTGCCGTGACGTGCTGTTTTGATGTGACGTCGCGTTCATGATCAAATGCCTCCTGCGCCAGCGTGCTTTCTCGCGCACGAAATGCGATGTTGTTGTTAAAGAGATTCAACTTACGCATGCAGCCCGACGGCGTGTTGCCATAGGACAGAGAGTGTTCCGAGATCAGGTATTCAAGTTCGGTTCCTGAGGCCAGCCGTCGCCGTCGCCGTCGCCGAGAACCCGAGAAGTTCCAATCGATTGTTTTGGCGGCAGAGCGAGGCAGGTGCCGCGTGAGCTTGGCCTTGTGGAGTGGCTGACTCAGCAGGCCCGACGCGTCCGAGATCCATGTTTCTGTTTACGTCTACATCTACACAAACCTCTATACATGTATGACCTGATAGGGGTCTACAGATAGAGGATGGTACACAGCCAGCGCAGCCTATTCATAATGTCAACAATGTCAACCTGGACCATCATCAAAACATCCCTGCGCTACTAAGAACATATGGTTCTTCAAATGCTTCAAGCTTGTGCGGCTCCGGTGCTGGCATCAATAGTGATGAGTATATTGGTTGATGATGACCTGACGGTGTGCACGTGACGTAGCAATAGCACGATGAGCTGTCAACAGCCCTCGTGTGTGAGTCGTGAGGCGTGAGTCGTGCACGTGAAGCTTCCTGCCTCCAGCTCCAGTCGAGTGCATTGGATGTGTGCATGACCAACGTCATTATTGGTGCCCCACCAAGGAAAGTGCCAAGGCAGCTTGCATCGCTCCTGCCACTTGTTGCACTTCCAGGAAGGCACTGGCACTCGACTTTCTCACGAACACGTTTGCGCCAGGAATCCCAGGACCCCGGTATTGCTTGGTTGCTTGATTATTGACACCACCACTACACACCCGCATATTGATAGATAGATCGATTGATTGACCTTTCGACCTCGAGCCATCAGCACACTCACCGCCCCCATGGCTCCTCCACCGGCGACGGCCAGCGAGCCTCTGCAGGCGCGGTTAATGAAGCTGGCGCAGACGCTGCAGTTTGCCTGGTTCGCGGGGCATGTGACGGTATGAGACGCTCCCTCACATCGACGACCGCTTCGAAGACTAACCCTCCCGCGCCTCACCCACAGCTCCTCCTCACGACGCTGCGCTACGGCCTCAGCTACCTCACCTTCAACTACTACTCCCGCTGGGCCCAGTTCTCCTACCGCACCGCCTTCGTCGCCGCCGCCTTGACCTACGGCATCGTCGTCTTCAAGGGCTACCGCGCCCGCCAGAAGAGCGGCAAGGGCCAGGGCAGCCCCATACAGCTGGTTGGTGACGAGAATGTCCAGTACTTGGGTATGCGGAACCACAACACATCACACGACATTCATCAGCTGATACTCTCTCACAGCCATGGCCCTCGTCTGGCTCTTCTCCAAGCAGACCGCCCTTGCCCTCCTCCCTTTTGCCGTCTACAGCATCTTCCACGTCGCCACCTACACCCGCGGCATCCTACTGCCCGCCATCCAGCCTCCGCCCGCCGCCCCCGCCGGCCAGAAGCCGCAGACGTCGGCTCTGAGCGACAGCATCGGCCGCTTCGTCAAGGACTACTATGACGCCTCCATGTCGCTCGTCGCCGGCCTCGAGATCGCCCTCTGGTTCCGCCTGCTCGGCTCCTCGATCCTCTTCCAAAAGGGTAGCTGGATCCTGCTGCTCATCTACACCGTCTTCTTGAGGGCGAGGATCAGCCAGAGCACCTTTGTTCAGGGCATGCTGCACCAGATCGAGGGTCGTGGTGACCAGTTGGCTCAGAGGCAGGATGTCCCGCCTGCTGCCAGACAGGCATGGGAAACGTTCAAGAATGTGGCCAAGCAGGCACACGCCCAGACGAACATCAACAAGTACATTGGTGGCCAGCAAACGGCGCCTAAGAAGGCACAGTAAAGCAGCTTGCGCCTAGGAACACTGGACACGCGAAATAGAGCATCAAAGGCGGTATGTGAAGCCACGCGCATCTGCGGCACTGCGACTTGCGTGCCTTCATGGAGACGTGTGTCACGGCCAGACGGATATAGAGGTGGAAGCAAAGATGGTCATTGTTACTGCGAGCACAGTACCTATGCGAAGGCGCTCGGCGCAATGATGAAAAGGGCGATTGTGGATGTTGTGTATGCGTTTGACACGAGCGTGCTGGATTTTGGGAGTGTATGAGCTGTGCTTAGCAGACATTAGCGGTGAATACCTACGACTCATTGCTCTCACGACTTCGATCCGCGTCATAGCATTCTCGTAGTAAAATACAGCTATGGCAACGCATCGTCATGGCACACTAAACTTAGGTGATGATCAAACCTCTGAAATATCCTACCATCACCAGCACCTGCCTTCCCATCGTCCGCATTTTATTCGCCCTCGGCCACGTCACCCGAGACGAGGTACAGTACCTACACCCGCCTCGCGAGCAGCAGCACCAACACGCCTTGGTCCTTTTTGCTGGGAAATTTCTTGTTGTTCTTTTTGTTCTCTACTGGCCTTTTGTGATCGAGAAGTTGTAGTTGGATGGGAAAGAAGGGCGTTATGGACAGGACAGGACAGGACAGGATAGGACAGGACAGGATAGGACAGGACAGACAGGACAGGACAAGATAGGACAGGACAGGATAGGACAGGACAGGAGATGTAGCAAGTCGGTGTGGACGGACGTTCGCCGTGAGCATTGCTGCCCTGTCCATCTACCGGGTACATTGTGTCTGGACTCCAGGTCCAGGTCGGACACCATTGACTCACAGACGATGGTGTGTGAGGCTAGCTGACAGGACGATGTGGCGTGGAGATCCAGGGTTGTCCTTTCTCGCCGCGATGACTTTGGATGTTGGTTCCCCTGCGGCACGCTCGGTGGTTGTTTAGTAGCGAGTCGTGGCGTCCGTTATCTGTTTTTTTGATGCTTTTGGGTGATCGGGTCGTGGACTGTTGTACGGCATAGAAGTCTTCGTTCGATTTGATACTTAGTGTCTGGATGAGGATTGCTGTTCAGGCCAGAGTTCCGAGTCAGTGCTGGGTGTTTACGGAGGAGTAGAGGTTATTGGCGACGCAGCGGCGAGGTGGTGCTCTCGACTTCCTTCACGGTTGGTTGAGGACGGGGAGGGTTCATGCCTCGTGAGCGCCATTAGGTGGATTTTTGACTCCATTGACAAGATGTAACTAAAGTTTCATCAGATGCTTCGATTCAAATAATTTTTGCAGCAAGGAGACTATCCATGTTTTCTCCTTCCCATTATCATCCGACCAACAGACCATTATACCAAGCGAGATTCGATGACAAACGTCTCTCGATTCACATGCCCATCAGATGATCCAAACGCAAACAAAGACAGCGCATGTGCATCGGCTGGCATGACATAATAAAGCGACAACAAACCAGCTCACCCAACGCAATCATCCTCGCGATCCAATGCACACCACGCGGCCTCCCCCGCCCTCCAAAGATGCCGCGTGAGCTGGAAGCGGTAGTTGATTCTCGAACGGAAACTTGGAGCTCGCAAGGTTGGGGAAAATGACGCAGATCTACCTGCACGCGAGGTCTGGTCCTTTGCCGACCTACATAATAAGGTATGTACGTACGTTCTCGTCGTCTATTATATCCTACCTTAACCCCGGACCCGACAGTCAGGCCAACCCCACGGGGACCCCAGATGCGTTGACCGTAATAAAGGGTCTTGTCTTCTTCGTCTACGTTCTGAATAGTCGCTCATGTCACTCCATACCAACGCTTAGCAATTCACGCCTGTAGAGGACTCGCTGGAAAGAAAAGGACCAAACCATGTCGTCAGGTAAGTAATCCATCCACAACACCAACCTTTCTCCTCACCAACACTTCCAGACCGCAAACCCTCTCTCCTCTCCAAACTCCGACCCACCTACAGCCGAGACTCCGCCCCATCACCCACTCGCTCACCAAAATCTCCCGAGCCCGCATCATGCTCGCCTTCGGCCGTCCATCTGGAGAGGGTCGTGACGACCATCAGCCACGAGGACACCAAGTGCGTGGATTTCGGCTACCTAGGCCCGTACCCGAAGCCGCCGCGGTCCACGATGAGCAAGATCAAGAAGGCCTTCACGCCGGATCCAACGGGGCGGGCGTTGCATTATCCTGAGGCGCGATGAGTCGCACGGTCGTTGATCTTTGGCGTTGTGGTGGGTAGGTGGAAAATATGGTCTGGGGAGCGTGTGGCTGGCTGATGTGCTGTGGAGTGAGATTGGAAGCGGGTCAGTGTCGATTGGCGAGGCGTTCGGTGTTAGTGAGTGTACGAATGCAGGCGAGAATGCCATGTACTGTGAGCGACGAGCATGAATAGATTTACTATTCCGCGGCCCTTCACCTACCATGGCGCAGCATGTCGAGCACCTGTCGCTCAGCCCCGGTAAACCATTCCAGACGAACGACAAATCCATGCCGTCTGCTACATATTTGACCATCATCCCGACCTCCCCTCCTGCTCCCCCTGATCGTAGGACTGATCCACACTATCCCCGAACTGCTGCACACTCCCTTCCGCTTGCTTCACATCACCCTCAGCCCGGCTGACATCGCTCTCCGCGCCACCCATCTCGTCTCCGACCTGATCAACAGAAGGCAGCAGCAATCAGCATCGATCCCCAATCGATAATCTCCACACATGCAAAGATCCAACACTTCCAATAAGGAGGAAACAAGAAAAGGAGAATACTCACCCACCCAGCAGCCCCCTCAACCGCCTTCCCAATGTCCCCCGGCACATCCTGGACCCCCTGCACCGCACTACTGAACCCCTTCTCAGCCGCACTCCCGATATCCGACGGGATGTTCTCGACCCTCTGCTCATCCTCACGGACATCCTGACCCGCCTGATCGAAATCGCCTTCCACTCGGCCGGCAGCGTAGCCCGCGTCCTCGGCGGCGTTGCTGTCGAAGTTGGACTGATCAGACATTTTTACTATTGCCCTTGAGTCTTATAGGTAAATGACTGATCTTTGATGTGCGTGGTTGATCGGATTGAAACGGTTGTGGAGGTGTGAGGAGGAAAAAAAAGGTCCGGTCAGAGTACTTGGAGGCAGGAGCTGTGGAGGCCTCAAACCTGCTTGTTTGCAGCTTTCCTGGTCGCCCACATACGTCACTGGGAAAAAGGCAGGACCGGGCGATTCGCTCGACCACGTGTAGGCCGTGTTTTGCGTCTCTATTCGCATCCCAAGTGATGTTACCTTAGCCATCAATCTTTCCCATGATTTGACTCTGATTTGTTATTCGAAGCTTGGACTGTGACGTCTTTCTTGCGTGTCCGACGTATGTCGATACGTAGCACCACGTCCATTATCTTACAGTCGACAACGGACCTCGCCTGGCGCCGACAGCCAGCTTCGTACCTAACATGTATGGTCTGAGAGTTTGGCTGACATGTGAAGGCAATAAGCTTCAGTCTACGAAAGCTTACCCTCATTCGCCACCCTCCAAGTCGCGTGGGTCACAGATGATTAACATTAGTAAAGGCGAGCGAATAGATTTTTAAAACATGCCGAACCTAGCATTGATGCATTCCTGCTCGAGGACGCCAATGACGCCCTGCTGAGGTAATCTATGACAATGCCATGTCAGCGAAGGCAAACGCCAAGCACCTCTACTCCCGAATATATGACCCTTCAAACAACGCCTAATCATCTTCGACCTCCTCCACCCTAGCTGACAGACTGCGCTGCTGTACATTGCCAGTCGAGGCATTCTCTGACTGCGTGGTAGCAGCCTTTGATTCCGTCGTGTCGCCGGCGGTGTCAGCTGGCGTTGACTCCCGTACCTCTTGCTTTGTATCTGCAGGCTTCTCCTCTGCATTCTTTGCCTTGTTGTCCGTGCTCTTGCTCGATGCCTTCTCGGAAGCCTTGGCCTCGCGTCTAGCCTTTTTCCGCTCACGCTCTTCCTTCTTGCGCTTCTTGATCGTCTTCTCGTCCTCATGCCACGCCCATACCGGCTTGAATGAGTCGAAGAAGCCGACATCCTCGAAAAGATTGGGAAAGAGCCAAAGACCCGGCGGCTTGACGAACATGGTGACCAGGAAGAGAATGAGCCGGAAGATTGCCATGCCAAAGAACAGACCTAGCACACCAAGCATAGCCATCGACAAGTACCAGACGCCCAGACGGAGATGGTATGGCCAGATGGGGAAGAAGACAACCGCGAGAATAAGGACCAGTGCTCCAATGGCATAGAGCCTGTTCTTCCACTGCGGACCCTCCCATAGCCAGACGTAGTAAAATTCGTCCCTCGCTTCTTGCTGCGGCTCGACCTTGACAGTCCATAGACCCTTGACTCTCTTCTTCTTGCCATGGTCGTGTCCCTCGTGTGGATCGTGTTTGCTCACTCGCAGGGCCAACAGACTCATCGGCAGCAGCTTGAAGGTGTTTTCGGCGGTGACTCGGTCATTGACCTCGGGCAGCAGCGGATCCTTGGCGCGTGCCTTCTTGTACGCATCAGAGTGAAGAGCGCGGATGGCCCGCTTCACCTTGAACATGTCCTTGCGCTGTTGCTGAAAGATGCACGTCCTCATCTTGAGATTCTCGCCGCGCAGGAACTTGGCTACCGCAAGAGCCTCTGGCTTTGGCGGACCTGGCTGGATGGGCTGCTGCTGGCCTGGCTGTGCGGCTTGAGGGCTGTTTGGATTAACGACCGGGACCTGGCCTGGCGGAGGGCCGCCTTGCTGTGCCTGTTGCTGCTGCTGCTGCATCCGGAGCTGCTGTTGCTGCATTGCCTGCGCTTTTATTCTCTCGATGTATTGGGGAACTGTGAGGCCGGCTTTCTGTGCTTCAGCTGCAATCTGTCGTTGCATCGCTTGAATTTGCTCGGGCGACGGCTGCTGACCTGGGCGCAGTGGACCGCCTGGCAAAGGCATAGACATTGGCATGCCTCGCCCAGCGCCGGGCGGCATCTGCCCTGGTTGTGCCATGGTCTCTATGTCTATCTGGCTTCTTTGCTGCGTGAGTATTGGTCAGGTGTCAAAGCAAAAGGAAGTCCAGCTGTCTCATGCGGCGGGGAGTGAGCTTCTGGGAAGGTGCAACGTCGCGACTGCGAAGCTTCCATTCTCACGCTAAGCGACTAACCCCGAGCATGCCAAGCCGGAGGACGGTGACTCCCGCACCGCTTCTCCGCGCACTCAATCTTCAAATCTGCAAGTCCTCTCTGCATTGTCTTTGCCAGCGACATCAGCCTTCGACCACTTCGACAACTTCGAGAAAGGCAGACCACCTTACGTACTAGCCATGCGTAAGTATCGCCCTCTCGAGCACTGGCTCCTCATCGTTTCTACAACATGAGGCGACACCAACAGAGAAGCTGACAGTGTGATGCCGTTCAGCTCCCAAGTTCGACCCCAACGAGGAGAAGATCATTCACCTCCGTGCCACCGGAGGTGAGGTCGGTGCCTCCTCTGCGCTCGCCCCCAAGATCGGTCCGCTTGGTCTCTCGCCCAAAAAGGTCGGTGAAGACATCGCCAAGGCCACCGGTGACTGGGTAAGAAACGAGAAGTATCAAGCTCCGCATACGGCATCTGATACTCCTGCCAGAAAGGTCTCCGTGTCACTGTCCGCTTGACCATCAAGAACCGTCAAGCTGCCGTCTCCGTCGTTCCATCTGCTTCCTCTCTTGTCATTAAGGCTCTGAAGGAGCCGCCGCGCGACCGCAAAAAGGAGAAGAACATCAAGCACACCAAGTCGATCCCTCTCGATGAGATCATTGAGATTGCCCGCAAGATGCGGTTCAAGTCCATGGCCAAGGACTTGAAGGGTACCGTCAAGGAGATTTTGGGTACTGCTTTCTCGACTGGATGCAAGGTTGACGGCAAGAGTCCGAAGGATATCACTGAAGCCATTGATGCTGGCGAGATTGACAGTGAGTGAAGACGATATTTCTTTTGGTGGAAGCGTCTATTGACAATCTGCAGTCCCTGAGGAGTAAGCGAAAGCCTCCCTCACGAATTCAATAACGACCAAAAGCATCTGCCGCCGCTACGACACGGCACCAAGCATCAGACCTGGAGTTCGGCGCAAATGAGCTGTGAGCGGTGCAAATGGTCAATAGCTTGGTCACGGTATGACCGAGGTCTACAGCAAAAGCCATGTACAGCGGTTCCGGCAACCCAGTGATACCCATTTCCATCTTTGCCAATCTGTCGAGTTTTCTCAAGCTCTACTCCCCACACTACCAACTTTGCCAACACTCTGGCCTCTACCCACACCGCCGTGGTTCGGGCCTATTTTGGTGCAAAGGAGATTAGGTATTTCCTTCAGACCTCTTACTCACCGCGTCGTCTTGCGCTCTCTTGGGAGCCGTGGGCGAAGTGGTCCATCATTTTGTGGTCTACATACCGTGTCGTGCGATGCAGGCGACAACGATAATCTTTCACAGAATACTCTGGCAGGTAAGTGCTGAAAGATATGATCCTTCATAATCTACTTCTCCTTGGTTATGGTATGGGACGCGCTTGACGAGTGCTCTGGCCAGACACCTTTGGAGAGCCCACCTAGATGCCTATTCTCCCCATCCGCCCTTCCCACTCGAATCCCATTCCGATCTCTCAAACGCGTTGACCTCCTCAACCCATCCTCATCCATGACGATTCCCTACGTCTACGTCCAACAAACCCCATTATAGCACACTCCGTTCTCTCCCGAGTCAATATCCGTACACTTCGTGCCGCTACAATCAAGACAGCAGGATTCTGCCGTAGCAAGAGCCAGCAGGGCTGCTCCGATGAGCGCGGTGGTGAAGTCGAAGCTGAAGCGCATGTTGGGGCTTGAGCACGTTGATTTTGTTCGTGGCTGGAGGTGGCAAGGGATTAGTCGAGGCCGTGTGAGGCTTGAGAACGTTCAGGAGTGAAGGGGATGCGCACTGGTGAACTTGACTGCCTCTGCTTCTGGTTTTTGACATAGGGATTACAGAAGTGGGATGTTTGGCGAGTAGATGTCGCTTGACAGCAGCGAACACGTATTCGAAAGTCAGAAAGGAGCTTCCTTAGACCTACGAGTTGGCACGCTCTACGACCTTACACGCCGATCGGCATTTGTTTTGCCCACGTGTTTGCTTAGGGCATGGGAAGTCTGATCTCAGCCCGCGGACCTTGGGTCTCGTTGTGGCAGTGTCATGGTACAACAAGGAAGGTACTTGAATGGATAGATTCGTGAGATAGCACTAACGAAAGTTGTAGACATAGCCACTCTGAACCACCACGCCATCCGTTCCTTGCTTAATTAACTGCGCTCTCTAGAAGGGCTTGCACACTCCGCCATGGCATGTCCCTACGGTGTATGGGTTCGGTAGCGTACACATTGCTCCATTGCATCCAGCGCAGCAGCCTCCGTGGCTCACAGGCTTGGGGATCGCGACGGCGACGATGGTGGTGGTGAGGGAGAGGGCTGTGAGGAGGAGGCTGGCCAAGCGCATTGTAGTGGTTCGATTTGCAGTTGGCTGGAGGGGCCTGATCGTCAATCATGGGTTCATCGTTGCAAGTGTGCGGTGGAGGTGGGGAGGCGGACTAGATGGTTTGATTGTGCTCTTTTGATATCCTAGTATGCCCTTGCCCTTTTTGAACAGCTGCAGCAGCCCAGATTGCGGAGCCCTCGTGTCTTTGGGGTTGGTTGATCAGAGGCCTCTGCGCGAGGACGTCTAGCTAGTCAGACATTTTATATATATCCGCCGTTCTTCTGGGGTCATCTGCGCCAAGGAGCATTTGTTCCGCCAGGCTCCGGTCGGGTAGAGCTGCATACCTTGCTGTCTTTGCGCAAGCCGTGGAAGCGTCGGACAGGAGCCGGCGTAGCTTTCCATGTCTCTTTACCTCGATGTTTTATTACGCCGATGTGGCGGGTTGGTCTCTCAACTAACTTCAGATTTCCGCATTCTCTCGAGTCCAAAGGCGATGTGCACGGTCATCTGGAGTCTGGTCGGATACATAGGTGCGAGCAATCAATTCTCGAGAACAAGGACTTCATCGAAACCGTCCATGACACAGTGCTACACATGGCAACACCCCGATCGCCCTCAATGATGCGCTCCCACAACCCTCCTCCCCGCCCTACCTCTCTTCGCACAAGAATCGATCTAACTGAGACACGCGCCATCGCGGCACGTCCCAAACTTTTGCTCTAACTCATCCCAGCAAGTCAGGCCGTTGCAGGTGCCTGGACAGCAACGGTTTGCCGCCGCGCCCAAAGCCATGATCAGGGCTACGGTGATCGAGTCGAAGAAGCGCATCGTGATGATTTTGTGGTCTGACGGCTAGAGTGGGCGGAAATCAGTCCTGTGTCATGTTTGGGAAGGAGGGCGTGTTGGCGAACGAGAGGATGATGAACCGCGTCGTTATCATTACTCTTGCCCTTTCGTGAGGTGGAAGTGGGATTAGGCGGTAGGTAGACGTCCGTATCCTTTGGCAGCAGCAGCAGCAGTAGTAGTAGTACGAAATGTTGATTCGCACGCGCCCTGAGAGGTCAAGGGTATGCAATGCGCGAGACGTCTCGTTTCATATACACCCTCCCTCGTGCCCACGTACCACCATCTTAGCACTTGGCTTGTGTTTCGCCAGCTGTCTGCCCAGACCTTGGAGGTCCGAGGAGAGCCGGCAACTGAGTCCCGACAAGTCACAGTCGTTCGTCAAGACCTGGCATCCTCTTGGCAACAAGGCAAACCATGCTCGGGAGCCAGTCGACAGGAAGTGAAAGCTTTTGAGCTACCAAAGCGAATGGATTTCGATCGCCGAATTATGAGCCTCCGATCCAATCGCTTTCTGCGTCGGCTTGTACGGACACTGGTGGCGAGAAAGACCGTCGGGACTGTTGTGAGGATGGCCGTGGTGCGCATGGTTTGTGGGAATGATTGACGTGGCGGCAGAGGGAGTAGCGTATCGAGAGTGATCTGGCCTGATGTGAGGCAGAGGGCGGGATAGCAGGATTCGATTGTTATGCTGATACTAACTCCGAGACTGACGCGCTTGGATCCTTCTTTTCCCCTGAGTGCGGCGGGACGCAAGAGCGCGAGTCGAAGACCAAGACGCCGATCAGACATAAGAAGGCATGACACGAAATCGGCGCCCTTCATGATCCTCCGCGTGGAGCGGTAGACTTGCTCGGGTGGCTGGAGTGGATTCTGAAGTCCATCGAATTCCGCAAGCTCGATGCACACTACGGTCATTTCGTCCCGGACAAGCAATAACTTGTGACTCCAAGATGAAAGGCTTGGAGAGGTCCGTTTGATCGCATAGCAATGTTTGCTCCATCAGGGTATCAGCGCAACAGATGCAAGACACAGAAGTCCGCCTCCTCTCACATGCCCATCGCCCAAAGACCCCCTACCCACAGATCTTCGCATTCACCGTTCCAGCATTGCCAAGCCCAGAGCAGCGGCAGCGGCAGTCGCAGCACTACCAACCCCATCCACTCTTCTTAAAAAGTCCCTCACCCTCCCGACCTCCTGCTCTCCGATACCACCCCTCTCGCTCTCCACCGCTGCCACAAGCGCCGGCAGACTCTCCTCGACCTTTTCCTCCGGTACGCCCGTGCATAAACTTACGACTTTGCGGTATTGACATTCTAATTCCGTGCTCTGGCTGTGCAATTCCTCGATATTCTGTTTCAGGCGATGGTTATTGCTTTCCAATGCATGGACACGAGCTTTGAGGTGTCGAGCTGATGGGATGTGAGCGGAGTCGAGGTATTGTCTCTGCTGAGGCGTGAGGGAGTGTCCATGTGAGGATGTTGAGAGCGTCGCTTCGTCGAGCCAGCTTGGCTCTATTCCGACTTCGGGAGCTTCGCTCCTGCTGGCGCTTCGTTGTGCAGCGGCGGCACGGCGTTCGTTGATGGCACGCTTGAGGTTGGCGACCTGTGCTTGTCTCTCGTCCCGCTTCTTGACGCGGTCCTTGAGCTCTTGTAGCTTGTCCAGTTCAGATTGCTGCTGAGCACTGAACTCCCGGATCTGCTCGTTAAGCCTGTCGATCTGCTCTGTGCGGAGCTGCAGCATTTCTTTGTGCGAGTTTAGATTTTGTGTGAGCATGGTTGTCATTGCTATATTATGTCAGCTGGGAGTTCGTTACCAAATGAAAGGGAGACGACTTACATGAAATGACATCCTGTCCCAAGTCTTCAATCTGGCTCGCGTTGGCCACTTCGGGAGCCTCCTCTCCGTCTGCAATGGTAGTCTCCTGTGTCTCTGGCTGCTTCTGCGATGAGGTCTGCTGGCTGTGAGACATCTGACCGTTGATTTGGGACTCGCCTGGCGCGAAGGGAAGGAAGTCCTTCGCACTGACGCCCTTGTTGTTAGGTAGATTAGGATCAGCATGGATCTCAAGCAATTGCCGAATGATGCTGTTATTTCCAATTCGGGCAACCAGATTGAGAGCCGTGTTTCCTGCCTTGTCACGAGCGTTGACAATGTGCGAAAGGAAGCGCACCAGACTGACTGCGCCCTTGTGTGATGGGCCGGAAACGGGATCTAGGCTGGCGGACTCGCCGTTGACTCTTGCGTGCATTGTTGCGGCCGCAGCAGCGGCGACCGATGGTTGGCCAGCTGAGTTCGGCTGAGTCCCAATCCTAACCAGATACTCTAGCAGAGCTTCCAAATAGTATTTACTGCTCGGCGCACGACCCTTAATACCCGACGATACTGCAATGTGGTGGAGTATTGTCCGTCCCGAGGCATCTCTTACTTCTATCAGTGGCCCGAAAAGCTCAAGCAGATCTGGAAAGCACGAATGTTCCCAGCAATTGTTCACCAACACAGCGCTGATAAGTGGAGACTGGCCTGCCGCGTTTCCTCGCCAGATGTTTGCGCCTTTCCTGATGAGCAGCTTGAGAAGTGGGACCTTGGCCAGTGTAGCTGCCCAGTGCAGAGCATTGTTCGCCGAGGTGTCCAATGGCATGTTCAGATCCTCGCCAGACAATTTCGTGAGGGCGTCATGAGAAGAATAGTCCGTACGTCCAGCATCCGCAAACAGTTCCAAAATCAAGTTGATCTTTTCCTGCTGCTCTTCCGTCGAGGGGCTCGGTAGTGGCGGCAGAGCGACTGGATCTCCATTTGCGTATTCCTGCGAGCCGGTTCCATCATAGTAGAAGCTCTCGTTGACCTCGGTCGGCGTGACAGATTGCATCGAGGCATCCATAGGCAGAGCTGGTGGCGCCATGCCGTCTTGGCTATCGTGACGCATGCGCTTCCGTGGAGGCTCGGCGCCATTCGGTTGATGACTGTAGCCAGAGTCGTACTTGGCGTCCACGTGGAAGCTGCCTTCAGACGCCACACTTTGCTGGCTACCTCCCGGCATGGCGTCGGCCTGCGAATGCTGTCTCAGCGTGGACGCCGGCCTGGGCTGAGGCGAGTTGAGTCTTGCGGCCTTGTTCATAGCGGCAAGCGCCACACTCGTGGTCGGCGAGATGTTGGAGAAAAAGGTTCCGTTGTTGATGTGGCCGCCTTGAGATCTGCCATCGACATTGGTGTTGTAGAAACGCTTGCGATTCGCCGCCATGGCTTGCTCCTTGGTGGGCGTCTCTTGGCCGTGGCCACCAGAGCCATCCGCGCTGACATCGTAGTCAAGAAGCGGTCGCAGAATGTCCTCGACGCCGTACTGGCGGCAGAACTCGCGGCCCCGTTTGTAGCTGATCCAAGTGCCCTGATATTTGCCGTATCCACCTTGCACCTTCTCATGTTCTCCTGTCAAGATCTCCTTCTCGAGCACTTTGGTGCGCTTGCCCTTGTCTACGCCGGCGACCTTCAGGATCTGGGTAGCATTGAGCCAGCCGTCGCTGCGTCGACGCATGCAGGCGATGCCCTGAATCTCCATTTCGTAGACGGACACGCCCGAATAGACGGCCTGCATGAGTCATGTCAGCATGAGTTGGCAGTAGCATGATGTAGTAGGTACCAAGGCTCACCGTGTAGATCTGCGCCTTGTCGCCGCCATACGAGGATCGGCCGTAGCCCTCTCCAAAGCTGCGCGCATACTGTGGATTGCTGACGGGGCCGTTGGGAAAACTCTGCGCATATACGGCCTGGCCGTGCGACTGATCGAAGGACATGCTGTAGCCGTGGCTGTAGGGGGTGTTGTGTCCCTGGGGAGACAGGGCGGGGCCGGCGTGGGAGAAGGACTGATTGGGGGTGGGGGGCATGGCTCGGAGCGCAGCCATGCAGGCCCGCGTGGGCGGTGGTGGTGGCGTGGGATTGTGCGCGTGTCGTGGAGTCGGGGTGGCGGCGCGTGGTCAAGACATGCGACGGGGCGGGGATGGATCGTGTTGGATCGTGATGGACGACGTGTCGCAGTCGTGTACACGGACGCGATTATCTGACGCGTGCGCGAAGTGGAGAACCTGTGGCGGAATGTTCCGAGGGGTAAAGCTTGCTGGGGTCCAGTCTGTTAAATGTTTGGAGCATTGTTTTATTTGATTCTTCGACGCGGTTCTGCAATCGCCACATATGCAGCGATGTGTGAAGGCGTCTCGCACATTTGCCGCATGTCATGAGGGCCAGCTGGTGCAGAGACGGTTCGGCGTTTTCCCGCCCAGCCGACAGTATGGGACAGCTACCGTCCAGCGGCCTTCACGGCTACATCACGAAGAGCACACGGCTCGAACGCGACATCTGCTGAGGGACATGTTGCGCGAGATCACGTACTTGCCCGACTCACAGGCGCGGCAATGGTACAAGAAGTACACCCTCGGCCGCTTCCGCGAGTATGGCTTCAAGGTCTGGGAGCACCGCCATGATGCCGACTATGAGGAACGCATCCAGAGCCAGCTGCGGGAAGCGAGGCACATGCATAACTTCCTCCAGAGAGCGGCCCAGGGAGAGACCAAGCCGCTGCTCAAAGTGCTGCTCACCACGTATGGCAGACAGGGAAAAAGGAGGCATGAGCTGCTGAGCGCCTTGATGCAGGGTGGTGGGAGTGCTTCATCATCAACTAGCATTTCGTCTGGCCTCACACAGCAGAACGGCAAGGGCAGAGATAGCCCGCACGCGAGTACAGACATTCCACCCCACAAGACATCCCTCCCAGGCGCCAAAGAGGTCAATCAAGGTGCCTGGGAAGCCTACGTGCCAGCTTTCAGTCCTCCGCTCGAGGCTCTCCTCAAGTCGCAGATGGCAAACCCTCCGCCACATCTCACGCGACCGCTGTTGCGGAGTATGCGTCCTCGCATTGAGGAGCTGAATGCATGGCTTCGACCAATGCCGAAATGCAGAGTCAAGAATCAAGTCAAGGCTTGGTATGCAGACCTGCTTAACAGAGTGCATCCCCCTTTGCCTCGATCTGAATGGGAGCGACTGCAAAACCTGGCGACCGGTCAGGCTCGCGAGTCGATACCGAGGCGTAGGGCTGGGTGCAGTGTCGAGACGGTCAGCGCATTGGACATGGTCATCGCATACGGCAAGCCATCTTTTCCAAAGCTCAGTGATGCACATGAGGTTACGCCGCGCTTCATGCGACGGCTGTGGGCGAAGGTCTACGAGCAGTGTCCCGTCATGGACTGGGATGCCGCTCGACAGCAATGGATTGTCATTTGGGGTGCGCAGGCTTTGCACCGACTTCAGCTCGGAGAAAGTAGGCTCACGCAGCCTGCCTCCATCGTCGAGCCGTAGTGACGAGCGCTTCGTCGCGAGGTTTTCATACAATTCTGCACGTTGGGCTTCGCTAATAAATGGAACTCATCTGGACCGCTATACTTGCCTCGATACGGCCTTTCAGCGTTTGTTCCAGCGTCAGCTCAACGCATCTGCAGGAACGACTCTCGGCACTCTGCACCTGCATAAGACCGCTGCTTACCGCAACCTGGGGAAAAGCGTTTTACGAAACCACACTTTGTGGAACCCACCTGCTGCATTTGTCGTAGAACGACCTAAGGATAACACCGCTGGCATATATTTGCCAATATATACCCTTTAGGCATTGATAAAAGGTTTCATTGTGGAGGGGTCCTACATACAAGGACCTATAGAAGATGGATCCGACTCGTGTCTCAATCAAGCATGCAACCAGCGACGGTATGGCCTGGTGAACTTGCCTCGTCCGGACGGCTGCATACTAACGTCATGCCGCCAAGACGTCACCATCATCCTCGACATGATCAAGGAGCTCGCCGCGTTCCAAGAGTCCCTGGACAAAGTCGAAGCAACCGAAGACTCCCTCAAGCGCACCCTCTCCTTCGCTCCGGGCGGCACACAACACTGCAATACCCACGGCTACGCCAAGACCTTGATCCTACGACTGCCAAGAGAACCACCAATTGAAGGCGACCAGCCAGACGCTGTGGCTGGGATGGCTATGTACTTTAACAACTACAGGTTCGTCCACAACCTCCACCATCCAACCGTCCACTAAACCGATCTTGTTCCTTAGTACCTGGCAAGCCGCGCCCGGCATCTACCTCGAAGACCTCTTCGTACGTCCACAGTATCGCAAACGCGGGTACGGCAAGCTCCTTATCCGGGCGCTTGCGCAAGAGGTGTTGCAGATTGGTGGCACGAGGCTTGAGTGGTCGTGCCTAAAGTCGAATGAGGCGAGTTTGGAGTTTTATGAGCGGTTGGGAGCGAGGCAGAAGGGGGAGTGGGTGGGGTTGAGGGTCGATGGGGAGGAATTAGTGGATTTGGCTCAGGGGAAGAGGAGGGGTTAGGAGGGGTCGGTGGAAAGATTGTGTGAGGCAGGGATAGGGTCGGAATAGCTGGCTGGGCAGATACCTGCGCGTCGTGATAACTTCACTACAGAATGCCGCCACGGAATGCCTATAACCAGGACGCAAAAGGATAAGCTCCCAATTCTAAGCTCGCCGTTAAGCATCTCAGGACGCCCTCGCGTGGACTTGGGTTGGCCTGCAACGATAGTTGCATTTCTAAACATTGCGCTGTCAATCGAACCAAATTCCAGCCGAGCCAAAGTATATCACAGCAGTCAGTCATGTGTACTGAACTTTTATCAATACTACAACATATGTAACGGGTATCAAATCCTTCACCACAACGCCCAGCCCGATCCGTGGAACCAACGCTGCAACGCTAATAACATGAAAGGACACTGCCACAGGACCAAACAGGAAACAAAAAAAAACAAAAGAGAAATCTACTTCGCCTTCATCTCACCCGCAACCATCTCCGCCGCCGCAACAACGTGCGGCAACAATCTCATCACCTCCTGCGCATCCTTCACCTCCATCGCCACGCCCCGCCTCGTCCTCGCCCCGCCACTCCACTCCCGCACATCAACCTTGACACCGCCATTCGACCGATCGATGCCGATCCTAAAGTCATCGGCCGCCGTGAACGGCGTGAAGCGCACGGGCTCGGAGAACTCGTTGCGGTAGCTGCTCTTGGTCCGCAACGGGTGTGTCGCCGTCGTGGGCGACGCGGGCGAGGGCGGCGCGTCCAAGTGGCTGACGCCGTGCACGCCGTTCGTGGTCACGGCAGCACGGGACTGCAGTTCCGAGATTTGCGATCTGGCCTTGAGCAGCTCCGTTTTGGTCGTCTCCAGCTCTTCGCTCAGCGCCAGCACCTCGTCTTCACTATGCTCGGGCGTCTCAGCGGCATTGACTTCCTTGGCCGTGGTAGGTGCGTGCGCTTTAGCTTTTAGGAGCTCAGACTCCAGCTCCTTGTTCTTCACTTCCAAGGCATCAAGCTTCAGCGTCAGCTCGTTCTTTGCGCCTTCCAGTTCCGCGGCCAGACTCGCTTTGGCGGTGAGGAGCTCCTTGTTCATCGCTTCGTGCGTGTCCGCGCGGTCGGTGGCTTGCTTCAGGTCGGCCTTGACGGCCTCCAGATCTTCTCCTAGGCGGCCGAAGGCCCGACTTTGCGCTTGTGCGATCTCGAGGTCTTCATTCAATGAGCGGTTGCTGACTTCGATCATTTCGGCCTTGTCGGCAGCAATTTTGAGCTCGAGCCGGAGAGCCTCCATTTGTTTCTCGGCTTCTATCTTGATGGCTTCTGCTGCCTCCTTCAAGGCGGCGTTGCCCGCGTCGAGAGCTTGTGCGTTCTCTCTCACTTGACCAAGTTCTGAGCGGAGAGATTCCATTTCTTTATCTTTCACCGCGATAGTTTCCTCCAACACCTTCCTTTTCGTCTCGGCTTCCTCATCTACCTGCTTTCTCCGCTCCTCGATCATACCAAACTGTTCTTGCAACATCTTGACCTGTTCTTGGAAGACATCGAGCGATCGGTGCGCGTCATCACGAGCGTGACGTGCCTCGTCTCGCGCCTTGTGCGCCTCATCTCTCTCCTTCGTCCTGAGTTCGATAACGCGCTGCTTTGCCTCTGTCTCATGATTGTGGTTCTGCAACTCCGCCTGGAGCTTGTTGATGTGCTTCTGCCTCTCTGCATCAAGCTTGATAAAGTCCGCCTCGAGTTGACGAACTTGCTCCCTGAGCGCAGTGACCTCCTCGTTCGACTCTCGCCGCTTTGCTGGGGCTGGCGCAATAGGTATGCCACTAGGGAGGCCCGTTAAACGAGGTGCCGACTGTCGTCTGTCTGCGCGGGACGTAGTGAGGTCCAGTGGTCCAAGTTGAGGAGCACTTGCAACCACACCCGTGAGAGTCTTTCGTTTCTCGCTGATCTGTTGTTGCTCTTTTGCCCGCTTTGAAGCATTGTTCCCTATCTTCCACGGCCAGATCATGCTGACCACGTGCCCTGCGATTAGTCCGGCTTGGAGACCTGCGAGGAGTCAGAAACAACAGGCGGCTAGGCAGTCAATATGTCACCCCTGGTAGAACGTGAGAGATCGAAGGAATGAGCCGAATGGCGCAGGACAACGGGAGATTTGAGACAGCATTCATCTCTACTATGATCATGGCGTCCGGGGACCGTTGATAGGATGATCTCCAGGGGTAGTGGGTGTGGTAGCGTCGTTTGACTCGGGGCAACGCGTATTAGCATCAGGCTTCCAAGCACATGGCTGTTGAGTCTGGGAAGTCATCCAAGATTTGCAAGGGGATCGAAGCAGCCAGGCTTCTAGCTTGAGAAGGTAAGAATCATGTTCTCGAAGAACCTCGATCGGAGGGCGCCCTCTACCCATGGTACTGAAGGACGGTTGGAGCCGCCGGCGCGGACCGGTGCCAAGTGAGCGGACATTGGGGTGTCATAAGGTAGGCATAACTTGGAAGTTTGCAACGCCCTTCGTTTTGGCCATCTATCTGCATTGCAATTCCTCATCTCCTCACGTCGGCACGCCCATGACGCAAAAATATATACATCGCTGTTAAGACGCTCAAGCAATGATCAGAAGGAATTGGCAGAGCGCATCAGTCAGCACCCGAGTCGTAGTCTTGCCAGCCGTACCTTCTAGTTCGGATGAGGTTTAGTGCTAACCCTGTGGACTCGATATGCTCATCCGTACCAGTCCAAGCCATCCTCCTTCGCATGGTCTTGCGATCAACTTGACCTTGGCCTGACTCTACAACGTGATGAGGAGGTGGATATCGGTGGATCGATATGGTTTCTCGCAGTGGGATCAAGCTCCAGAAACCTCCTGTGCATTCAGACAAGAACCAATATTTACAGGATTCTTATTGCGCGCAAACAACAACTGCGGTTGGATTCACGACCAGATATTCAAAGCCTGCAGAGCCCTCTTCGAACGGCGGGCCGTGCCTCTCGTCCGGTCCGCGAGCGGGACTACCAACATCGGTACACATCATCCCATGGCTCGAGACCACCTAGGTTTGTTGCCACAAGTTGCTCCATCGGCGCAAGCATATCGACAAGGTGGCGAAACTGGCCTGCATGGCGTACAGACGTCCTTCCCCGCACTGTTTTGGGAGCGACGTGAAGCTGAATGCGAGCGCATTTACAGCATTTTCTGATTGTCTTCAGTCGGCAAGCGCTGCAGATGACTGGCCAACGATTCCGACGGAGACGGTTCTATGATGTGGCGTTCCTGTCGACGACATGGTGGTCCCGCAGAGCTTGGTTGGTCCAGACCAATGACAAACAAGAAAAGGCCGGATCAGAAACAGCTCAAGTCGCGCGGTCAGCTATGCCATGTAGCTCGCTCCCCGACCTGCTTGACGTCTCTGCGTCATACCATCACTAACAATCATGCCAGGGCTGTCGACCGCCTCACCATTCTGCGCGCTGTGCATTCCACCGCTGGCTAGACCAGCAAAAGCATCATCAGGATGACCCATAGCAGGCGATGCTACAGCAGAGCTCTGTGCTCTCGCGGCGACGGGTCGCTCGCGGTCAGTGGTCGGGCCGTTGGTACGACTAGCGAAGTCTCCGTAAGTATGGCTTGTGTTGCCCGTGGTCGTCGGGCTTGGTGGCGCTTCCTTGCTGGGGTCATAGACCTTCTGCAGGGGCTTTGCAGTGAGGTCTGCATCCTGCTCGGGGTTCGCAGTCTCATACTCAAGAGTCTTGATGAGCTTATAGAAT
The DNA here is from genome assembly GCA_010367425.1 of Teratosphaeria destructans. Classification (NCBI taxonomy): domain Eukaryota; kingdom Fungi; phylum Ascomycota; class Dothideomycetes; order Mycosphaerellales; family Teratosphaeriaceae; genus Teratosphaeria; species Teratosphaeria destructans. The sequence goes on from WBMN01000011.1 coordinate 293,952, forward strand.
CCAGCAGCAACGACTGATCCAAGAATGGGCCCGACCTGCAAACAGAACGATACGAGGTCAGCCAAAGTCTCAGACACAATCTGTTCACATGAACAACGACTTACCCAGTAAATCCAGTGGTAGCCGTGGAAATTGTGGTTGACGACCGCAGGTCCGAAAGACCTTGCTGGGTTCAGACTGCCGCCCGTGAAGTACACGCCGACAAGCTCGGCAATGAATAGCGAAAGGCCAATGCCCACAGGAGCAATGAATGTACCCTTGTGCTTCTCGGCAGCAAGCATGAAGATCGTGAAAATCAGCTCGGCGGTAAGGAACATTTCGATGAACAAGCCTTGCACAACGGATGTTCCGCCACCCAGAGATGTCTGGACGGTTAATTCGCCAGGGAACATACAAGAGACAAGAGCAGCTGCTGTCATGCCGCCGAGGATTTGGACGAAGAACAACAAAGCAGCCCGAAAGTAGGGTAAAGCTCCGATCTGATGAGAACCCTTGCGTCAGTGGTTTCCTGGGCAAAGTTGGAGGTGCAGGCGATGTACTCACCAGAGCCATACCGAATGTGACGGCCGGGTTGAACAATCCACCAGATATGCGGAAGAAGACCCAGGCATTGACAGCCAGGGAGAATCCAAAACAAAGCGCTATGTATTGTAGTTGTTGCGGATTGCTTCCTGTTGAGGCTTCACTCTGACCGGAACTGGTATTTATGTTATTCGCTACCTGGGTGCCACCCAGTGCGAAGAACAGAAAGAGCACTGTGCCCACATATTCTCCGGTCATGGCGACAAAATGATTCCGGATGTTGTCAGGGATGCGATGAGCGAAGGGTATACGCATAACGGTTTCATCGTTCTCTACTTCGACACGTCTGGCTGGATTCGCAGCTTTCGTAAAAGGCAGGGCGATGGCCGCGCCTTGCAACGGGGCCTGTTTGGGTTTGTCAGCATGATCCTGCGCGCGCCACTGGTGGCATGGCTTACGTTGATATTCATGGTGCTAGGTGGTTGTCAGTATCCGCGATTCCTGGTAAGGTCACACGTGTAGTCTGATACGACGCGCGATGATAACAATGGGCCACCCGAGGGTACCCAAGTACGGACAGATTGATCTGAGCAAGGATTGAAGCGCCGGCAGTGTAAGAGACGATATCCTGGACTTTGTGATGACTGAGATTGGCAGAGAAGGAGGCGGGTCCGCTCCTCATGAAGGTACTCGTCTGAACAGCGCGCTGCGGTCCTGCCGCCATTGACGACACCATTCTGTGCGCGCGCCGCATAACAAGGCAGCGTGTGCTGCGGGCTGCATCCCTTCCCGTCTCCTTTCCTGCAGACTCACATGAGATCCTGGCCCACAAAATCTCCGATATAGGTGCTGTGCCGCTGTGGTAGTGCTTGGTCTTCGTTACGCATGCGCACCAGCAACGCGGCAGGCGAACATTTGCAAGCTAGGCTCGAGCAGGCGACAGTTGGGGCAATCTAGTTCGTGAACTCTCGACAAACCGCCAGACGCCACATTTGACTATCCCATCTTTGGCAATCACCTCGCCTACAATAGCCGTCCTATTATTTGTCCGTCGTAGCTCTGACGTTGATGCATCTGCGATCAAATGCATGGCTTCATTGTCCAATTGCCCGCAAAGACACGAACAATGACACTACAGATCCGTCCGCGGACTTCGTTGACGACGGCGTGGCTCATCAAGGTCGCGCGAATGATATCTCGGACGCGCAGGCAGGTGTGTATCATCTACGATACCCAGATTACTGATTGCAAGAAGCGTTCGTGAAGGTTTTCCCGGGTGCTAGAACACACGCGCGTGGGTCTGAACCTACAGCCCCGCGTGGCCTGCGGGCGGTTTGGGAGTGTCATATAATTGCTTTGCTCAATTCCAGCCGCGCGCCATGCTAGTGAACATGGGACCATCTGTGTGCCATGTCACTGGGGCTCGAAGAACATCTTCATCATGTAGTAGGGGGATAGGCAACCATATGTGCGCTCCTTGATCAGGCAGACGATTTAGAAAATACGATTCTGTATTGTTGAAACATTGACAGATAAAGACTCGTGGTGAAGTCTGGACCCAAGCAACGAAGCCTGCATTGGCATGACGGGCCGCATGGCTGTTCGCCACCTGACCCGGAAGCGATAGTCATGATGGGATTTTCCAAGACTGTTGTCGTAGGAGCAGATGGTAATAAGAAGTGGAGTGGTAATTCTCAGATCTGTCTTTCCACGTGACTGATGCCGCCAAGACGAACCACAAGGTCAGATGACATGTCAATGCAGGAGTCATACGATGACATTGTTCAATATCGCCCTTGGTATATACCCTGTTGCCGGCTACCCGAGTCACAGTGACCTAAGGACTGGCTGGGCTTTTAGATTTACCACCGGAGGGTGCCACCCCTGGGATCCAACGATGAAATATCTTACATCTACATATGTACATTGTTGATATCATGTCACAATCATCCGTCCGCCTACAGCTTGGTTCCCCGGGCATGCGTACTCCATGCTTCGTCCACGACATTGTACCTCACAAATCTGCAAGTACTCCATTGCTGCATTTCCTTGTTCGCTCGCAATCGACTCAAAGCGATCGACTCTCCAGAAATCATGACTTCAACATCGCCATTCTCATAGAAAGGGAGTAATGTCGCCTCACCAGCAGGGCAAACTCGGCCGAGATATGGCTCTCTGAAGGCCAGCGATCTGCCTAGGCCTGGGCCCCAGTCTGCTGAGAGAAGAGGCGCAGCCCGTGTGTGATCGGTTGTCAACATTTCCATAGGTCCACGCGGCACGAATCCTGGAACACATGGGGTGTGCATACTGAGCTCTAGCATCGTCATGAATTGATCTCTATCCCAACTGGAGTTTGATTGCCGGATCGCGAGCGCAATGGCTGTCAGCTGTTTCGCTTGATCTTCAAAGGATGTCTTGGTCGCGAAATTAGAACCAGGCAGGGTTACGCGGAAGAAATCAACAGCAGCGCCCATGTAAGCCCGTGGGAGCGCGGGATCCAGTCTCGATCGAACGTCGCCGGCATATATCAACGTTGACTGGTGTTGCAAGGCATCTTTGTCTACAGGGCCATCTACCGAGTACTTTGCCAAAAAGAATTGCTTCCATATAAACGCAGTAAGGACGTCTATGCTGGAAAGATTGACGCCTGAAGGAGCAGCTTGCTGTGCTGCTTGGTGTAGAGCCATCCGGTCTGATAAGGAGAAACGCCATATCCCCACGGTGGGCTTCCTGAGATCTGATTCTCGGCTTTGTTCGCTTGCAGATAGCAAGGCCTTCGGCATGAAGTTTCTCATGTCCTCCAACGTCGCCTCTGGATCGGCTGGATCTATCAGCGACCAATTCGGCAGAGACTCGCTTTTCTTTCGCAATTCAGCCAAATCTTTCGGCGCCTCGGTCAATGGCAACATTCTAGTTCTGTCCAATAAGGCACGAGGTATCTGCTCGGGCACGATGGCGGGTGAGCGGCCATGCATGGCCGCTGCTATTACATCCCGAGTATGCCTAGCCCACGAGACACCGAGCTGAATGGCCTGAACCAGATCGCCAACCAAGTGCGTATACGAGCTGACAAGAATCAGTCCGCCATGTACATGTGAGAGCTGCTGAACAATTACAGGATCTCCAGCTTCCGAAGATGGAAAGGGGTCAGGTGCTAGCTTGCGCAGGCCATCAGTTTGACCATCCGCGAAAGGGAAGCCGTTTCTCTCGAGTTGGTCGAACGTTGGAAACAGCTCATCGGTACTAAGGTCGCGAAAGTACAAGCGTGTACCTGCGTTTGGTGCTGGCGGTATCTCAACACTGAAGGCCCCTCGTTCGTCCTGCCGCAATGAGCCCGCCAAGTGCGGCTGCTGGTAAATGAGGCGGCTCAAGGCATGGCAGAAATGCCCGAATAATGTTTCCACGTCCTGGTCCGGCTGGAGTCTCCAGAAATATGTGGGCGAAGGGTAGACGTGCGCGCACAGATTCTCAATAGCTGAGCATTCGATCACTTGCGGCACCAGAGGCACAATCGGCTCGATCCAGACTGTGCGAGCTGATAGCGATTCGTCTCTTTGGACTGCCATAGTGCTTGATGGCTCGGTCCCAATGTGTGAATGTTGTGTGCTGGACCAACTTCTGTGATGCGACTCCAAATCAAAGATACCGGACTAGATTACGAGGAAGTGGTACTTATAGCAAACCCTAGGACTGGTCATAGGGGGTCTAAACCATACATCTGCGTCAATCAGCTGATGATACAGTCCAATACTGCGGAGAGAGTGCCCCAAACTGGTAGCACGCAATCGCTGTAAATGCGAGAGAGACCGACGCGGATATGGGTCGCTACTGACGCAGCGACTGCAACTCTGGAATAATACGAGGTTTCCTTAGGGACCGTCTGAACCTACCCGTTTTTATCATCCCAGACATGCGTATTCCGTAGCTCTGAGGGTGACAAGCTGTTCGCTCGCCACTTAGAAGGACGCTCTATCTTAGCCTGCCACCGCCGCGAGCGGTGCAGCGCTTTCGATCATCTAGTAGAAGTGACGACTGACTGTCAAACGCTCGGCACGGGAGTAGTTGGATTGGGCAGTCCCTGAACATGCTTTTCATCGTTCCGTACAAATGAGGAAGAGATTTTCATGATAACGGAGAGGCCGGACACAACCGATGAAGGATCAACAGCGTGCTTCGGCCTCTCTGGCTGCGGACCTGCGGTGGCCTTGTGCAATTGCCGAGTTGATATGCTTGGCAAGCTCGCGCAGGCCATTCTTGTCATTTCCTTTCATCTACAAGCGTACGCATGAGTTGCCAGACACTGAAATCTTGCAGCGGATTTGTCACCGTCATCTGGCCTCACATCTCGGTACTGATCAACCCCATGTTGTTATTGGTGTCTGTTTCCAATTGCCTGCGGCGCGGATCACAAAGACCTTGGATCAGAGAAGATCAGCAATAGTGGTTTGGGCTCCTGTTCACAGCAGATCGCCATCAACACTAATCTTGAGTTTGTTGATTGATAGCGCCAACCACGATATAACACCATGTTAACACGGTGCTGACATGGTATGTGTGCAGCTTTTACCCAGCAATCGATACGTACGTTACGGTACGTACGTTGCGGAACAGCTGGCGGATATGCGCGGGATTCCAAGCTTGACCAGATCTGAGCCAAAAAGAGATCAGCCATAGGGAATCAGTCACCTGCAAGATTCGAACCAAGGAAGAGATGGCGAACGGTCTACCTCATTGGATGTGGGCACTCACCCACCCACTAGCAATGAACGACGGAGTTTATGCCTGGCGATGGAGAGAGCCTGCTTCCATGGTTCAAGCCAGTACTAATTCATCTCTTGCTAGGACGTAGTAAGGAAACGCACAACTACCTTAAGGATAAATCTGCTTGGTCGCAAGTTTGAGCGCCAGTTTCATGCATGCTTCAGTCCTCCCTTACACACATCCCTCCATGGCGACCAACACTACCCTCATTGCCCCAGACCCGACGATCTGTGGTCAAAAGATCAAATTGGGAGTCATCGATCAAATAGCCCCAAGGGACTACTCGTCAGTTCTGCTTTTCTTCCGCCTCTCACATCTCTGTGATAAACAACACATATCACAAAGTATCAGTGTAGGCGTCCGCAATGCCGCAAGAGAGAATCCGCAATTGCTGTGCTGCGTCAGCCAGAACAATGACGGCCGTGAAGAGATGGAGCTGCAGTGGAATGCTTGTAGCGGAGCCTACGTGACGTTTAAAGACTATGCGACTCCAGAAACGAGCGACCTTTGGACGTCAGGAAGCTTCGACGACCTGGAGCGCGAACATTTTGCGCTCGAGAAGTTGCCTCGACGCCTTGTGCATGGGTGCGTGACGCAGTCGACTCCAGGCTTGTCACCCTGCCTAGTCGTTCAAGCCAGCTTCATTAAGGGCGGTATGATCTTGTCTTTTTGCATGCACGTGAGTCGAAGTAGTGTTGCGCCCCGATTGCTGAGAAGTGTCTGACTGTGTAAACAGCACACTCTTGCTGACGGACCTAGCACTTACACCTTTGCCCAAAGTTTTGCAAAGCACACGAGGGCTGCATCTCTGGGACAAGAAGCTGTCTGTCAGCCTTTGCATCATTGCACCGACCGATCGACAGTTGTACTTCCGGAAAACAATGTGGAACTACGCGATCTGCTGGATTGGAGAGTGGTCGCATCCGACGACAAATTCTCGGACGGCACAGCGTATCCGCCGGACGAGCTTACAAAAGTCAAGTATGCAACGTACTTCATCTCGGAGAGGAATTTGCGCCGCCTCAAGCAGGAGGTGAATGGTGCAAGCGGCGAGAAATTTAGCGAACTGGAGGCCGTCTGTGCTCTGATCTGGAAATGCGTAGTGCAGGCAAGAGATATCAATTTGGCGAGATATCCGTAAGAAAATGACCTGTCTAAGTAAGAGCAAGGGGGCTTTGCTAATTTCTAGGTCAGCGAGGCCAAGTTATCAATCACAGTCGACGCCAGAGGCAGGATGTTCGACAACCCCGTGCCCACTGCATACTGGGGCAACTTCTGCGAGCCCAACGCGGTCGCCCGAATGCCAACCGCCTGTCTGCGCGAAGCGTGCCCTGCGGAAGCGGCTGCGAGATCAAAAGTCTTGCAACAGACGCTCTCGGAAGCCGCTCGCCGGATACGAGCAGCCATCACGGCAGTTGATAACAGGGCCGTCCGGCGCTTGGTAGGCCTGCTGCATCAAATGCCCAAGGCCACGAGCTTGACCTGGAACGTCGATCGATGGCCTGGCCCCGACATGCTCATAGTCGCGTTGAATAGGCATATGTACAACTCACTGGACTTTGGACCAGAGTTAGGCATGAGCGAAGCTATGAGATTCACTATCGGTAACACGGAGGGCAAGCCTGATGGGAGGTGTCTTTTGATGCCTCCACGCATCTGTAATGGCAAGGGGTTGGAGATTATGTTGCAGTATGATGTTAATACTTTGGAGCGTCTGAGAAGCGATCGGGCTTTTAGGGAGTTTTTCGTATGGAGGAATTAGTAATGGCAAAGCCAGAAGCTCCCGTTTGGTTTTGCGCGTGGCCTTTGATGATCCGGACACTGACTACAGCCCATGACTCGTTCAGTCAGTTATGTAAGACTGTGAGGCCAGCTTCATCGGTCAACGTCTGTCGACCAATGTTTTTGTTCCATCAGCCCGTTCCATCAGCCCGTTCCATCAACCAACGGCGATCGATCGGTCATGGATACCAAGCAGGCGACGGACAACTCGTCCTGAACCGTGAAAGATAACGATGAGGTGCGGGTGAGCTGTCCGCGTCTCTTAGCACTCGAGCCCGCAAACTTGTTGAAGACCAACCTCCTCTCAATCTCCATGCCCGGTTAAATTCAAAAGCCGCCTCGCTACTACCCAAGCCGGGTCCAAAACAGCCCTGTGCAGAACAAGCGCAGGATTCAGCGCCTCAATCCAGAACACGCATGATGCTAGGACCTCTGGTAAGGTATTGAAGTATTTGGTCAGCATATTTAGCGAGATGGAGGTCGAGGCAGATATGGAGGTTGCCAAGGATGCTGTGGAAAGGCAGAATGGGCTAGAAAGAGCGGGAGGAGTGGGCAGTGATGGGAAAAGGCTAAGATTGGTGGTGTGGTCAGAATAGTGAGTAATGATCGCGTGGATACGGCCAGTATCAGAATCTTCCAAGCATCAATCAATACGTCACCTCCTGGCGAGACGAAACAATCAGCTACCCATCTCCGGCGCAAGGCGACGACGATTTGATGATAAGTAGTGCCCGTACACGAGAAGGGCGCTCGCAGAACATTTACTCACTCACTCGACCAATATGAGCAGCAAGAGATCTCTTCCGCTTGCCCTGGCCGGTTCGCCAAGACCATGCCTCTACGATCGACAAATCCTGCGAAACCCAAGGCATGCAGCACCTCGGTCCGCCCAGATCCAATCACCACCGATGTAGGGCTCATCGTCGCCGGAAGCTCCAAGCCGAAAGGACACTTCACAGTAGAGAAGAAAGCTCGCTAAACTGGGCACAGCGCGCAGATCAGAAATGTGGTAAACGCATGCTTCAATCCCATAGAGACCAGCTAAACTCCATTAGCCCGTAGACACATCGCATGCTCGCAGCGGTGCACGTCCATGCACGCCACCAAATGCACACTTGTAACCCACTTCACGGCCTATTCTTCTGTCATGCTCAATGCATCATAAGTATCCATGATGCCTCCACACCCGCAAACCACAACCCCAAACCGTCGCCAAATCCATAGGCGGCGAATCGTCTACTTCAGCTTCTTCTTCGGCCTCAGCTGGTTGGTGTGGCCGCACTTCTTCTTCCTGCAGTTGGTGGCACGCGGTGGCAGACGGGCGTAGCACTTGCGGCAGATCATCTTCTCGCAGTTGTACTTGGAGGCCAGAGCCTTGAGGGAAGGCTCAATGATACCACCACGGAGACGGAGGACCAGGTGGAGGGTCGACTCCTGTGATATCCATCAGTATGCGGTCCAACACTCTCGTATGCATCACCCATTCCGCTTCGTATAGTGCGTACCTTCTGGATGTTGTAGTCGCTGAGGGTGCGGCCATCCTCGAGCTGCTTGCCGGCAAAGATCAGACGCTGCTGGTCCGGAGGAATGCCCTCCTTGTCCTGAATCTTGCTCTTAACATTGTCGATGGTGTCGGAGCTCTCGACCTCAAGGGTGATGGTCTTGCCCGTGAGGGTCTTGACGAAACTGCGCATCCAGGGTTAGTATATGCTCACTATCGCCATCGCTCGTAGAATCGTGTTCGCAGGTCTCGGAGGGCTTACATCTGCACTGTTATCAACGTGTCAGCATCATGGTAATAACAGCATGAACATCCCTTTGCAGTGTTGACTTACTTTTGGCTGACTTCGTGCAGGTGTGTTGTCGAATGCTGTGATCATGTCGGAGTTGGACTGAGGGAAATCGTCCAAGTGCGCGGGCGGGACTTGCCGAACTTCAAGCAAACCTTGGCATTGGGTGGCAAACGACTGCAGTCAGCTCAAGCTCTTTCGCCTCAATACACCACATGCACCCTATCTCGGGCACAACCGCAGCAAGTCTTTGCAGCATTGTTTCAAGACCGCTGCAACGATACGGTTCCTGTCCATGCTTCCGTCGTGGAGGGACCGGCTAGCAGCTTTGACAGATACCTCGATACATCGCAAGCAGACGGCATGGGACACGCAAAAGCAATAATTGCCTTTATCAGCATTCTACAACATGATCACGAGGTCGGAACACGGGTGGCCTGCTGACCCTCGCCGCTCGCCAAAACGATTTCCCTAGTAAAGCAAGGCAGGTCATACCTTATGCAAGTGCATTTGCTGTTCTTGGACCCACAGACAGGTGTGCAAATGTCAGGCGGAGTTTCTCCAGCTGTTTGTGAGACCATGCCTTTGGACGGACGCTGCTCCGCATTGTCCGGCTAGGCGGCTCAGCCGATATTTGTGTCTCATCACAGAGGTGGGAGCACGATCAGAAGCAACCGCATTCCTGCCAATTTATCGATGGCGATGCACATGCTAAACGTCACGATTTCATGGGTTCCGTAGCAGAAGTCCACTTGCGAAGGTCCATGAGTGTCGACAGATCCGGAAGCGTACTGTCTGCGGCGCAAGAACAGCCCTCTGATGACGCGCAACGGATGACGATTGTCGTATCTGGTGCTTAGAGATATATCAATCACTGCTTTTCCGAAGGATGTGGTTCTACATGCTACCCACGATCTGCGCCCTGGCACATTATCACTGCCCATCCAGGCGACGTGCAGCGATACATAGCATCATTCAAAAGCACATCTTGCCCCATTCCCGCTTCATTACTCACTAATTGACGAGAAGGGCTGCCGGGCGGTTGCTTGCATTGACAGCGATCGATCCATATTCCTCGAGAAACGCTGACCCAGCCACTCAGGAGTCTCAGAGTCTCATCCGATGGCAAACATGCCGATCAAAGTAGACCACGACTGACACCACGGGTACACGCAGTGACAGGCGCCCCGTGCGATTATACCATGGCACAAGGGCGTACAAGCTCAAAGGCACTTGCAACACTGTACATAGTCCCACCCAGGCTTCTCAAGACCAAGCATACGCGAACATAAGCTAAAGTAATCACATCTCATCCAGCAGAGCTATCTTCATATGGGGTATCATATCATTGCAGGCCTGCCCCTCGCATCACACACCGCCACACAAAGGCAAAACACAAGGCAAGCCCGAAGTCTTGGTAATACTGCGGTGGCCGCCGCTCAACGCCATGCCCGCACAACAACCGCCGCGACCCCGGAAATGAAGCGAAGAAACAGCAATTGAGCAAGCAAGCAATCAGGCCAAGCAAGCAAGACAAAAGACTGCCAAACACTATCGTTGTTGTTCATCAAGTCGCCATGCCCAAACGCTACGGTCTCAAATGCAATCGCCAGCAGACAGAAATGTAAATCTAGCTAACATAAAAACCAATGCTTCATAATCCATGCAAACGCAACACCTCTCAATGCCCAATCCCCATCTAACCGATACCATGCATGCCAAGCATCTCTCGCACAAAGGCGAAAAACAGCGAGCACGTCCGGAAGCAAATTGGTATCATCGCGATAAGGGTGTATGCTCTTCCAACTTCAGAAACTCCGGATCGTCAATGGTTTCCATAATTATAATGCCCGCGTTGACGTGATCAGCCATTCAGTTGCTGGTAGTTGAGTATGTATCGCAGATTGTTGTTGTGTTGGTTACCCGTGTGGGTGGTAAAAATCCTCTATTCATCGCGTAGTTCGGCCTCCCAGAACGCAGCAAGCAAGCAAGCAAGCAAGCAAGCAACGCGCAAAAAATCACAGAGAAGCATGAAGAATGTGCGCCCTAGTAAGCTGTCTATCGATGTGCTGCCGATGAAGCCCGCCTTGGAAAAAGGCAGAAAAACGCCCGTCGCAATGCTGATGTCTCTCGATCGTACGTCCGTCTGGAACTCTAGAGTCATGCGCATCTGTTAGTGTGTGTGTGCCGGACCGGCCAGATGACCATGGCCAGTCGGGATTGATGTCGAAATGTGTGGCGGCAAGAATGTGGCGTGCAGATAGATGCAAATCGGGATGATCACCTGGCTTAAGCGAGGATTCGCAGCCGTGCTGATGAACAAAGAGGTCAAAGCCAGTTGAATGATTGTTTCATTGTGCGTGAGGTGGCCGCGAGTCACGGCCAGGTTTGAGTCGCGAAGATGGTGTGCCGCAGCTGGTGTGGAGCGATTCCGGTTAAGCGCCGCCGGATAGCTCGCATGACCACCCAATGATGAAAAGCCGAAATGTCGGGACTACACCTTTTCGGACGCAGCATGACAGATAGATTCCTTCGATTCTTGCTCATACAGATCTTTTGTGTTCCTGATACCGATTGAACGGCTAGTGCTGAGCAGTTGAGGTCGGCTGACCATGTTGAGCCTCGTAGTCTTGTAAGGGCACGAAGCGCCCAGCCTCCATGGTCGGCAGCATGCCGGCCTGAGAGCTGGTCAAAGATGGATATCTGGGACTTTGCGACATATGCGGCTGCTGATAGGCATAGGCATGCGCCGAGCTCGGAAGTCCGGTCGCGGGTGATCCACCGAGATAGCTGTTGTACTCCCATGACGCACTGTTCTGTCTCGCGGCCGAGAGGTCAGACGAATATGCTGCTTGAGGCTGATGCCAAGACGTCGAGTGTCCAGCGTCGGAAACGGGCACGCCAAGGCGCAGATCTGGTGGACCTCCTGACGGGCCGATGCCGACGCCTGATGAGGCGCCCATGGGTGGGTATGCACACGAGCTGGTCACCATAGCAGGCCCATACGCGTGTGGAGCATGGCCATGGGACGTCGCGGAGCCGGTGGTCGAATGCGGGCTTGCGCCTGGCCGCTGCACTGACTCGACCGGCAGGCCTGGATCAGAAGTCCTCGTTGCAACGACCGAAGAGGTGGTGTACGAGGGGCCTGCAATGGGTGTGTGCAACGCGCCCGCGGTCGAAGAATAGCTCGCAGACTATATCACATGTCGTTAGCACAGCCAATAATGGGGAGGGAACATGCCGCATCTGCATCATGCGCCATGCGTCATGCGGGCAGGGGTGACTTGCATATTTGCCAATGATCTTCTTCAACGCCGTTGCCAAGATCCGCCATGGGAAGACTTTCACATCCTTTTCAATATTCCTGGGCTTTGGATTTGGAAATCCCATGATGAGTTTGAAGAACTCCTCGCTGTCTGGCTTCGCCTTGGACACCGTCGCAGGCCGAAAGCCCTCCAGATTGCGGCGGATGCGGTTCTTCTCCTCCACCGTGAAGCGGACAGCCACCAGCGACTCCAAGAGTGAAATGGTATCGACACTAGTGACGTAGCACTCCTGCTTCTCTTCCCACCAGATGCAGCTGACGCAGATGCTGTTGGGGACCCGAGTCTCCAGCGTGACTGGCTCAAATGTTGCAGTGATCACACTTCCAGTCTGGCTACGCCTGAATTGCACCAAGCGTCGCCTAGTTTCCCACTCTGCACTCGTCCAGTCGTTGACCATCGAGTTGAGGTCGCCCTGAATGCTGAGCACAGCTTTGGAATTTGACGGGTAGATAGCGTATGGGTTGAAACTTGGCGTCACGGTAGAGCCAGGCGTGGATGGAGAGTTTTGCAATGTTGACGTGCGAACCAGTGGTGGATTGGGTCCTGCAGGTGATGGTAGTAGATTTGGCGTCCGACTCGCTGCTGACATTGCTGCAGCCGAGGGACTTCTAGTCGCAGTATTACCTTGGTTGTACCACGACGGACTGTGAAGGCCTTGAAGCGATGGTGTCGTCTGTCCATAGTATTGCTGCGCGGATGGTAGAGGGGCACTGTATGCTGGCTGATATTCTTGCGGATTTGAACCGATGCGACGGTGTTGCGTGTAAACGTCTGGTAGGCTAGGGCGTCGAAATGGCGATGCGGGCGTCGCCGATGGGATCGGGGTCGAGCTGTAGGAGAGGTGGTGCAGAGATGGCTTCTTTGGCGGCGATCGACGGGGCGACGCTTGCGGCGAGAGCTTGCGTTTCTTTGGCTCTTGCGGTGAGTCCTGGGGATAGCACGCTGTCGCGTCGACGTAGTGAAAGTCACCAAGCTCCAGGGAGGCTGACTCCCAAGCAACAGGGCTGTCGTCAAAGATCAGATGTAAAGGTGCATACTCATCTGGCGAATTTGTTGATCTCAGCGATGGTGCGGGTGCGGACAGCTCGTATGTGTACATGTTTCCGACTTGAGCTGTCCGCGACAGAGTGCTCTCAATCTTTGCCGAGCCGAACATCAAACAAGCCTTGATTTGTGGCGCGTCAAGGTCGTAGATCGATTTGAAGTAGAGGGTGACTTTCGTGCCTTCATGCCCTCGCTCAGGCGTCCAGCTGATGATCTCCGGTTTTTGGCGAGGAACCGTCGAGGAGTATACTGACTGTTGTGCGTACTGCTGACCATAGTATGCAGAGTCATGGGTTCCGCCGTATTGTTGAGCAGAAGGCACCATGGGCAGGGCAGTTGACTGTGGCAGGCCCGAAGGTACAGACGCTTGGGAGCCTACATACTGGGACGGGTAATTTTGGTGCGCACCAAACCCCGTGTAGGCTTGCCCGTGTTCGGATCTGGTGGTGGCATTGTATTCTGGAAGCGTCACCGATACCGTCAGTCATCTGCCTAATCTTCCACATGCGCGCACCAGGTGAGCGATGCCGTAATCGGCGCGGATGACCGCGCTTGTCGTGAGGCAACTGGGCACGTGTGCGATTTGGAGCTTGAACTTACCGCCATACACATCGTAAGCTTGCGGCTTTTCGTACTCCGACATGGACAATAAATAGCCTCGCGGGTCCGACTGGGCCAGTGGCCCGTTGTCGCCGTGTGAATGATAGCTGTCGACAATTGATGTAGGTATGCCGCAATCTTCGTCAACAATCAGGAACGATTTGCTGTCTCGTCTCTCGTGCTGTTGATACCTTAGTCAGCAGATTTGCGCATGTTGTGGCTGAGCAGACAGGCAACAGCAAGACTTGGAGAGAGGTGAAGGCGATGGGACATTTGCATTCAAGATGAGTGGGTTTGTCGATAGGATAGGGTGAATGGGGTCGGATGAGACGCACCTGACGCATGTGGGTGATGTCGGTTGCCAGCGTTGCAATGGAATGGCTTCCGTTGAGCTGGAAGCTGCTGCAAGAGGGCAGTCTGCTGCAACTTGTACGACCTAAGCAGGTGATGTATGGGCGCAGAGTACGCTCCAAGCAAGGCTGGGCAGGGATAATGAACGGTTGGTCCCAGCGCGTGTGCAGCTACCCGTCCAAGACATGCAGAATTAGAAGGTTGTCCTTTGATGTTCTCAGCGAAGGCGTCCGCTAGCCGACCAATGCTGATATGGCGCCGCGATCCGATGAATCAAATTCCGGATCTGGGCATTCGCGCAACAGTTCGCAGGAGATTGCAGGCCTTCCCGATGCTGGATCCAAGGTGTTGGTGCTTCGCTACTGTACTTATCCGCGCCGGCTCCAACTCCGGTGTCGAAGCAACGACGCTGTATCGATTCTGATTCTCCGCAGGCCAAAACAAATAGCTGAAGGAGGATTAGCTGGGAATGCACGCGGATGACTTGTCGTGGCCCAAAGGTCCACCGCCCTGCTCGCTCACCGTCAAGTCGACAAAGAATCTGCCCCGCTTGAGTTGGCTTTCCTCGGCGTCGTCAATGTAAAACAATGCAATGTTGTCGATGGCGGTACTCGCACGATCCAGGAGCCTGCGCAGAGGCCGGATGGATCTTCCAAGGGAGGAAAGCGCAAAGACTTGTGGGTCGTTCTTTCTCCTTCTGTCCAAGGTATTGGGCCGTTCTTTGGCACAGGGCTTCGATTGGCAGGTATCCAACGCCACTTGACGCCAGGAATGTCGTTACAGAGTGAGCCCGACCTCGTGATGGCAGGCTCTTAGAGAGACTGACAGGCGTAGTGTCGACAGACGTGCAATGGGACACAGAAGTGCCTTCCTGCCTTGCTGCGCGTGTGCCCCGCAGCAATGGAAGATGTTTACGGTATCGCTAGATCGTGCTGATCCGGTTCGTGACGCAGGCGTGTGGTGGCTGACCAGGTAGGTGGACCAAGGTGAGGAATGCCAGCCGTCCTGTCGGTCGCTCGTCAATGGCTCGAGTGTTTCAGATCCTTCTGGAAGAGGTGTCGTCGAGCAGATGTATCAGTGTAGCCTTGGAGGATGCGCTGTAGAGTCCAGGTGGTGGAATTCTTCCAGAGAGCCTCCAGAACACACACAGCCGAGAACGTGAGGAATCGATGACACTGAAGTATCGCAGCACGAGACAATACAATCGATAAATAAAATGAGCGACAAGCAACGGCCATCTGAATTACGCAAAGGTGAGTGATCGGATTCAGATAGAGGCGACAAGCCAGACGGTGCGAAAGACGATCCATACAAAGCGCGAGTGGCCGATTCCAGCAGCTGACTGGCCCATGACGCCAGCCAGACCTCCCATGGCAGCGCCGCATTGCGTCGTGTGAGGCCCTGGGGCATGTAGAGGCCCCTTCCTGGGGAAGATCAAAGCGATAATAGCGGCAGAATTAGCTCCTATATTCAACGGGATCCTTGCGTAGAGCACCATCGGTGAAGAAGCTTAAAAGTTTAATGTCACTACTAGTAGGCGGAGCGCTGTTGCCCGGCAGCACGAGGCCAGCGTTCCGGAGCGATCTCTCTGCCTCTGTCTCGGCGACATTGGCGCCTGCCGTAACTGTCCTCGTCGGCCATGGTCGGATCCGTGAAGCTGCACGATGCCAGAGGAGCACAAGGGGAGCCGCCCGGCAGCCATCACGATGGCGAACGGGTACACAAAGCAACTCGATCTTGGAGGGCCATCCCTTGCTGCTGCAGACGCGAACCGACCTCTGCCAGTCGCTCAATCCATCACGCCGCTCGACGCCATTGGCCCGACTGCCAGTCTCGAGCTAGCTGGCGTTGCCGGGCAGCTCTTCTGCGGGCCCGCATAAACAAAGGCAGAAAGTCGTCAATTCATGAGGTTCGATGTCTGCACCGGCCAGGGTTCCCTTTGCAGAGTTTGATTGACCCTATAATTAGGAGGCAAAAGGCGTTGTTGGCAGCTGCGGGCTAACCCCACAGCGAACCGCTTCGGCGACATTCAAGCCCAAAGCAATCTAGCGCTGGTCCCTACAGGCAATAAGACTCCCATTCGGGCCAGCGCGAAGTGATGCTCAAGTACGATTTCGACGCAGGTACGGCCTTGAGGACCGTGAGATCATCAGGGACCAATGTGTCTTGCGCATCATCCAGTAGCTCTCCCGTTTGCTATAGAACAGGTTCAACCCTATACCTTGTCTACCGTACTTTCTGACAGCCGAATCGCCGCGTTCGCAGGCCAGACGCTGCACGCACCTTGATTAGTCGGGTTTTCTTGCAGCTCGTGATGGAGAACATCATGGTCAAGCATGCGCGCTTCGACCAACGGCGCGCTGATGATCTTGGAACGTGCCGGCACTTCTGGACGCGTACCCGGCGCATCCCGGACAGGCATGCTGCGCTGTCCCAATGGCCAGGACGCTTTCGCCCAGTAAAATCCCGCAACGCTTTCAGGCATCTCGAGCCCTCCGTCCGCGGGCTCCAGACCGCTAGCCAGGGCTAGTAGATAAAGACGTGATGATTAGCTGCTGTAGCAAATGGCCCACTGCGTCACGTGGGCTCGAAACGATATTAGTGCGATACTTTAACGGTGTTCATGTGAGATGCCGACATCGCAAGGCTAGACAGATCAAAGCTCTGGGCAGAGACCGTCGTTTTCAAGTGGATTATCAAGTCTTGACGATGTCCAACTTGGCAATCGCAGATGTTTGCGACCTACAGCCGAAATGAAAGATTGCTGCCAGCAACTCATAGTCAATTGCAATGTGCGGAGAAGATTGGTAATTAATGGTGAGTGGGCACGGCGGTCGATAGAATCGTTGTGCCAATAGCGACAACTCCTATGCAACCGTTACGATCGAGTGTAATCCCGTGGCTACGGTCCTGGTTGGAGCTTAGATAGCGTCATCAACGGTTTTCTTGAACTCGCGGAGAGGACTAACGGCTTTTCCGCAGGGAGACTACGACTCCGAGTCCTGCGAACACACAATTGTTGGGTGCGCAGAAGACATGGGTCTATTAGCCTTGTGAACAAGAACGTGCCGACAGGGTCCTGGGCTTACTCCAGGTCTCACTCTCGGGATCAGTCATGTCTTGGCCCTATCCGGCGCACGTCAAACCTGGACGGCCAAGGCTGTCAGTCGGCAATACATAGGATCGGTGCCGACGGTGGTTGGTCCTGGATCCGACGAAACATAGCGCGCTCAAGACAGCAGGGACCTGGCGTGGAAGAGCTGAGACCGACCAAGTTTTGTGTTTGCGTATCAAAAATGCAGCACTTGCAAGGCACCCTTCGAGTCCAAGCCTCAAGATCCAAGGTCGCAGCGCCGTTCGGCGGCCTCGCCGGCATGCATCGGGTCAGAATTCATCGGCCGTTGGGAACTAGTTTTCTTCGATTTGACAAGGAAGGGGTCAAGTCATCAATTATGGTCAATGCTTTGGGCCGGGGCCTCCCAAGACACCAGCAGCAATCTTGCGCAAGCCGCGTCTACGCAATCCCTGCGCCTCGTGCTGCAGTGGTGCGACAATCCGTGGGAGAAGCTACGAGACACTATTTGTCCTAGGTGCGAGAGATATGCCGCCTCATGCCATCGAGGACATGACAGATCGATCGAGTTGCGCGCACTTCCTCTAATTCAAACCCTTCCGCGTGAGCGTTTATCTTGTAGATTTCATTGACGTTTGTCCACACCGGCGCCACGATGAGATGGCCGGCGCAACGCAGTGAGATAAGATCAACCTCGATCAAGGCTTGTCAACGCTTCTATTGTCAATATATCGAGAACACGTCCTTATCCTCATGCACCCTGCGCATATCTAATATCTGCACAATCTCACATCATCATCATCATCATCATCATCATCACCATCATCATCATCATCATCATCATCATCATCGTCATCATCACCATCATTCATCATCATCATCATCACCACCGGCCACAGTCGTCGTTTATCTTAAGGACTGTGCCCTCAAAGCTAGACCCCGTGCTTGGAGCTCTGGACCTCAACGGCCTACCACCGGGGTCTCGAAG
This sequence comes from Teratosphaeria destructans, assembly GCA_010367425.1. Taxonomy (NCBI): domain Eukaryota; kingdom Fungi; phylum Ascomycota; class Dothideomycetes; order Mycosphaerellales; family Teratosphaeriaceae; genus Teratosphaeria; species Teratosphaeria destructans. Next base: position 312,189 of record WBMN01000011.1, read on the forward strand.
GGCGTGTCTTCGGGCCGGAACGATTTCTTTCTAGATGTTGTGATGACCCTATAGGTCCGTTTGCTTGTTTTGTCATACGCGTTGCTTCAATGCCATTTGGCCAATTAAGCAACGTACCTGCAGATAGGCCCAGGTCTGACCAGGCCGCAGGTCAAGCTCTTCCCTGACATCTCACGATACGTGGATTTGCTGCTGTCCGACCTTTCTCAATTTCCGCCAGTGATCTTGCAGACCGACGATGGCTTGCTACCTTGTACGCCCCGTTGATGGTATGTCCCTTTGCGCAAAGGGCAGCGCGAGGACTTTGGACTCACCGCGGACGCACATACCATGCTCGACATTAGATACGATTAGGGTCAACCAAGCAATGCAGGGTCACTCCTGGCATTCAAATGAGTAAGCACTGGATACTGGTTCAGCATGGGTCGGGTGAATCCAAGGTCCAATATCCCCGTGGTCTTTTGGCGTTTCACTGGGCATTTGCCAAGCTAGATACCTAATCGTGAGCCTCCTGGGATGCAGTGGTACTCAATCCTCGCTGCGAGCCTTTTTTGGTTGACAAACAACATTGGCTCCAGTAATCTGCCATTCTTGATGTGCGCGCCGAAGCATGCTAATCACGATTGACGATGAAGGTGGTGGAGGCCTCCTTGCTAATCTCGCGCATCGGTAACTATGCATCTGCGGATGGAAGCGTAGCTGCGGCGGTGCCGCATGCTTGTGGTCACGTGGTGGTTAAGAGCGTGGACTGAACGGCCGCTCTGATAGGCGAACCCTTGGTCCGGCCATCATGGTCGCAGCCCAGTACGACTGGCGTCGGTTTCTCTGGTGAGGCTCAAAATCGCTCAAACCACGCCGGCGGACAAGTGCAACGACCGTGCTATCGGGGCAAAGCGCGTGACGCATTCTCTTAATATTGATGCGGTATAGGTATCGCCATTTGACGGCATTCATAGCTGGCCAAGTCTGCCAGAGGATGAGGTAGCCATGGAAGGTCTCACGCCGCGCTCTTACGCCGCGCAGCCTCCTCCAACCTCAAGACCATCTCCTCAACCAAAAGTACTGCCTTTGTAAGGACCTCGAGATTGACACCAACCACATCCGCGGCCCGTTCATGGAACATTTTCGCAACCGATGTGCCGGTCCCGAAAGTGCCGTTCCTCAGCTCCTCCACACTTCTGAAACGACGGTAGAAGCTTCCAGCCCGATCGATGTCTCCATCCATCACCCCATGGGCACTGCGTTTCTCCTTCGAGACGGCACCGCCAACCCGCTCGACACCCATGTCCTCCGCAATACGCTTGGTCAAAAGTGAGCCAGTGATCCTTGGCGTGTTCGTACTCGGGCTCGGCTTCGCGCGGCTCGAGCCCAGTAGTGCTGGAGGGAATCGGTCCGCATTAGACTGGCTGTTTCGGTGTGCATCGGGGCGGCGCCCGGCTTCGCCTTGACGCTCTCGCGCCGTCTGTGTCTCAGACTGAGCGCCAGCGCGATGTACCGTCTTTTGAGATGCCGGTCTCGGTTGGTAATTGGGCGGGGAGTCTTCGACTTCACCTCTTGCAAGTCGTCGCTGCATAGGAGGAGATGGTCGTGCATCTGCTTCCTGGTCGAATTTCCATGGCTTGGGTGCAGCGTTCTCCCTCCTCGCGTCAATATCGAACATTCTGAACAGCTTCCTTCTGAACTCGGCATCCTTTCCAGGCTTGCCATGCTCCCTCACGTCCTCGTTCGCGAAATTTTCCTCGGCCCAGTCCAGGTAGTCATCCAGGTCTCCATCATCGGCTCGCAGGTGGACCTCTCTCGATTGCATTGCTTCAGGGTGACTGTACAGTCCTGGCCGTTGTCGCTCGGAGCTGCTTTGTACAGTGGCCCATGCGTTCCAGTCAATACTCAAAGCGGACAAATCGGTGGCGGAGTATGGGCAACGCTTTGCGTTATCAAATGGGAACAGGAGTTTGGTTGTGACCACCAAGACGGCCATAAGCCTGACCTCGGGATGTGTGAGCGCAAGTCTTCCTGTGCTTACCCGTGCCTCCGGTGCAGACGCAAACTCTAGGTTCAGACACCTGCACAATCGTAAGGCACCAGCATAGCATTCGATCGGTAGAGTCATCTCCAGCAGCCATCGATATAGTAGAGGCGCGTGACTTAACGGCGGGATGGTCATTCCCAAGTCTTTGGTGAAAAGGCCGGACATCTTTTGCACATGCGTATGCAGCTTGTCGATGTTGGACATGATCTGCGGCTCTAGCATGTCCTGGTATACGGCCGGTAGTCGCTCCCTCATGCCTATGGGAACTCCATTGCTGGCGCTGTAGTATAACAATCCCCCGGCTTGTATCCAAGCGTAGAGGTCAGCCGTCGTCAAGGGCTTGCGCAGTAGCAGACAAGCCAGGTAGATCAAGCCCACGCAGTCGAGAATTGATGGCGCCGAGCCGGCGACTTTTTCACTTCGCCGCCGTTGGCTGAGGCTTCTGCTTCGTCTGGTGGCGTCCGATGCAGATGCCCCGCCTTCAGACTGAGAACTAAACTGCTGAGAGTGCGCCTCAGTCTCTGTTCCACTCTCGTAGCCTGCTATGCTCCGATGTCTACGCAGTCTCAATGCCCATAGATCCCTAACCAGAGATTCGAGCTCTTCGGGTAGATGTTGATACTTGATGAGCCATTGCAGCTGCTTCCTGAGTATCAGCTGCAAGCAAAGCAGGTACTGCTCGAATGCCTTTGGTGCGTTGAGTCCAGACTTTGTACTTGCAATAGATTCACCATCACTATCCTTCCGCTTTGATTTCCGTCCAGTGATAACGAGCTCGCCAGCTTCCTCGCCATGAGCTACAGCCGTGCCTTGCTATTTATGCCGTTGTTAGTCTCATTCCTCGAAGACATTCGTCAGGTGGACCTGGAAAATCTGCGCCTAGCCTCTTGCCCTTGTGCATATCGATGACGCTCGGTCATGCGTGCCGCTGATATGGGCTGTCGAGAAGCCTTGGAGTGAGAGGAATGGCATGGCCTTCTCGACGATCTGTCTTCGGCACCTCTCGCTGCGTACACCTCGCGCACCCACGTTACCCGCACCCCCTGACCCCACACAGCCCCTGTTCAAGTACTTGCCTTGACTTACCGCAGTTTGTTGATGGCCTCGTTGGCAATAAGTATATCCGTCATCGGACGTGATATACCGCGTTGAGCCACATTCCTCGCAGGGCTCGCCGCGCGTATAAGTCCGAGGCGCCATAAATCAATTCTCCAGGTATCGTCGAATCTTTGTTCCCTCGGATCTCGATTTTGCTAATTCCAGCATCACTGGAGATATCAGAATGGACCTAGGTAGACACGAGGAGTTTGCAGAGCACTTCAATGCCTCGAACTTTTGGGGGACAAGGCGAGGTTGCAAATCCGATATCGAGACAATCGATCCATCAAAGGATCATGCGAACCACAGGGATTGGCACAAGGAATCCCGAGACAAAGTCATGACTTTACTTTTCCCACACGGCTCTTGCGTTGTCGGAACAATTCAAGAGCCTGAGCTGCGCCGAATTTGACCAGTCTTCCTAGGGTTAGGGTTTGGGTAAGCCGAAATTGAGGCAAAATCATTGGGACAAATATCATTCGACTGCAGCGAAGTCATATAGATCATTGGATCGTCGTAGATGTTCTACAAACACCTGACCCCCTCCACAACATCTCATGCCGGGAAGAGAGCAAGAACAGATCACGAGCTATCCACTTTTTATCCTTCTCGCCTTTCCGCTTAGCAGTGGGGCCAAAAGATATAGCACCCAATACGAAAATACGGTCTGCTAGCTTCTCCGTCCCACATGCACCTGTCGTAGCACACGTTATCCGTTGAATCGGGAAGCTGGTAACGTGCGCTCCGTCCTCTTGTCGGCCAGCTTCCTGTGGGTATCTCGTGACGATACGTTTAGGAGCCCTTAGGAGCCTCCTTAGCATCGATGGCAGACTCCTCACCCATGGCGGTGAGAACGATAACGTCTGTCGAAATGTCAGCTGCCTGTGCAATGTCGCATTGGGGAATCTGGCTGACTTACTGGTCTCCTTGCCCTCGTCGGTGAACAGCTTGGTGATCTTGTCGCCGACCTCACCATCCGGAACCTTGACATCATCCTTGGTGTCACCGTTGTCGGTCATGAGAGAGAGGAAGCCGTCGTCAGTTATGTCGAGGAGCTGGTACTCCTGGCGACGGACGTTCGGAACGTCCATGTTATGGGTGGATGGGGACAAATCCTCCATCTTCTTGCCGGTGAAGAGGTCAATAGCAACTAAGTGGACCTTGGCGTGACCGTGCTTGCCAGTCTTGGAGGTGCTCATCTCGACAATCTTGCACGGGCGGTTCTTGATGACAACGAAACCGTTCTTGCGGAGGGCCGAGCACTGCATCGGGTAGGTGAGCGAGGCACCGGCGTCGGCGCTCTCGAACTCGAGCTCATGCTGCGCAAGAACATCGTCAGACTATACGTTCGCAATCCTGAATGCCACGACCCATGCGCCTGTCCTGTCCTACCGCGCCTTTTGGGAAGGCCGGGTACTCGATCGCGGGGTTCTCCATCCTCCTCTTTTGGTGCCCACCCATATTTGGACGCTGGGGCTTACCTGGGCATCGTTGTTCTCCGCCATGTTGTCCAAAGAGCGTCGGGAGCGTTGGATTGTACGGTGGTATCGGTAGGCAGTGCAAGAAGACGTGGGTCGCAGTGAAGAGGCGAAGATTCGGCCGCCAAAAATATGCTTGGCGATATGCGAGCCCCTCACTGGTCCGTGCAGCTGCGGCGAGTCCCGCACCACGAGATTACATGTACTTCCCTTCCCCTGTGCGCGTTCAACCGTGAGAGAACTCCCGCCAGCATTCGGCAGCGCAGCATGTGGCTAGAACGCTTCTCGGGGCAGACTACGCCCGCAGCATCTTCGACACCGAACAGAGGCAGTTCACCAGCTCCGCGCAGGTCGATACAGCTAGGGTCTGGTCAATTGTCCAGAAGGCCAGGGTTGAATCCCAGAACGTCTTCATTGTCAGTGGCATCGTTGAGTACTTCTACAGAGAGCTTGCCAGCAGCAGCGCGAGTTCCCAATGGTACGACGCTTAAGAGCGAGCTGGCAGGTGGTTCGCGAGCCGGCCCGGATCCAGACGATGTGCTGACGAGCATCTTGGGACCACTGGTCAGCGAGAAGGCATCGGAAGAAGCTGATGGTGTGAGAGGGATTTCGAAGCCTCCTGTACTCCCAGGGGAAATTGCATTCGAAGGTCTCAGCTTGGAAGAGTTTGCGAACGCTTCTTCAGATATCGAAGGGCCAGAAGTAAAGGAAACGGGACGTGCTGCGATCATACCTGTCGTGGAAGGTTTCGAGAGTGAGAAGGACAAATTCGAAGACTTGCACAGATCCATCGCGACGTGTGACGAAGTGCTCAGATCAGTAGAGACGTACTTGACGAGCTTTAGAGCAGACTTGGCAGCTGTGTCGTCTGAAATCGAGCATTTGCAAGACAGGTCGACAGCTCTGAATAACAAGCTACAGAATCGCAAAATCGTTGAGAAAGTACTCGGTCCAGAGGTCGATGCATTCGTTATTCCACCAGTGACTGTACGCAAGATCACTGAAGGTGCAGTCGACGAGGCTTGGGTCAAAGCGCTCGAAGACCTAGAGAGGCGGTCCAAGTCGATCGATGCCAAGATCAAAGAAGGCAAGGAGACCATAGCAGCTCTTGATATCAAACCCCTCATCGAAGATGTGTCGGCCAAAGCAGTGGAACGCATACGCGACTATGTCGTTGCCCAGATCAAAGCACTGAGATCGCCCAGCATCAATGCGCAAGTGATCCAGCAGAACGCGTTCCTGCGATATCGAAATGTCTACGGCTTCCTCGCCACGCGACAGCCGCAGCTTGCAGAAGAAATAGGCCAGGCCTATGTCAACACCATGCGGTGGTATTACGCCAGTCACTTCACGCGGTACAAAGCTGCCCTGGACAAGCTGAACCTCTTCACTTTTGATACGTTAGACATGCTCGGCGTCGATTCAGCAGCCAAGAGAAGCCGGCCCACCGGTGTAGCCGCCGCACACGATCCTTTCTCTCTGGGCCGTCGAGCCGACAACCTTCGCACCGCTAACGACACCGCCCTGCCGTCCTTCGCCGCGGAAGAAGACAACGGGACACACAATCTCGAAGTTCCCTTCCGAGCCTTTAACCTTGCCCTCATCGACAACGCCTCAGCTGAATACAGCTTCCTGACCGGATTCTTTGGTTCTCGTAACCAAAGCTTCCAGGCCACAACCCGCAAATTCAATGAGATTCTCAACCCGACGTTCCACATTGGACACGAGCTCACGAAGGCTTTGATCGAGAACACGTTGGATGCTATTGGAGTACTGATCTGCGTGAGGTTGACACAGCATCTGGCTTTCGAGCTTCAGCGCCGCAAAGTCCCCTCTGGCGAAGGCTACATCAACGGCACAAATATGCTCCTCTGGCCCCGTTTCCAACAGATCGTCGACGCGCACTGCGAGTCCATCAGGAAGATTACGACATCACTACCAGGCAAACCTGCCGGCTCTGCGCTCTCACTCACTTCCGCGCCCGCGAGTGCTGCGTCAACCGCGCCACACCAATTGACTCAACGCTTCGCCAACTTCGTGCACGCGATAACATCGCTGAGCTCGGAAGCAGGAGATGATGAGCCAACGAGTAGTGGATTGGCCAGGCTAAGGAGCGAGTATCAGGCATTCTTACTCAAGCTGAGCAAAGGAACTGCCGAAGCCAGGAAACGAGACCGCTTTTTGTATAACAACTACAGCCTCATCTGTACGATTCTTGGTGATGCGGAAGGAAAGCTAGCTGCTGAGATTCGGGGTCACTTTGAGGAGTTGAGGGACGGGCTGAACATGGATGGGTGAGGCGTGAGCATTGCTGATCTGGACGGGCTAGACTCCTATCTCTTGGCGTGTTCGGCTCGGCAGCAAGCGTTGTCCTCTACATGTATGCTCGCAAGTGCACGGATGTATATGGTAGATACAGCGACTGTCCATCGCGTAAAGCCTTGAGGATCTGAGTCGCGTCGGCAGGCTACTTGCATCATAAATTAGGAAAAAGACACAAATAATAGCTATCAAGGGGCCAAACAAGGACTCTGCGCTCGTGCCTGATTGAGAATGTCATTGTAGTTTCGCTTGCTCGAAAAGCTCCATCGAGGTACGCAAATTGACACGTTGAGACGCGTCAAGGTCCGTGAAGCGGCAAGGATATGCCAAGAACAGCCAGAATCGGCTTAGCTCGTGGTCTCGTGTGCGCTCTTCGCTGGTACATCGTCGAGACTGTTCACCTCTGCTTCTTCGGGCGACACCCTCTATATGTAACAACGGATACCAGAAACAACTGTAAAACAACTTCGATATCACACGCTATCTCTACCTCGAACTTCGGGACCATTATCTCTTGACAGATCCCCCCGATCACTACCACCGAGCCGAATCCTGCAATCATTCTCGTGGCATCGACTACATAGCAATGGCGCCCTCTACCTTCGCATCGGCAGCAGCAGGCAGCACTCAACACACTCTACCAACGCGTGATTCTGGGTCGGACTGGTACGTAGCCGGGCAGGGCGCATCAGTGGAGAATTTTCCAATGCGCCGTCCAGCCTCCAGCCGAGGAAGGCGCAAAGCTGCCACACTGCGCCAGGTGCTGACACGATACTCACAGGTCACGCAGAACCAACGGCGCGACACAGACTTTCCGCAGACCTTCCGGCGCAGCGACCCTGAATCCTCTCAACCAGACCGCCGACGGCTCGAACTCCTCCCAGCCCGCCCGATACGTCCCTCCACACCGCAACGGCACCATTCCTGAAACTATGCGCTATTCCCGGGAGGAAATGCTGGCTATCAGTAAACAAGTGAGGGAGCAAGACGGCGGCACCGCAAACGGGTTGTCGGCTCTGTTCGCGGGAGGGTGGCGTCCAGACATGGCTAACGGGTCGTCGTCTGCGGGATGGAATCGCACCGAGCACAATCGCGATGGCCAGCCCGGGCCGGAGGTGTGCTGGGACAAGGAGGGCAGCGTCGAGCCGCTCGGCCTTGTCCCGATGGACGACGAGGAGAAAGAGGTATGCGGGACTCAGTGCGGCACTGATTTGGCGCGAGGGACATGCTAACATGACTGTGCAGCTATTCTCTACCTCTGTCAACACTCCACTCAAGCCCGCAGCCGCTGGCAAGGATGGTCAGCAATCTAATGGTATTCCAGGCCGCAAGATCTCTGTCTCAGGAGGCACCTCCACACCGGCGGGCGTTGGAGTTCCTTCACCATCTGTCACCAGAGGTTTTGGCCGGCGCAGAGAACCGAGCGAGTCATATCCGTTCCCAAACACCAACCAGACACTATCTACTGCTGGACCTCCGGAACCCAGCAGAGCTGCTTCTCCGCCACCATCGCTGCAGCGACGCCGTACTGACCTGAAGGAGGCGAGCAAAGCTGATAATGGCAGTGACGACAAATCTTCTACACCCTTTGGTACTCTAAAGCGTACGACTACCGGTCCCCTGAGCGCTGGTTTGGCTGGGCCGTCTTCGCCTTGGTCGAATGCGCCACAAAGTGCTGGTTTCTCACCCATGGGCTCCTTCGGCAATTTTGGCCTGCCTGGCACGCAGGGCACGCCTACTGAGAAGCGAACTGGCCTTGGTAGTGGGCGTCCGGAGAGCAGGTTCAAAAACCTTCTCGGCAAGGACAGCAGCGAGGATATTGGTTCTCCCTCAGTACAGCGCAAAACAAGCATGTCAAGCTTATCACGGGTGAAAGAGAATGATTCATGGAGAGCTCAGGAGCCCGGCACTGCGCCTGTTCCAGAAAACGAAGAAGATATGCCTTCTGGGAGTGCGGCTCTTGCAGCAGGATCTGATCTCAGCCCGCCGCAACAGCGCCCGGAAGTTCGCGGCATCGGCACCCCGAGCAGATCGGGAACTCAGGACTTTGGCTTCGGTGCTTTCGGCATGACCACGGATAACGCTCACAGCGGTTTCGGCAGCAATCAAGGTTTCCTTCAGGGCTGTGATTTCCACCAACAAACGCCTGCTGGTCATCGAAACGAGCCAATGAGCCCGACAGATACTAATCCATACCGTTCTCCCGAGCAACATGGCGTAGACAATCTTGTCAACGATGACGCGGAGAATGAGGGCCATGACATGCACAAAACCCACTTACCTGGTCTCGGTGGCTTCGCTGCCCATGAGCACCATCAGCAGCTGAGCGGCCTGGGCGGTCTTGGTGCAAACATTGGTCGCATGCCCGGGGTCCAGGGTCCTGCTAGCGACAGGAGCCAGACTAGTAGCGTTGGCCCCAATCGTGGTTTTCCTGGACTTGGTGGCCTGGGTCAGCTGGGAGGATCAGGTTCTGCTGGTTGGCCAGCTAGTCAACCAGGCGCCTTCGGCACGCCCAGCCGACCTACTGCTGGACTAAACGCATTCGGTAGTGGCATCTTCGGTGGTGCCATGAGCGAATTGCAATCCCCAAGCCTGGCGGGTCTGGGAGGCGCGGGCCTGATGAACCCTCAGAGCGGCGGTGGTTTTGGAGGCAGCAAGATGGCTAGCATCTTCCCTCCCGCGATGCAAGAGCAGATGCGCCAGGGCGATGAGAGGGATCAATCCCATGAGCGCGCACCACAGCAATCTTTCGGGAATCTCCACGGAATCGCTGGTCCACTAGGCGCTCAGCACGAACATCAGCAGCAGCAGTATGGGATTTCCGGTCAAGCGCCGCCGCAAAGCGAACAGGGCGCGCAGCAGGAGGAGCAATCTGGTCATGCTGCTGCTCAGGCGCCGGCCAGCGCAGCTTCCATCCAACCGCCTGCCCCTCAACAGCGTACTATGGTAATGCCGGACAGGATGCGCTGGATCTACCGCGACCCGCAAGGCCAAACTCAAGGTCCATGGACTGGCCTTGAAATGCATGACTGGTACAAAGCAGGATTCTTCAGCCCAGAACTCTTGGTAAAGAAATATGAGGATCCCGAGTACGAGCCGCTCGCGCAGCTCATAAGGCGAATTGGCAATTCTCGAGAGCCCTTCTTGGTACCGCAGATCGGCATTCCTCACGGTGCTCCATCTACTACCACCGGACCGAATGCCTGGGCCGGTGGTGCGCCTCCGGCTCCTGGTCCAGCTCCAACCGCTGCCGGTGCTCAGCCGCCGTTTGCCTCTTCGTTTCCGTCATTCGGCACGACGTTGACTGCCGATCAGCAGAACGCGCTTGAAAGGAGAAAGCAGGAAGAGCAATACCTGATGGCGCGGCAAAAGGAGCATTTGGCGCAGGTCCAGATTGCGCAGCGTATGTCACTTTCAGGAGCCCCAGGCGCCGCTCACCAACCTGGTCTGCTCCCTGGGGCTGTGGGCGGTCAGCTACATCACCACAGTTCCGCTACGAGCTTGCACAGCCAGCCGAGCTTCGGCAGTATGACCAGCCCGAGCACATTCCAGCCCAGCCCAATCCAAGCTCCCTCTGCCGGTGCGATTGGACAGCAGCCAGGCTTCTTCGACAACACCTTTCGTCCGCCAGGTGCCGCTGGATTGGGCGCGATTGGCGCCGGTGTTGACTCGCTGGGACACATTCGTGAAGAGGAGATCCCAGGCATCATGGACAGGCTGAGTTTGGGCCACAGTCGTGCTCCTGGAGCCGGGCAATTCGGCGCTCCTGGTCAGCCTTTCGGTCATCATCAACAGCAAAGTCAAGGACAAGATCAGCATTCCCAACAAGTGCAACAAATGTTGCACGACCGGGCCAGGCTACAACAGGAGCAAGCTGAGCATGACGCCCACCAGCAACCGCCGACTGCAAGCTCAGAGCAACCTGGTCCGAACGAGAGGTTGCAGCAGTTCCAGCAGCTGCAAGGCCAGCAGCCTGGGCTCGATGCACGGTTCCAGCCGTCGATGAACAAGACACAGACGGTCGAGCCGCAGCCTCCAGCTCAGCAGCCTGTCTCGTCGGCTGCTGCTCCCCAGGCGAAAGCGACTCAGGAGCCTTTATCGTTGACGGAGCAGGTTGAAGCAGCAGTCTCCGCTCAGCAGTCCCCGCAGCCGCAGCAGCCCGGACTCCCGCAGCCATTCCCACCAGCGCCATCTCAGTCGCCACTTCCTGCGCCTGCGGCTCAGCGGACCGGTCGCCAGAGTGTGGCTGATCAGTTGCAGACTGAGTCCAGAGATCGGTCACAGACGCCCTCTGTCGAGATCTCAAGTGCTGCGGCTCCTGCTCCCTGGGCAAAGGAGCCAGTCGAGGCGCCAAAGGGTCCGAGCTTAAAGGAGATCCAAGAGATGGAAGCAAAGAAAGCTGCTGAGACCGAAGCACAGCAAGCTGCTCTTCGCAAGGCCGCTTTTGAAAAGGAGCTGGAAGCACAAGCCGCCGCAGCAGCAGCCACAGCGAGTGAGCACCCTGGTCTACCTTCCTCCGCAAGCTGGGGCGCTAGCCCTGCCACCCCTACCAATGCCGTGTCTCCATGGGCCAAGACCGCGCAGAAGCCTACTGCCCCGGCCGCGAAGACCATGGCTCAGATCCAGAAAGAGGAAGAAGCGAGGAAGAGGAGACTTGTCGCTGCAGCTCAAGCTGCTAATGCACAGGCGAATGCGATGGCTGGTCTCGCTGCACCAATCGGAGGCAAGAGCTACGCCAACTTGGCGGGAAAGGTCGCTTCTCCCCCTACCGTTAACACTACCGTTAACACTGGATCTGGGGCATGGACGACTGTAGGTGCTGGGGGGAAATTGAAGACTCCAGCCACGCCCACGGCGCCACCAGGGATGGGTAGTCGTGCTGCCAGCTCCGGCGTGGTCCCTGGAGCTGTGCCACAGGCAGCTGCCAGGAAAGCGCCCAGCCGCACTGCTGCGCTGAACAGTGCTGGAACGGTCAACGCGCAGGAGGAATTTCGGAAGTGGGCTGTTGCGGAGCTGAGGGGAGATCTGGCAAAGGGCGTTTCTGGTAAGTCGTTCTCATGTCCAATAAATCGCGACCAGCGATGCTGACAAGCCTACAGCGGACGACTTCGTCGCTACCTTGTCGGTCTTGGGCCTGGACGTCGAGACCTTGACCGAGGCTGTCCATAGTGCCTCCAGCACCATCGACTCCCGCCACTTCGCTGAGGAGTTCATCCGCCGCAAGAAGCTAGCAGATAAGGGCTTGATCGACGCTGCGGCGCCGACTAAGAGCGCGAGTCCTGCCAATGCCGGCGCCAATGGGAACGGTGGTGGTTGGTCAGAGGTCGCCAAGAAGGGCCCGGCAAAGGTGGAGACGACGCCGGCGACGGAGAGTAATGGGGCATTCCGGGTTGTCAATAAGAAGGGGAAGGCAGGGAGGAAGTAGTCTCCAGGATTACAGGCAAAGGGCAAAGGGACTGCGCGTGTGTGGGTAAGAGAGAAGCCGTCAGCTCGGCAGGTCGCTTTCGTGGCCGGTTTGCGAATTTTGGTGCAGCGTGTCAGCGAGGCGTGGCTGGTCAGGAGCGATTTGTGCGATAGAAATGTTGCATGTGATTGGAGGCACCGAATATGATGCATGGCGGCTGGCCAGGTCAGCGAAACAGGTAGCAGTGGAGTGGCAGCACCTTGAGCTTGGCTCTGACATGCGTGAGTTGATCTCGTATTCAGGCTCACGCACTTCTAAGAAGCTGTCCGTAGTAGCTGAAGGCATCATCCCAAGTTCACGCTAGCGACCTAATGTTACAACTGCTCTTGCTCATTCACCACCAAGGTGTGATATCCAGCGCTGGACTGCAGCATTGATTGAGCAGAGAGAGCAGTCAGAACCTCCCGCCAATGATTCAAACGCCATCTTTCCCCTGACCAGCCCCAAACTCCTCGCTGAAAGAGCCGAACAATAACAGATAAATTTTGCTTGAGCATCGTTGGTCCTGAGCGCCTCACTCGACCTTCGCCACGGGCTCCGCAGCCGCTGTCACAGCGGGTGCCGCCTCGCTCGCGAAAGTCACCGGGGTGGCTGCCAATGGCGAGTTTTGTGCAGGACTGTGTGCCAGCGCCCCACCAGAGGCGTTGCCACCGTGCTGTGAGCCTGGGCCTGCGAGATCTGCGATTTGGCGTTCTGACCTTCATGTCAGTCGTTACTCTGCGCTGCGCAATGGAGTCATCTCAACTCACCCAGCTCGCGTATCCTGAGCTTCAGCATCTGATTCTCTCGTGTCAACGTCTGCGTCTCCGCCTGGTAGAATGCGCTCTCGTCCCACGTGCCGCCGAGCAGGAAGTCCTCGCTCAGCGGTCCCAGGCTGCCTGCGCCAGAGACTGGACGCAGCGCAGGCGAGGTGCCGCGGCTGTTGGTTCTTGCGGTCGAGCTCTGTCGCGAGAGCGAGTGTGGTCTGTTGAGATGGCTGTGCGCCAGGCCAGTGACTGAGGTGGACCTCGGTGACCTGGAAGGATCCGCGGTCGCCGTACTTGCTGGCGTCGCAAGCGAGGAAGATGGGGCTGGGGACTGTGTCTGGTCGGGCGAAGCAAGCGCCTGCTCGTGCCCATTCCCATGACCGTTCTGCTGCCTGTGCATCGCAGCAATCTGGTCCTGCTGAATCCTGATCATATGCAGGAGCCTGTTGACCTGTGCCTCCTGCTCGTTCTCCAATTCCTGATGCAGCTCGCCCAAACTAGGCTGACGATGATGATGTGGGTCTGCTGTGTTTGGCAATGCGAAGCTTCTCCTTCCCTGTCTGGGACTGCCATTGCTGCTGCTCGTTTGGAGCTCGCCCGGAGCGGGAATGGTGGGGTCGTTCATGGTGAGGTTGTTCATGAGACTGGACCTTCGGCGCTCCAGTGCGTGATGATTGTTGCGGATCGGCGAGGCATTGGAGGGCGAGCGCTGCAGACCAGCGTTGATAGCTGCGGCCGCCTGGAGTGACGACAATGAGGGTGAACGTGGGGAAGGCGGAGCAGGTCGTGCGGGATCGGCGGCGTTGTTGTTGTTGTTGTTGTTGTTGAATGAGATCCGGCGCGGACGCTGTTGCTGTTGGTGGTGCGAGGGCGAATTTGGTGTGGAGGGGTTGGAAGCGGGCAGCGAGTTGAGATCGGGTGCCATACTGGAGGTTCCTAGGTGGTCCGTTGTGTCTGCGGATATTGTGTTAATGGCTGGTATCCACTGTAGGACGTGTTGGTCAATGTGGTGGCAGAACAAAGGAATATTATCGCCAATGGCTTCCGGTTCTTTCAAAGCTCTTGGAGAATGCTCACCCCACTACTGACTTTACCTCACGTCACATGCAAATCTCACCTGATGCGGGCGGGAGCCGACAGCTTGACAGACAACCATCATCATCATCACCATCATCATCAACTTCGCCGCATCCGTATCCTCAAGTATACGCCTCTGGAGTCGGGACATACACAAGGTCGGATTTGGCGCACTCGATCAATATCGGAGGGGGAGCCTCTGTCAGACTTCGGTGGTGTTTGAGCACGACAATGGATCATGACTGCTGTCATCATCGAAGCCAAGTCGCGACGGCCGCATAAGAGCCCAGACCAATGATGCAGCTTACGGCGGGAAACCGAGCCTGATAGTGCGTCGTGACTCGCGAGCCTGAATGTGCACTGCTTGGTCCTGTCTGCAACTGGAAGAGAGCCAAGTATTCAATATATTCGACTGATCGTTCTCATGCTGTCGGTCAGTAATAAGAGGCCCGATGAGATGACGGGCGGATAGATGATGAAGTTATGAACCGCTCACTAGCCCCACCAGGCCAATATCAATCATTCCGTGCTAGTCGGCTTCTACAGTAGCTTCTAAGTTCTCCTGAGTCAGTCCGGCGCCTTATTGGATCTGGCACATCCAATGTATCATTTTTTTCATTACTATGCGCACGTGCAGATCTGCGATGCTCGTTCACCTTGCGCACATAACGGGTGGACCGGGCAAGGAGGGCATGGGACCGCCCGACCCGTGGTGCTCCTCGATGCAATTTCCAGGACCAAAGTTTCTTGTTGCGCCGTTTGCCGAATAATAATGAGCTGGAGAGAAGCCCCTCATGACGCGGGACTCGGGAGGGCTTGGAGATGGTCTATAGACGTATGTCGGCTGGCGGGCGACGGGCTCTTCACAGCCGGCCGCCAGTGTCCAAACCTGCAGATGCCATTGAGTCGTCGACCAGGTGCTTGGGCGTTCATTTGTTTACATCGGGTGACCATTTGACGCGCCGTTTGCGCGGATGTCAGGCTACATCCTGGCCCTGGACCGTTCGACTCGCTAGCGTGCCACCGCCTTACCGTATATCGCGTCTAATTTCTGGGATTCTGTAGTTCACAGATCAAGCCGTCCTGATCTAGGTCGGACCCGTGTCTCCGTTGGCACTCAGAACAACATGCAGGGTTCGACCGACGGACCCGGCCAGAGGTCATCAACTTCACGCTACCTCCGATGAGACCACACCATTCCTCGAGAATCACACGCTCATATCCCATGAACTCGGT
Source organism: Teratosphaeria destructans (assembly GCA_010367425.1). Classification (NCBI taxonomy): domain Eukaryota; kingdom Fungi; phylum Ascomycota; class Dothideomycetes; order Mycosphaerellales; family Teratosphaeriaceae; genus Teratosphaeria; species Teratosphaeria destructans. Next base: position 327,639 of record WBMN01000011.1, read on the forward strand.
CACGTCGCTGTGTGCCTTCTCAGTACCGAAGAACCGCGTTCCTTCGAGCCACCATCCGCTCGTCTGAGGCTCGTCTGCAGCTCCTTGTAGGACCCAATCTACGCGCAACAGCCGGCTTCTTGGGCCTCGCAAACGCGCTTGGACAAGGCTGCTTGCAGGATCAGACCGTGTCCTGGCTGTGCTCACGCCAGTGTTCACTGAACCTCGATCCTTTATGGACCACAATGCAGCCGAAGCTGCTGCGGATCCGGAAGGTCTTTCTCGCCGGATCAACTTCAGTGACCTGCCGCCCTTACAAACAAGAATAACAAACGACGAGACTGCGCAGCGACCCGAGTACAGGAAGAGCCTTCGCCCTCGACCTTCGCAGCTTCTACAGGAACATCATGCCGAACCATTGTCGCCTATAAGCCGGCCTTCTCGTCAAACTTCTCTGCAACATCGCGGTTCTAAAATGTCGCTCTTCAACTTATTCAGCAAACCTAAGATCGAAAAGGCACATGGATATGCGGAGCAAGGTCTGGATCTCCCTTTAGACGAAAACTTCAATGCTCGCAGCGAGCACTTGACTGTACCAGTACCACCGCATAGTGATGTTCTGGCGAACGATGGAAGACCTTCAAGCGCGATGTCTTCCCAGAAGCCCTCCAAAACCAGGCCGAACAAGCCCGATGACAAGCCGAGACCATGGACGCCACCTCCATTGTTCCAAGCATATCCCCAGGCATCTAAGCATGGCGTGATGGAAGTCTCGACGGTGGCGGAGACGCTGGCGGCGAAGGCGAAAGGGCGAAAGGCTGCTGGGCTGCGGACGCTAGACCATGAGCACCTATCCAGGGATGCCGTGGCATACAGTAATCATCTGGAGTCCAAGAGCGCTACTCGGGCACCAGTCAAGGACTCTGCGCGTCCAACATCGAGTCCTACCGAGGTCACCAAGAAAATCCTCGTTCTCGTTACGTCCGGCTATCTGCTTCAATATGCCCATACTGGCCCAAGTGATCGGTTGCCAGAACGAATACTCCAGCTCAGCAAGGATTCAGCGGCCTTCGCTTGCGACTTGATATCAGGAAAGCACTACGTCCTGCAAATATCACATGCTGTCAACTCAGAAGGCATGTCCATAAGCAATACCAGTAACATCTTCAGCAGACTGAGCATCAGAAGCGCCGTCTCCAAGAAGATGAGTGCGACTCTACTATTGGTGACCAAAGATGCTAGGGAAATGAATACCTGGATGGTGGCAATCCGTGAAGAAATCGAAATTTTGGGCGGCAGGAAGTCACGGCCCGACACTACGGTTGACGCCATGTTAGCAGGGACAGCAGACGGTTTCAGCGGGCTCAAGAAGAGGCCGAGTCTGAGCCACAGGTATAACGTTGCACGAGCGACAGGTGCCACGATCCCGTCGCGACAAGACATTGAGAGCATGCCAGCTCCACCTTCATCGAAGCAAGAAGACCCGAGCTTTGATAAGTCGGAAACCAATACTATCGACGACATAGAGCAGGAGATGGAGCAACTGGTGGACGACAGGCCGGCGTCGGCTCCTCAGAAGCAGCAGCGGGACTCTGATGCACGCTCAGTGCGGTCGTCGATCGCGCTGTCAGCAGACTCTTGTCAGCTTTGTAGTCCGCAGAGTAGCAGAATCTCCTATTCTACGTTTGCGACGACTGCGGCTACCTCGAGAACAAGTTCGCCGAGCGAATCGCAAATGGCTGATTCGGAGAAGTGGAGCTCAGACTCATCTCGAGACAGTGACCAAAGCAGATCGTTTCACGTATCCCGCTCGTCACTGAACGTCGGCGACGGGAAGCGACGGTCTGTGATGCCGTCAGGCACGAAGAAGCAGCAACCACTGCGAGTCTTGGACAAGGATGCGTGCACCCGACCGCGGTCGCAGAACAACGGCCGCCACGCTCCAAAGCTGAGCGCAACGCTTTTGACACCGCCGCGGAAACTTGCAGTGGCTGCCAGTGAGCCGGATCTGAGGGCTGTCTTGGAGAACAGGACCAGATATGACTCGAGGCTGGAGGATGTAGTCGAGCGGCCACAGTCCATTGTCGCAGAGTTGCCGTCATTGGCTGACTACAACGCCAACACGCCGAACAAGCGGTTGTCATGGAAGCACGCTGCCAAAGCGCAGACCAAGGCGTACCGGCTCGTTGCGCGACCGCCGGTCAGCAACTCTGCGGCAACTTCTGCGCCAGCGACAGCTACAGTGCATGGTTCGCAAAGGCCCCAACAGCACTTCAGCATACCGCTGAAGATCAAGCCGACGACCCCGGCTGATCGTCCCTCTTGCCAATCCGAAGCCAAAGCAGAGCACATCGATGCCGATGCCGACACAGAGTGCCGCGTTCTGAATACATCGCCCGAGGCTCACAAGCCAAATCGCGAGCGGACCTCGTCTGGGCGGCTGTCGCTGTTTCCGTCCCAAGTACACCCTGTGATTGCTCCTGACGGTCCACTACCAGCCCTTCCACTCCCCAAGCGGTCATCGCCGGAGAGGACACCACATCAACCGCAAGCCAATGCTCGCACACTGAAACGACCAGCGAGCCTCCAAGTCCTGTCAGACCCAGCCCCGTTCCTGCACGGCGTCCAAGGCTGCAGGACTCCAGGCACGAGTCAAGTCTCCCATGCACGACCCACTCCAATCCGCAGTCTCAAGAGCTCGAGATCCTCCCACGCCATCTCCACCGCCACCCCATCCCTCGCGGTGTTGAGATCACAACCCTCTCCCACAGACCCTTTCATGCAGTTCTCCGCCAGACCTCTTCCAATGCTCCCGGCTCCAGTGCAAGAAGACGAAACCGGAGACCACCCCATGCCTCTCCTCCCTCATCGCAGTGCTTCGCCCAGACCTGTACGTCCCAGATCGAGACAAGCAAACGGCAGGCTCAGGACCAAGGCTTCGCTCCCGGAGCTCGACTTCGGTATGCCGCTTGCCGGGCTGGGGCCTCCGGCGCCGCCGCCGAGTGCGCCTTTGCCGCGGCCGCCGACTGCGGAGAGGTCTGTGAGTCCCGCCGCGACGAGGGCGACGACTGGCGAGGCGCACGGGTTGGCCATTACTATTCCTACCTGAGCATTTCTATCTTTGCCCAAACGTCGGGTTGAGTATCTCTCTGTATTTGACAAGATTTCTTGGTCTAACGACTTGTGTAACGGCTGCCAATAGTATGAATGCTGTTAGATTTGGTTCCGTTGATTTTGTATTGGTGGGGCTGGTTATATGGATGAGAGGAGAGAATATTGTTGGCATAAAGATACCCCGTGTCCAAACACTTCAGCGATATAATGTGTTAGTTTTGAAACCACACATATAGTCTATACCTAGGTCCTTGAGTACCAACTCGCTTTAAATGGTAACAGTCTGAGCTGCTCACCGATAAGAACAACAACATTAAACGGCGCACGGCAGCTTCTACACCAGAGACCTTCCGCAGAAGCCATCTACTGGTATGGCTTCGTCTCCTTGTCACACCACTCCCACAACTTCCTCGCGCCCTCCGCATTCTGCTCAATGTCGGGTCTCAATTGCACAAACCTGCCCCAAGGACCAATATATTTGCCCTTATTCTCCGTCCGACCCGCCTCCTCGCTGAAGCCCGCATATAGCTCAGTATACCCGCCGAGCTTGGGCGGGTACACAAGACGCTTCGTGAGGAATGCTTCGATCGTCGACTGATGGCGCTGAAGCTCCGAAAGCAAATTACCCGGGTTCCAGGCGTTGGAGACGATGCCGGCCTTGTCGCCAACCCGGGCTTGGAATTCGCGAGAGAGGAGGACGTTCCCGGCCTTGGTCTGGCCATAGTCCTTGAACTTGTTGTTGTGCGTCACGACATCGTCCTTCGCATCGAACGTCACGCCCCCGCTCGGCGAGAACATCGTCGCAAGCGACGCGGCCCACGTGACGCGCACAGCGCCTGCAGGGCTCGTCGACGCGGTCCGCTCGAGCAGCGGCGTGAGGAACTTGGTGAACAGGAAGGGCCCGAGGATGTTGGTCCCGAGCTGGAGCTCGTAGTTTTGCGCCGTCTTGGAGCCGACGGGCGGCGTCATGACGCCGGCATTGTTGGTCAGGACGTCCAGGCGCTGCTCGCGCTTCAGGAAGTCCTCGGCGCTGGCTTTGATGGAAGGCAGGTCGGCGAGGTCGAGTTTGAGGAATTCCACGCGGCCGTCGGAGGAGGGGTGGGCTTGCTTGATGGTTGAGATGGCTTTTTCGCCCTTTTCTGGGCTGCGGCCGGCGAGGTAGACCTGAGGGATACATGGTCAGCCGTTGGGTTGGATTTCTGGTTCGGTCTTGAGAGACTGACCGTGCCGTTTTTGCTGTACAGGATTTTGCTCAGCTCCAGACCCACGCCAGTGTAGCCTCCAGTCACGATGAAGACACGGCCATTTTGATCCGGCAGCTCCTGTTCGGTGAAGGTAGGCTTGGGTATGAAGAAGCACTGGCGCAATGCATCGAGTGCCATGGTGTTTGGGCCGAGTTCGTCTTCACAGCTGCGGTGGCTGGATCCCAAATGATCCGGTCGTATTGCTATGTTGAGCTAGATGTCGACCTCGCCGAAATCTTGCCAAGGTAACCAGCAATCCTTCGAATTGTGATGATTATTATAATAAGAGCTGTATGTGAGCCTAGGTAAATGCAATGCGGATGCAACGGATCGGAAATTATGCAACAGAACGGCTGCCCACAAATTCCGAGCTGCGCCGACGTCTGTGATGGACCGGTGAATCTCGAAAGAGTGACAGTCAATAATGCCCGCTATCTCTGCAAGGTCTTGTCGTACACATTGTGTGCCTGAGGGGCTGACATGTCGCCATCAACATTGAATGTTCTTGCTCCCGACTACATTACGTCACGCGACAATTTTTGGCGGGGCGGGGCTTCAGCTTGGCCTCAATTCTGGGTGGGCGCGAGTATTTTATTTTAGCAAGATGAGACGACTTGCTTTCTCTCCAGCATCGGCTGTGGACCATGACACAGTGTGTCTCCTGGTCCAGACTCAGAGCCAGACGTTTCTCCTGATGTGAATGCATCTTCAAGTGTGATGGAATCTCGAGGCGGGAGTGTGCAGCTCGGCACGGCACGGGTCTCGGTGCATAGACCAGCTCAGGCGCGTCGACGACCACACGCTACAGATACTCATTCCTTCAATTCCAGACATAGACGCGGTCATTCTCTCAAGTCCTGCTCATCCTCCTCCCCCTCCTGCAATACTCTCTCATCTTGTTCCACGATGGCTTCATCCTTCTAATCAAGCATACATACTATCTACAAGCACAAACACGCGGTGCCAGCGGGGTGCGCTGAAGTACCACCACGACCGCGTCGAAGAAGAGAATTCTGACGCACGCGAGCCCGGCTGGAGGCATTGCTTCGTGTCTCTGCATTGACAAAGACATCATGGCGGACTCGACACTGCACACCACCGCTGCACACAACGAAACGCGTCCAACGACTGCACCCTCGCGTCAACCAAGCCTGCTACCAGCCTTCGACCCTGAGAGCTTCATGTCCTCCAGCCCTGGCCTGCCTCGAGCTCCCAAACGCAAATTCGATGATATTACGGCCAACAATGGCAGGAATTACTACCCTACTCCTGTTCCCACCTCGTCGACCGGCATCCTTCCCTCCTCGCCGCCCTCGCGTCAGACGCGTCCACCATTGGCGCGTACCGTGTCCACTCTTTCTGAACGCGCGCCACTGGGTGACGTGCCCACTCTCGATCTGCCTGCCAGCGGCGAGCCCGTACTCATGGGCAGGAGCAGCAATAGCTCAGACTACCAGCTCTCGGCCAACCGTCACATTTCTCGCGTTCATGTACGCGCCTCATACCATGCCCCCAGTGAAGAGCATGTTCTGGGCAGACTAGAAGTGGAGTGCCTAGGCTGGAATGGGGCCAAGATACACTGCAGAGGCGAGATTGTTGAGCTTGCGAAGGGAGAAGTGTACGTGTCGAGCAAATCTGCTGCACAAATCATGGTGGATGTGCAGGATACGCGTGTCATGCTCGTGTGGCCAAAGGAAGGGTCGGATGAGCCCGCGTCGGCGGGTTCGAGGAGTCCTTGGACCATTGAGAGCCCCAGCAAGAGGAGGATGGCTTCTGCTCCTCAACAGCCTTACCTCGCATCCAGTCCGCCGGCTATGGTCGCGCCAAGACCCAGATCACCTGTCTCGCCAACTCCGGCACTGGACCTCGATTTCGGTGCTACTTTCACGTCAACATTCCGTGCTCCTACTCCAGACGACGGTCCCGTCAAAGTCTACGAGGACCACAGCTCAGATGACGATGCGCCCTGCGATGAGAATATCGAGCCTGTTGCCGCCGAGTCTCCCACCAAGACGTCCACGGTCCAACCAGCGGATGACGTACTCAAGCGAAGCAACTCCACCACTGCCTCTGAGCAAGAAGACTTCTCCGACCACAACGAGGAGAACGATCCCATTGTGCACTCGTTCGGGCCCTTTGGCGATAACATCCTGTCACGCTTCCAATCCTTCCCGGCAAAGTCGTCAGAGCGTAAACGCAGACCACTGACTCCGTCTTTCATCTCATCGCCCACACGCAGCCTTTCAGCACCCGCCAAGTCTTCTGTCGCCAACGCCAGCCCCATCAAGAACCATGTCATCAACCAGTTGGCCTTCTCACGTATCCACAGCTTGCCCCTGTCGACCATCCATAGCAACCTGCCCGCCGAGCTTCGGGGTGCCATGGCCAAGCCGTCCGACATCGAGGCTCGTGAGGTGCTTAGCACCTCCAACCTCAAGACCCTGCTGGACGATATTGCCTGTGTCGGTGAGATCAGCAGAGAGGGCAAAGATGCGGCGGGCAAGGTGCTGGAGTCTGAGTTCTATTACATTCCGGAGCATGACACGGATGAGATGAGGAGAGAGACTGTCACACAAAGTCTAGGCAAGACGTCCATTCGGGCTGCAAGGAAGCAGCACAAGGTATGTTGCCGTCCCTTCCCTTTCCGATTGTTGCCTTGGAATACTTACGCACTGGTTTACAGCAATACTACTGGAAGCGCCCACGCTACTGAGTACGTCGGCCAAAGACATTGTTCGGCAAAACCCACTTCTCACCTTCTTTTCCGCATCCCATTGCCGTTGGTTACGAAATTACCGACAGCCCAGAAATACCATGATGGTTTTCGTGAACATATTTCTTCCACTCTCTCTCTCTCTCTCTCAAAGGTATGTAAGGAGCATCCAGCGTCGCGTCTCTTCTTTACAGCGGCCGGGTGGGCGCATGCGAGCGGCGCAACACCACCGGCATTAGGAGAGAGCAGCGCTTTAGCGATGGCGTTAGGGCGTTCGTGGCGAAATTAATGCTGTATTGTGTATGCGATGGGCAATAAGAGGTGCGGATTATATGGCCCGAAGGACGGCACGAAGGGACAATCGCGTCGCGATGGTATCCTGTTGCTCGATTCGGCGTGGATATGTGGCGACACATGGTGGGCATGGACAAAGTGGTCATGTTGATGTATGAAATGCCAGAAAGCAGAACATGCGAAAGTGAATTCCCGGCTATGCGACCCTTCCTTGCTGGAGTGTTGACAGGTGACGTTGACTTGTACGTGCCCCTCTTAAGCCGAGACCGCTGGCCTGTGCGCTCGACGCGTCCGGGGTACGCAAGATCGAGCGGAACGATCATGGATGGAGTAGCATCACTAAGGTATTCTCCGAATCTTCGCCCTAAATGCGTCCAGAGATTATTCCTAAGAACAATACCACTCACATACCATCGCAGTGTTCACGATGAAGATGCTCCTGCTCTTCCCCCTTCCTGCTCTCCTCGCTGCTTTTGCATACACCTCCGCCACCCTCCACAATGCCGCGCCGCCCAAACCTCTTCCCCTCCTTATCTGGCACGGCCTAGGCGACAAATATGATGCCGAAGGCTTGAGATCTGCCGGTGCCCTGGCGCAAGATGTCTACCCCGGGACATACGTGTATTACATCCATCTCGACGAAGATGGCAATCAAGACCGAACAAGTTCTTTCTTCGGCAATGTAACGGAGCAAATTGTCCAAGTCTGTAAGGACCTTCGAGAAGACCCGCGGTTGAGATTACAAGGCAGTGAAGCGCAGTATCAAAATGGGAAGGTGCAGATGAGGGTCGATGCGCTCGGTTTCTCGCAGGGTGGACAGTTCTTGCGCGGGTTGCTGGAGAGGTGTGATGGGTTGCAGATACGAAGTCTGGTCACGTTCGGGAGCCAGCATAATGGCATTGCGCAGTTTCAGACCTGCGGGACATTTGATTTCTTGTGTAAAGGCGCGACGGCGCTTATTAAGGGCAATGCTTGGACGGAGTATGTGCAGGGCAAGGTCGTGCCGGCGCAGTACTATCGCACGTTAAACGAGACGACAGGCGAGGCAAGTGAGGAGTATTTGGAGCATTCGGGCTTCTTGGCGGATGTGAACAATGAGAGGGTGGTCAAGAGGGAGGATTATGGGAAGAAGGTCGCTGGGCTGGAGAAATTCGTCATGTACGTGTTTGAGGAGGATACGACGGTCATCCCGAAGGATTCAGGATGGTTCGCTGAGGTAAATATGACGGCGGACCCAGCGATCGTGATCCCGTTGCAGAATAGGACGATCTACAAGGAGGATTGGGTGGGGTTAAAGGCGCTTGACGAGAAGGACGGCTTGGTATTCCGGACTGCTCCCGGTGGGCATATGCAGCTTAAGGAGAAGGAGTTGGTGGACGCCTACAGGACGTATTTCGGGCCAGAGACACGGGAGAAGGGAGGTGCGTTGGTTGGTGGGTGCAAAGGTGATGGAGAGAGGATGGTGCCGTTGCTGCAGGATCAGCAGGCTACGTCGATACGCATTGGGAGGTGGTGGAGTGGGTTCAAGGAGTATCTGTAGGCCGGGGGTTGTAATAATGATTCTGGTATAGAGATAGTGGATTCGGATGAGGCCCTAGGGTGGCGGCGGGGGAGACTGGTACGGGAGAGTGTATTAACTTGTAATGATTCATGATTGTATGATGAGCGACTGCTTTCGCGACTGCGCTTACATGTTCAGTCAGCCATTGTCTCGCATCCTTGGTCGGGCGGCCATCCTCTCTCAATCTATGACGAAATCCCTAGTCGACTTCATGCCTTCTTTACTCGCAATGCTGAATCGATGATCAGCAGTGGCTGAAACATGGGCTGTCTGGCGGCTGTCACAGATGTTGCGACTCGACACCAGGTGCGACAAGCAAAGGACTACCTAGGTAAAGATCTTGATGCTCAGGCATGCGTCCCAAGCTCTTGGTGCGAAGGACACCTCGGATCTGATGCTGATGCGTTAAGTCGCGTCTCAATGGTGACAGGTAAATTGCTGGTGCCATCCCGCAGCTTCATCATCAAGGCACAGCCAGTGGTTTGATGCAATGCAATATACCTCCGTACTGTGTTTCCTCTATCAGCATGCACTCAATGTGGGGCTCAATCGTGATGCCTTCCCTGTGCATAATGAGCACACGGCGAAGTGCATCAACCTGCAGACGATCAGTGGGCCGTTGAGTAATGATTCAATGTGAACAATAATAATAATTATGCAGGGCGCGAGAGAGAGGAACGCAATCATCGTGATCCGGCGCAGCTATTCGTCACATTCGCCCGCCTAATTGTAAGCGCAATATCCAACCCTTGACAACTCATTCACGACAATAATCCCGTTATGTCACAGCCCTGCAAGCCACTCCATGCGCTTCGCTGTACAAATACAGGCGCACATGCTGTAGATAGGGAATCAAGCTTCCGCCAAATTGGTCTGTCATGCAAGGTTGCCGAATCAGAGGCAGAGTCGCAGGATAGCCAGGATGAAGTCTCGTCAGCTGTCGTGATCATCAGCGGCGTTCCCGCAGCTTGTGCGAGGCGAACGGATACTGGCGGCTTCATGCCTGCGGCATCCCGTTTCGATTGATGGCGTGGCCTTTTCGACGTCCAGAGCGGTGAGGTGGCGGGCTTCGCAGTAGACGGGGCCACAGCTCACGAGCCCTCGTCATGGTAAACTACCTAGGTTCCTTACCTACATGTGGCTGGAAAGCACGCAACATGCTGCATCATGCATGGAAAGTACACACTGCAGGCTAAATCTTCCAAGGCACATGGAATCCTAGAAAGTGTGAACAGGGATAAGAGTAACGTTTGCAGCCGGTCTCAGTGCGGTCCGCCGTTGGCGCCTTGTGCAGGTGGCTGCACGTCCGCGCTGGGATGCTGTGCCTCTCTGGTCAGGGCTCCTCCAAGTTCTGACCCGCCTGATGTTTTGCACGCTATATGTCTATGAAGAATATGTGTCCTGGACCGCCAACTGACAGGCCGAGAGGACCAAAGCACCCCGCTACTGAATTTGCGATTGCATGTTAGGCCGTGTCCTGAAGACCCACGGCGTCGTCTAGCGAAGGACGAGAAGCTGAAGGAAGATGACGAGAGCTTGACCGACCCCCAGGAGCAGCAGAGGAGGACTGTGCAGGCTTCTTCCTGTGAGACGCGGAACGCACGAGAGACTGCATACATCTTGCCCACAAGATAGACGAAACAGGCCGGCGATGCACCTGTGATTGCTGGCATGAACACAAACCAGCGGAGGCAGTAGAGATTCCAAACACCTGGTCTCGGCTTCTCACAGCTGGCATTTCCCATTCACTTCGAGGCAGATCAAGCGGGTTCCGACGTACCAGCGTTGAACCTCTAGCCTCTCGTGCCCATCTGTAACCGCATATCGTGTCCTTGACAAGCGCTCGGGATTGCAGGCGGGCGGCGCGGTCCCTTGCTTACTTGCTTGCTAGGCAGACGAGGCAGCCTGCGTTCATCGCAGCTACCCGCTTCACCCTCCCCAGCTGGACGGGCAGCTGCATCGGCCCAGCGACAATCTGGCCGCTTTCGTAACTCAGTTTTCGTGGTGGGAGGCTTTGTGCACTAATAAGATACATCGAGGTCGTGGCAGAAGCGTGGTTGGGATATCTGTCCAAGTGGGAAGGGTGCGAAGGCTGGGACTGAGAGCAAGAGCAAGAGCAAGAGCAGGGGCGAGAGAGAGCAGCGGGTCAAGATTGGGATGAGAATGTCCCGCGCAGTGGACGTCAAGAGATTTCGCAAAGGCATTGGCACGTACCCACATCGGTGATTGCGAGCCCCTCGAACAGCGCTGGCAAGATCGTGTCAGCTGCCAGACCATCGCACGACCGACTGCTGCTGCGCCACGATGAGTGCTGAGGTGGCACACAATACATTGCACCAGCCCTCCTGGGGCCAGAGCGGCGGTCGCGACCGCGAAGACCCTATGCCTTATCTTTCGCACCAGTATGCGCTGCCAATCTTGAGGCGGAACAGCAGCGACTATTGCCCGGGGAGTGGAGAGTCCACACCACGCCCAGATAACACCCTCCGGCGCAAAACGCCCAACGGAACATTACACGCTGGGTACGAGATCGGCCCTGTGGAGGATACTAACCCACAGAAGCATCAACTTCTGTGGACTAAAGGCACCACAGCGCTGTCGCAACAGTATGCTGATCCTGCAATCACCAAGCGTACGTTTTTGGAGCACCACCAGATCCAGCAAGGCAATCAAGCGAGATGGAATGGCGGGTTTGGCTGGCCGGGGTCGCAGTATGTACCGCCGCCTTCTATGCCGGTGATGGACTCAATGTTGCACCAGATGCCGATGTACGATCATTACAACGCGCAACAGTATTTCAACCAGACTGTACCGAGCGTGATCCAGCCATCTTTCCAATACTTGGGTCCAACCGCCTCTGGAGGCCAGGGCTCTGGTCCTTATGGACCCTATTGGCATGATGGAACTTTTGTGCCCTATCGACCAGCTGCATTGCGTGATCCGCGTTTCTATCATCAGCCATCTTACAACTACCAGAGATCGTTGCCAAGCTCGCAGCTTGCGCAGCAGGGCCAACTATGGAGCCAACAATACGTAGCCTCTCAGAGCAGTCCATGGCCGCTGACTCATGGCTATGGGGCGCCAACTACACCTAACGTCCCCCAGCACGGTCCTTACGCATCGCCCTTCTCATCAGTGCCGACCAACGCGTACGGATCCAATGCAGCTGTATCAATGGACCCACAGTTGTGGGCGGACTCAAGCTACACCAAGCTTGATCAAGAGACTGAATACGGCCCGTCATCGCCGCATGGTCAACAGCGGGACAAAACCTTCCAGTGGGCGCTGCAGCAGTATCGAGAGCTGCTGGCTTTTATCCACCACAACAGACGGCAGCAACAACATGGCCGACATGGTCTCAGCATGCACCGACCGACTTTCTATCCAAGGCCACCCAGACCATCTTCGGAATCAACTTTCGACCCAAGTACGCGCAGGGCTACTACACATAGTCGAGGCGCTGACCAGACTTTCCCTGGTGACATGGCAGCAGCCCGAGGCAGCAAAGATGACAGTGCGCTTTCGGAGAGAGCCAACGGAGTCGTGCCTTCTCTATGGTCGCCTAGCGGCGTGCAATTCCGGGATAACGAGTACCAGAGAAGAGCATCGTATGACCAAAGGTCATACCAAGCGCCTAGTGCGGGTGATCACTTTCCCACCCTGCGGCGCTCTTCTGGGATATCTGTATCCTCAATCGCCACTCAACCCCCTGTTGACGATACTCCCAATTCCCGAGCACGTATGGCACTTCAATGCATGACTACGCTTTGCCAAGCGTCGGATTGGAAGTGGACCGACGGTTTGCTTCTGGCTGGATGCCTTGCTTACGGTCTGTCAGACTACCACAAGGCCCTGCGCTGGTACAGTAGAGTGCTAGACACCGAGAAAGATCACCTTGAAGCCACTTCAAATATGGCAGCGACATTGTTGGCGCTAGGTAGGCGACAGGAAGCCGAGCAAAACTGGTTGAAGGTCATCAAGGCTGCACCTAATCACTTTGAGGCTGTAGAGCACCTTATAGGCCTGCTCTGTAACGAACACCGCAGCGGCGATGCCATTCGCGTCATCGAGTATGTGGAGAGATCTTTGCGACAGTCAAAGACCAATGATCAGCGTCTCAAAGTCAACGACAAACAGAGCGAATGCGCGTCGTCTACTGCCAGCAAGTCGCCATCCAGATCAGATGTGTCTGACAAGCCCTGGTATGATTTTGAAGCGGACGGTGAGATTGCATTTGACTGGAAGGACAACCCAGCGTCTTCAGAGCCTGGATTTGGCTCAAGCGGTTTTGCGATCGCCGGAGCTGACAACGGTAGAATCTTGGCGCTTATCCATGCCAAGGGCAACATGTTGTATGGATTGGGCGATAACGCTGGTGCTGCCAGGGCATTTGAGGATGCTGTGCTCATTGCTGCTGGGAGGAGGCACAAGGGCATCCAGGACCTGGTTTCACATATTCTGACCGTAGTTTCGACCAGCATGCAGCCAAGACATCTACAGCACCACGGACAGCCGAGACTCTTGTCGGATCCGATCTTACTGGCTCCAGAGCAGGCTTTGGCCACGGCTAAGCTCTGCTTTCCGCATTCTGGAGAACTGCCTGGTTTGCAGTATGTCCCTGGGGCTCCGCAGAGTCTGGCAAGGAGAGCTGTTGTTTCGACGACCAGCAACTCATTGCTGTCGCTCGCCAAGATCTTTCAAGACGGCATGTCGAACAACAGCCGTTCTGTTGGCATCACGCCGCTGGCTTGCGGCGTTCGTGATATCTTGGCATTGTATTACCTATCTCTTTCTCTGCAGCCGAGTCCGTCGACTGCTAATAATGTTGGCATCTTGCTCGCAAGCGTACAGCAAGCTGCTGTGTCTGCATCGATGGCACAGCAGCACCACCGAATGGATATCCCAGGTGTCATTCCTGGGAGTGGAATCGCGTTGGCATTGCAGTACTACAACTATGGACTTCAGCTCGACGCAACGCACGCCCATCTCTACACCAATCTCGGCAGCCTCCTGAAGGACATCGGACAGCTGGATGCCGCCATACAAATGTATGAGCGCGCTGTCAAGTGTGATGGTAAGTTCGATATCGCACTGGCCAACTTGGCGAACGCGGTCAAGGATAAGAGCAGGATCAGCGATGCCATAGGCTTCTATAAGAGAGCTGTAGAGGTCAATCCGGACTTTGCAGAAGCAGTGTGCGGCCTTGCGAACGCCCTTAACTCTGTTTGCAGTTGGACGTCCAGAGGAGGGATCGCGGATGACGGAGGAAGACGGGACCGTTGGCATGTGGATGGAAATGGCATGTTATTGGATGCAAGCCAGCCAGGCGCCACAAGCTCTGGTTGGATCAAGAGAGTGGTCGACATCGTGGAGAAGCAACTTGTGGAAGGCGAAAATTGGGGCTCTGGGATCTTGACACCTGGCGTGATCGAAGATCTTACCCAACAGATGATAATCCTGGATGGCAGCGTTGGCAATGTCAATGAGAGAGAGCACAGTCTCCGCAAGACGCTGGAGATGTGGGCAGGGCAGAAATGGGAAGGTGCACGTGTGACCAGGTTGGTCGAGCGTGCTGTCAAACGCATCGGGTGGTACTGGTACCGCGACACATACGTCAGGAGGAAGACCCGAGCACCTTCCAGCTACAACCGGCCACAATTGCCAATCACGCTGACGGTGCCCACAGCACCCACAGTCCTGCCGTTTCACACATTCACGTGCCCTATGTCTGCACAGCAGATTCGACTAATCTCGCAGCGAAACGGGTTGCGCATCTCGGTATCGGCCCTGCGCGCACCATGGTTACCCAAGCAGGTGTATCCACCTCCAAAGCCACCCAATCCAATGTTACACGTCGGCTATGTCTCGTCCGACTTCAACAATCATCCGCTGGCGCATCTGATGCAGTCTGTCTTTGGGCTGCATGATGCAACTCGCGCGAAAGCATTCTGCTACGCCACGACCGCCAGCGACAATTCACCTCACCGAAAGCAGATCGAAGCCGAGGCTCCAGTCTTCAGGGATGTGAGCACTTGGTCAACAGAGCGGCTTGTGAATCAGATCGTCAATGACAACATTCACATCTTGATCAACCTGAATGGATACACACGAGGCGCTCGGAATGAAGTCTTTGCTGCTCGTCCTGCGCCAGTCCAGATGTCGTTCATGGGCTTTGCAGGTACATTAGGTGCCGAATGGTGTGACTACCTCCTCGCGGACGAGGCTGCCGTCCCTCGAGGTACGCTTAGACCGTGGCGAAGAAATATTGACTTGGAGGATCAAATGGTTGATGAAACTTGCGGCAGCGAGGATAAGGATTGGGTATACGGCGAAAATATCATCTATTGTCGCGATACTTTCTTTTGCTGTGATCACAAGCAGAGCGCACCGGATGCTAGAGAGAAGCGGAAGAGCTGGGATGAGGAGCAGCAGGAACGATGGCGGATGCGACAAGATTTGTTTCCACAGGTTTCTGATGATACCATCATCTTTGGGAACTTCAATCAGCTCTACAAGGTAAGGATGCGCCAAATGCTTCTTACTAGGGTGCCTAGACTGACCTTGATTTTCGCTAGATCGATCCTACCACGTTCCGCACCTGGCTTCGCATCCTGGCCCATGTGCCCAAGTCCATCCTCTGGCTTCTACGCTTCCCGGATCTAGGCGAGTCGCATTTGCTGTCGACTGCGCGCCTGTGGGCTGGACAAGAAGTCGCCTCTCGTGTCATCTTTACCGATGTTGCACCCAAGCACCTACACATTTCACGTGCTAGGATCTGCGACATAGTACTCGACACTGCAGAGTGCAATGCGCATACCACTGCCGCCGACGTTCTCTGGAGTGGCACGCCTTTATTGACACTGCCAAGATATTCGTACAAAATGTGCAGTCGCATGGCCGCTAGCATCCTCAAGGGCGCCTTGCCGAAGGGCGAAGAAGGCGCCCGGGCTGCGAAAGAATTGATAGCTACAAGTGAAGATGACTATGAAGAGAAGGCCGTAGCACTCGCAAAATCGTTGACCTACACGATGGGCTGCAAAGGTCGAGGAGAAGGGAGACTGATGGATCTCCGCAAGATGCTTTTCCAAGCACGGTGGTCAAGCGCACTTTTCGACACCAAACGGTGGGTCAGTGACCTCGAAGACGCGTACGAGGTCGCTTGGGCCCGTTACGTGAAGGGCGAAGGGGGCGATATCTGGCTCGAGAAGGTGCGAAGGGGGGCTGGCAGGGACTGGTAGGTGCTTTGTGTGAGCGCTGGGTGTTCGTCCGCATCACGAAGATGGCCCTCGCCCTTCGAAAGGTTTATCGAAAACGATTTAGCGATGGCGTTGTGGGGCGTTTTTTGCGAGTTTCGTAGATCGTGAGGCTGGACCTAGGTTGGTGATCGCTGCGGTGACATGGGAAGTGGACTTACGTGCGCGTCCTATAGTGCTGACAGGCTGGCGACGTGGAAACCCAGTGGGGCGGCGCTGCATTTCGTAGTACTCAAATAAGAGTATATAAGGGCTTCACTATGCCGATACCTTCAGCAGCCAAGCGAGCCACGTGACTCGTGTTGCTTTTAGCTCCTGTCAGAAGCAGGCTTTCGGGTTCAGGTGTTCTTCAGCTCCTCCGAGATTTCCGATCTATTTTTGCATTTGGTTGATGATTGAGCTCGTGTAGAGAGTTTAAGTAAGTCGCAATGGGGCGCTTAATCCTTCCTCGGCTCGATCTATCATACTTTGTGCGCGCATCTGCATGTCTCAGATATTCTCCGCATTCTTGGTTGGTAGGTGGACCTAAGTGATGACCTCGTCACCAAATGCGTGACGGAACCTAGGGATCTTGCAGTCGGTACATACATTCAGCAGTCACGATCGGACGAAATGTGGGTCCTTTTGCAAGGTTCGTATAACAGATAGGACCAGTTAGATCTTTGCGATCAAATTACTTTAGGGTGGTAGAAAAGGTCAATCGTGACTGATCTAGTAGTCGGATCACGCGCTGATTGGATCAATCTTGTAGCGGACAAAGATTTAGGCAGGTAAGCATGGTATACCTAGATGCCAAGCCGATATTGGAGTTCACGTACGGAGATGGTAACACGGTGTAGGTAGACTAATAGTTTTTGACGTTTGTTGATTGTCCACAATACTAGGAAACCCATCGCAATATGACGATCTGGCATCACAAGCCCTGTGATGACAACCTCAATAATAGAGCCGTTGCTCGGTCGACATGCAAGTGAGGTCCACATGTGGTTTTCTGCAAGTGCGTTGTCAAGATGCTCTCACCACGATGCTTTTGTTATTATTATCATCAAGAGGCGAGGTCGAGTGGCGTGTCCAGGGGAGCACGAGGCTTCACCCCCCGGCCGACGAACCGTGAGCAGACTGCCGACCGAGTAGGTTGGTTTCAGGCTCGCCCCGCCGCGCTACTGATACGTCAAAAAACATACATCAAGTGTCAATTGCATCAGGCATCGACGGTAGTGCGATGGGAAACCTCGGCGTCATCGAAGGAATGTTTTGAGTAGCGGGAGGCTGCATGCCAGAGTCGACCCGACGTCTGTCATCGTCATCCGAGCTCCATGCTGCCGGGTATGTTCCAAATAACAACCGCCGCACCAGAGCGTTGCACAAAGATCCGAAGTGGTTTCAGGGTTGCGGGAAGAAAGGCCCATACCGACCGCCACCATGGGGTGGCACCGTTGCAAATTGCGGCAACTCGCACTTCAGGATTCTGGAGATGCCTTGAGTACTAGGAAATTGTGAAGACGGTGGTTGTCGGGGGGATTCGCTCGCTTTGAAAACCTGGAATGATGCCAAAATGTCGTTGATGAGATGTCATTGCATGAATCTGACTCTTGCTGCTACCTGCACGGCTTGATAGTCCACGCAGGTTTGTTGGTGCTACAGGAGGACCCGAGGTGAACTCCTTGATGCCGAGTGTGGATATTGGAGGACAGGCAGCATGTCCAACGAGGCGCTCCACTGCACACGTGCTGCTGCCTCGCAAATCTTTTTTGGCCGCAACACCAAGAGACATGTCGATATAAAATCCGGTCTTCTCTCATCTGAGCTCGTGGCGTTTCGGGATTCAAACCGACCGTTGATTAAGGCTAGGGGCGTTGTGCGAGATGGTGGTGCCGCGCAGCGGCATCCCGTCGGGCGATCCAGCGTTCGTACCCACCGTTCGGAATAGAAACGCATGCTCGATGATGCACTTACTTCGGGATCGTGCTGGACCTTCGCAATTATTGACGCTCCATCCTCGGTGAGGAACTTGACCATGCAGGGGATCGGGATCGACAGAAAATGCAGAGAGACCTGGTGTAGGCACTCTGCAGCTGCAAAGTGTAGGCTCCGCGGCGACTCGGCTCGCGCACGAGTCCGTGTTGAGTTTCAACTTCTCTATCTTGGCAGCGGTGCAACAGACGGCAAAACCATGGGCCATGGACGCATTGACAACTGCTGCAAGGTCTACAACGCAGGCACGAGAAATTGCGGCTGCCGGAACCGTTTCGTGGTACAATTCCTTTTCTTATCGTCAAGGCAAAATGAGGTATCCCGTATCGTGAGAGGTAAACGTTGCGCAACTCAGTGCAATAATAATAAACCTGGCCGCTTTTGCAGACCAGTCGTACCTACTACTAGTCAATGCGGGCTGCTCGAACTGTTGGGTCTCAGATTGTGACCCAATGATGTGGGTGTCCGTTGGCAACGATGCATGGGCGCCTATCCGCAAGAGGGGTCTCCTCGCTATGCGCTGCAGTTCACTGGATCAATTGCAGCGCCTAGCCCGGGACTTTGATCTGGCAAGTAAGTCGATCTCCTGCGCCCCGCTGCCTTGCAGGGAACGGCTCGCGATGGCGCAAAGACAATTATCCGCTCATGACTCGAAGCTTTTCGGACGCGATCACATCCCCATTCGCCGGGCTCGCTCTATACAGTGGTCAGTGTGTCTGGACAGGTGCCTCGGCGTGATGTGTCAGTTGGCAGCATGTCCGTAACTCCGTGGGAGCCGTGGTATAGCCATGTCGGGCGACCAGCCGGACAGGTATAGATCGACGTCGATCAAACGCATTCCCTTTGCAAGTGACGAGGGAGCCTTCAGGGAGCTCGCTGCTTGTCTGTGTGACCGTGTCCCAAAATGACGATTCTGCCCAGGGGCTCCGGGCTGACGTCCACCTACCAAGAAGCAGATCCCTAAGACCGACGATCAAGCATCTGTCAACCTGAGCGCTCAGGCCGATGGTGACTCGTGCGTTTCAGCATTGGTTCTTCACATGCAAGTCCACTTTCTGGTGGAATCCAGGGGAGTGAGTACTGTGCGCGGAGACGAGCCATCCCACCTGTATCGTATTACTTGTTGAATGTTCATCATGATCGTAGAGCGTCGGCATCATCAGTAGTGCGATGCCTCGATCCGGCAAGGTGCTCTTGAATCTCGTGAGATCCTGGCTGCTGGCGATCTTGCCCAGCCGAGCGGAGCAGCCGCTTGGGAATTTGAAATCGATCCCTGCAAAGCGGGCCGAGGCTGTGGAGAACGACTGCCGCCATGCGCACTTCAACAACGCTCACAAGCAAAAACCTGATCATGACTGGTCGCAAGAGCGGGCGCCGCAAGCCCCTGACAGACGACGTTGGCTGGGCGCATAGTAGGCATCATCAGCGTTGTCATCGTTTCCCGGTACAGTCGCACCATCCTCGCTGCATGCAACGCCTGCCGGGCCCTCACGGCGAATGACAATAAGCAAATTCGCAGACGAGCAATCATAATGATAATAATCATAATGCGTCGTGGTGCGGCGCGGCCGTTGATGCGGCTCCGCGCATGAGATCAGACCCGGCTATATTCAGGTTGTGTGGCGCACGCTGGAGCTGAAAGCCGAGATGATTTTTAGATGAAGCATGGAGCCTCATGAGGTGGTTCGGACGTTTGCATGGCCCGGTACAGAAGCATGTCTATAAAGAGCACATAGGCGGTACAACGGCGCATGGCGTCGGGGTCTCACGGTGAGCCTGCCCTGACTCCGGCTTCTGGGATCATTCGGTGCAGAAGGTGGTGTCTGGTCCCTGGATGATGATGACTACGACTTGCTGACAAGCCGGAAGGTCTCGCGACCAATGACTCTGCGACGCTGGCCGTCAGACTCACTGACGAGCCGATTCGGAGCCCAAGTCGCAACGGCCCTTCTGAGGTTGTCAGGAGACTGGGTCTACCTTTTTGACCAGCGAGTCGCGGTGAAGGTCAGCATAGTCAGCGCGACGTACGGTATGGATCCGCAGGAGCAGCGTGACGGAGACGGCGTCGAGGAAGCATATGTGCCTTCGCTTGAACCCCTGCTTCTGAACCCTGCCGTGCGTGTGTATTGGGGCCGTGCGAGGTGCCGGGAACGCTCTAGCAGGAAAGCATCTACCCAGCGTGCTGGGATTGATGCCGCGTCGGTAGCTAGATCTTGAAACCTACCCACAGCTATTACAGCAGCGCGCTCCTCGAGTGCGCCCACCGCATCGCCCTTGGGATATTGTATTCAAGCTGGCGGCCGCCATCGCTCTCCCGCGTTTCTTGTGCAACCGCCCGTTCGATTTCTGGGCCCCGCCTCGACTTTAACTTCGACCTAACCGTCGTCGAATAATTGGACTAACAGCACTCGGAGCCGACGAAACCCAATCTAAATTGTTGCGGCTAGCTCCTTGCAGAGCCAGACGATACATCCACAACCGTTGCGCCAGTAGTGGTGGGTATATCCCACACCTAACCCGCAGCTTGCTCGCCATCAACGGCCTCTCACTCCTCCAACAACTGCTTCACTGACGACCCAAACGGCCCAACGGCTACAGCTCAGAGCACATAGGTACGTTGCCACCGGGCATCGATTGCGACAGCACTTGCATGTCTCACCTTGTGTCCATCATAGGGCCTAAGGCAGCGGCTAATACCAGGAAACAGTATTGCCATTGAAACGCTGTCTGTGAATACCCAAAGATGCCTCAGCACAAGAGAGGCCCTTGGTCGCAGACGGAAGACCAATATCTCCTGCACTTGGTTAGCTTACATGGGGCTCACAATTGGGTTCGCATCTCTGCGACGATGCAGACCAGGTCACCCAAGCAATGCCGAGAGCGTTTCCACCAGAACCTGAAGCCAAACCTCAATCATGACCCTATCACCCCGGAAGAGGGTGTTTTGATTGAGCAAATGGTGGCGGAGATGGGAAAGCGATGGGCTGAAATCGCGAGGCGACTTCGTGGACGCAGCGACAATGCCGTGAAGAACTGGTGGAATGGAGGCATGAACCGCCGCCGCAGGAGTAACAATCCCAGGAGAGTCGATCTTGAGTCCAGGCAACAGCAAGCGGCCAACAGCGCCGGACAGAGTCTACCACCTCCGACCCATCATCACTCGCTGCCATCGAACATTCACCAGCACGCACCACCGCCACAACCACCACAATTCTTCGGGCAACCCATCTATCCTGTACAGCACTTCCCTCAACAGATCAGCGTGCCTTCCAATGTCGGACCGATGTATCATCGTCATTCGAGCCTGATTGAGACACCTTTGCCCTCTCCATCAGCATTTTCGCAATTTTCTGCCGACGGGGCGCCTTCCCTGATCTCTGACAACTCATCGCTCTCCGGACGCTCGCCGCACCACGGTCCCTCTCCGATCGAGCTCCCACCTCTAGGCGGGGCTGCACCAGGGTCCCGCGATGATCGCAGACCATCAGGACCGATGCACAGACTGAGCGTTCCGGGTGTTATCCCGCTGGAGGGCGACTATCACATGCCTAGTGGAATGACAATGAAGCATGATCAGCCTTCTTTGCAGCCTCCATTCATGCCTCACCAACACCAGCAATTTCAACAGTTTGCACCGCCGCAGCACTTTCTGCCATCACAGACGCGACCTATGATGGCACATATGCAACCGCCGCCATTCCATCCTCAGCACCAAATGGCGCCCAGCGTCCTCGTAAGGTCGCAACAACCGGCGACTCCAGCGCCGCTGCAGCTACCAAGCATCTCTAATTTGGCTGTTTCTTCTGGGAATATGCAAGCTGCGCCAGCAGGCTACCACATTGACCCTGCTCTCGGTGGCTCCGCAATGCAGTCTGTGGCGAGCCCGGAAGGCTCCCCGAAGGACAAGATGAGCTTGTCTAATCTCACCCACTAGATCAAGATGACACTGGTGCTGGACCTACTCATAACATTGTTGATGCTTCACTTTTCTTCAAAGTAATCAAAGGACGACAGGAATGTGCGCCAGATGCGCCAGATGTTACTACGTTATACCCGACATGAGTCAAATTGCAGCGTTCGAGCGATTAGATTCTCAAACAGCCCACCGCGGGCTCTTTCATTGTCCAGTCGACAGTGAATTTTTTGGTATGGCAACTGAGCCTCATCATCAGACCACCTTTAGAAACGATAAAGCACTACATACACTCTCGTTCATCAAGCCATCCATTGCTCCACGCTGCGTGCGCATTGCCCATGTCAGCCCCGTCTCTTCGTGCTCTGCCCCGCTCCGCAACAGAAGATGACGATAGGCAGGAGCGACGTTGCACCACCAGCTCACGCATCTGCCAATTTCTGCTCAGCGCAAGGAAATTGCTTGTTGCCATAGATAGGTCTGAGGCACTCTGGTCTCTTCACCCGTCCAAACGGTCGTGACAAAAACCTTACATTTAGAGTTCAAGATCTGATCTTCGCAGGCGACTGGGCGCCTCGATCATTCGCCGGCTGGCCCTGGCGGTTCAGCTCCCGTGGTAGCGCCCTCTCTGTGCATGGCCGCCGAACCCTCAAGAACGTTGGGAAGCTTCAGGGGGAATGTCTGACTGTGGTCCGTGGACACTGTTTGTGGAAGGAAGGGGCAGACGTGGCATTCGGAGAGCGGCGGATCAGGTTGTGGCTCCAGTGTCCGGCGGGCTGGGTTCTGCTTTCGGCGTTGGTTCCTGTATTTTGCTTTTTGTTCGCTCATGAAGTGAGACATTGATACGACTAGCGGCCCGGAGAGTGGAAGCAGCCACTCGCAGTCTGGTCCGAATGAGGTTCGACTCCGTCACCGTTCGCCTTTAGTTTGGTTAGGGTGGTGTGATGGGCCTGAGGGCTGGTTGACGACACCTCACCGCTTGCCATGCTTTACTGATGATGACGGTAAGGCCGACGACAGTCATCTGACGCGGCTCATTACTACAAGTCGTCAGCCACGAAAAATTCAATCTTTATTTTGCTGGCACGCGCTGACACGCGCTGGCGATGACTGCTCGATACTTCAGTATCATATTCTGTGGAGGTAATGGAGTGCAGTCTGTGCAGAGAGGAGAAGTGAGTAAACTCCACGGCTCGTACCGGGCGGGAGCGTTGTCGACGTCAACCAACCTCACGACACACAGATGCAGTCCATGAGCACGATCTCCACGGGTGGAAGGATTACTTCTGATTTGCATACATGTAGACTTCGGTGTAAATACATATTGCCTTGCTTGCGAACCTTCTCTCGGATAATACAGCGCCCGATCTACGAGTTACGGGCGCTTATCGCAAACTGCTGCCGTACACTTCAACGGCCATAACGCCGAATCCAAAGGGCGTCGCTGCGCGTCGTTGCATATCAGTTGTGATATCACAGCGAAGCATGTCCTGTGAGACGGCTCGGCTCAGGGCGCTGTACGACTGAATGTCGTTGTACAGCCCAGATGCTGGTGCATTGCCGAACACCACAGCGTTTGTGCATCTTCTCGTAAGTCTATGCAGAACGACATCGGCCGCAATGACAGGTAGGCTGACGGTTTTCCGAAGTCCTCACGCGATCTTTCGCTTCAGATACCTGTGAATTTTGTAAATCTGCCTGGGGTCTCTCTGACCCCAGCATGTTTTGCATTCTACCACTATGAAGAGGCGAGCGCATCAAAATGCATCTCGAACCTGCTGGCGCTCGGCTTTCGAAGGATCGAGATAGATATATATTGGGATGTAAGCAGGCAAATCTGGAGTTTGTGTCCGGTACAGCTGGGAAACGCAGGTACATCGGGAAATGAGACCACTGCCACAGAGTCACAGCCCGCTCGAAGTTCAGCTACCAGTCTGGAGAGCGCCCAGCTGACCAGGAAAGGAGATAGCCACCAACCAACTCCGTACGGCAGGCCAGGAAGTTTTGAAAAACGGCAGATTAGTGGCCTGTCTCTGACTACCTCGACGAGTCCTATGCATGCAGCCTCAACGAATGCTCCACTCAGTCCGACATACACGTCAGCTGCAATCAAAACTGGTCCCTACTCATGCACCGCCGGGACGACCCTCGATCTGTTTCTAGGTGTTTTGGTGCAGTATCTGGACAGCACAGAAACCAACTTGAATGCAACCACTCGATACGTGACCTTGAACCTCCACGCTGCAGCTGATGCGTCGGATCCGAGCAGTGGTGGCGTCAGACCGGCTGCGGACGCCCTACCACAGGATGGCAACCTGCTATCTGCGCTGTTCTTGGCAAATACCTCTGCCTATCTCTACACACCTTCAGACCTGTCCTCCCAGCGAGCCAATCTCAATGACTCCAGAAGTTGGTTCGGTGTATTGGAGCGGTACCGCCCGGATGCGGCTTACTTTACCGTGGACGAGGCGAATGGGCACGATACCACACCAGATGGGTGGCCCGGTGAGAGCTATTTGGAGCTTGTCAGAGGGGAACGACTCCTAGTGAGTTATGGAACGGTCGACCCTCAAATGGACGGCTACAATTTCTCAGCAGACGCAGAAGACATCTTTGCGGCAGAAGCCGTCCAGATACTGCAAGGCAATGTCGTCGTCAGCAATGCCGGCGTCACTACAGGGTGTTACTACCAACCTGGCCAATCCGGAATCGGGAAGGTCAACTCATCATGGGCAACTTATGCATTAAATGCCACACTCGAGCCCTTCGTCCTCGATGCCGGCGCCGCGAATCTGTCAGCCTGCGGCATCTCGCCGATACTGAATGCAACATTGAGCAACGTCACAGCAGCAGAAGACTTTGAACCTTACCGTGCCTTTGCAGACAGCGCCCTTTGGACGTGGGACATCGATCAGCCTCATGTCTCGAATTCTTCGGCCGAAAACTGCGCAGCCCTGAATGCAACCTCAGGCCGCTGGCGAGGCGTCACTTGCGGCCAACAGCATTACGGTGCTTGCCGAGTCGGCGACAAGCCGTACGAATGGAGCATCAGCGAGTCAAAGTCGCAATACTACAACATCAACTTTGCTTGCAGAGACGACACAAGCTTCGGGACGCCGAGGACTGCGCTGGAAAACACTTACCTTGTCGCGACATGGCGTAGCTATCTTGCCAGCCTGTCAGGAGACGATGCGGATGACAAGCTTTTGTGGGTCAATTTCAATGATCTGGACGTCAATACATGTTGGGTGATTGGCCAGAATGCCACATGTCCTTATACCACTGGAGGCGACAGCTCGAATCGAGAAATCGTGGTGCCGACGGTGGCGGCTGTGATCGTGTTTGTGCTAGCTGGGTTGACGATGTTTGTCAAGTGTGCTGCCAATCGGCGAAACACTAAAAGGAAGAGACGACGGCGGGGTGAGGATGGCTGGGATTATGAGGGCGTGCCGAGCTGATGATCTATGTGTAAGATGGAGAGATTCTAATGTACAATTTTGTTGAGCCCATTTGATGCGATTGAGTCGCATTGATGAATGGTACTGGTGTTCACTATGCATGTCTCTATAAGGATATGGTTCAGATTGTGCACCTATGGTATGGCCAGAAACACTTCCACGGAGTGCTGCGTTTGCGACGTGACACCCATTTGCCAGGCGATGCTGCGAAACGGACTGATGTGTCATCGAGAGACATGTATTAATGACTTCTTACAGTCCGGCGGCCTGGCCTTCAGCGACTTGCCCATTCATGTACAACGTGGTCAACTAACAATTTTTTTAAACAGCATCAATTTCCTGTTCTCCCTTGGGCTTGAAGCAAGACGTATACATTTTTCCCAAGTTGTCTAGAGTGCAATATATACATGTATAATATACATGTATCTTGGACTCGCAACGTCATCGCACGTGGGAAATCTCGCTCGGCAATCTGACGGATCTACCGGCCCGCGTGGTCTCGAGATGAGCCGTGTCACCTCCAAAACCCTCCAGCCTCCCGCGATCTCCCACTCAAGATTCACACCAAGCCTGTTGGCGGTGCCAGCAGCGTCCAGCTCCCTTCCCCCCCTTCCGTCTCATTCACCATGCCAGAAATGCAACAGCGCGCCGACGCGACCTTAATCCCGATCAAGACCACCGCGTCCGACTCCTCGGCCAACAACGCGCCATCCCACGACGCCCGCGAGTCCACAGAATCGCAGGAGCGAGATCCTCACCAGCCGGGCGTGATCCCGCCATGGCTGCACGTGAATAATTCGAGCGACGATGCGCGGCTTCTGCCTTCGCGACCGGGCAAGACGGTGCCGAATTCGCGACATTACCGCCCGCCGCAACAGCCTCCTTCACATTACAAATTCGGACGGAAATGGGATCACCTCCGCTCTCCTTCGCCGCCGCTCTTGTCGGTCCCGATCACCGATCACCAGCAGCGATGGCGGCCGTTCATGTACTCGGGGCCCAATCCACAGGAACAACAGGCGCAGGCGCGTGTGGTGGGCTCGGAGTGGATCGCGCGGCAGGAGGGCGCTGCGGCGTCGGGGCCTGGGGTGGGGTTTCTGGGCTGGAGGGAAGAGGATGAGCTGGCGGCGGATGGGAGTGGTGGGGTTAATGGCGGGTTGATCGGGGGTGGGTTTCAGGGACTGATGTACCGAGGGAAGTGGCTGATTAGCCCGGAGAGGCAGGAGAGGACCGTGCGGTTATTCTGGGTGAGTTGTGCTGCTCTTCTGATTTCTATTTCGAGGTCGTTTCCGCAACATGGAGGCTTTGGAAGGATTGGCGCGTCTGTGTGCCGGCGCACCCGTCGATCGGATTTTGCCCAGGCTCTCCAACCCTGCTCATATCGTATCGTTGCTCTGCGAGGCCATGTCAACCATGACCGTGGATGGTCTAGACCCTTTCAGCGTCCCAAGCATGCATCTACCTGGGCGGAGGCTTAGGGCTCCACTGCATCCTTCGACATCCGACTCGCACCTGTCTCACGAGTCACGACCCTGGGTCCTTCTCATGGCCAGCCCGGTATATCTTCGGAACTTTGACGTATCACTATAGAGTCGTTGTTCAGGGTCATACGACTGTATTCTGGTCCAATGGCGCAACGGTAGCGCAGTGGTTTGCAGTGCCAAAGGTTTCTCGTTCGAATCGGGATTGGACCTTCTTTTGGCGGATTGCTTTGGCACGTTGCTCACACATATCCCCATGCCGTCAGGTGCAATCTTTTGCTTTCCAAGAGTTCTCGATCAACCAGGCTTCTATGCAGTCAGCAGTTTCTGCAGAATGTCTTGCTGACTTTCGTTCTCTAGCGACTACTACTGAAGAACCCCTTCGTGCCTTTAATTTTCCGACTCTTCATCCTCGCCTTCTCTGCGGCGGGCCTTGGCATTGCAGCCAGAATTTATGAGAATGTCCGGCACGTCAATCAAGATCCAGACGCCCTCAACAATTGCTCCTTTCGAGCCTCTACATACATGGCTCTGGTTGTCGGCAGCATCGCAATACCGTACTTGGGATACGTGACCTGGGACGAGTATACCTCACGGCCGTGCGTACATCCTCTCTACACCGCCATGACTGAATCCGCATCCTGTACTGACGGTCCCTGCACAGCCTGGGTCTCCGCTCCGTAGCCGCCAAAACCTTGCTCCTCCTCTGCGACCTCTACTTTGTCGTCTTCGCCGCCTCCAACCTCTCCCTCGCTTTCGACGCCCTCTACGACCACCGATGGGCCTGCTACGACGAGCATCTAGCCGCCGTCTCCGACCCCACCAGCGGCACCATAGTCTCCTACAACGTGCCCTCGACCTGCCCCAACAACACCAGCATCTGTTCCAAACAGAAGAGCCTGTCGGCGATCCTGCTGATCAGTCTGGTGGCGTGGCTGGTCACTTTCTCCATCAGCGTGCTGAGGGTGGTGGAGAAACTGCGTCCGGATTAGTATTCTGGGAGCCGAGCTCATCATGGGCCGAGGTTTTGGGTCACATTGGCGGTTTTGACGGGTTTGCTGTGGGGTTCTGTTGCTTGGGGCTCTTTTATGCTGGCTAAGGTTGCGGATTGAAGTCTGGCTTTTGGGATTTAGCGATGGCGTTTCGGGAGAGATCTACTACGACAGTTCTCATGTTTGTATGGAGTGGGCATGTGCAGCGCGGCGTTCTTGGTGGAGGAGGGCTCTTTTGTTATGACGTTATGACTGGGCTGGGATAGGGCATGTGGTTGGCGGAGGGATTATGGGACTCCGGGAGGAGCATTTTCGATACCCCTTGGGACCAGAGTATAAATTTGAAACAGACAGTACATATAGCTAGCTGCTGGTAATAATCGTGATGGCAAGGCCAGCTACCGTACCGACTGAATGTGCGTGCTGGGAGTCGGTTCCGGACCTTGTGATGACACCCACATTGGATGTGCCATGCGGGGTTTGCGGCCGCACTTAGTAATGACAGCCATCCTCCAGCCAGCACGGTGTAGTAATCCATCCGTGTGGTCCCCCCGATACAGTCATGTACTGTAGATGGCATTTTATGCAAGGGAAGAGCCTCAGACACGGACTTTACCTTATGCATGTCGGAGCTAAAGTCCTACGCCCGTCAAGGTTTCTGTGACGACGTAGTAGTGTCGTGATGGGAATGCATGTCCCTGAAATATATATAAGTCTACATCCCATCCGAACTGCGTCCATTGCTCTTTGATGAACGACATCATCGTAAAGTCCCACGAGAACTTGAACCCAGCTACCACCACTAAATCACCACACAACACAGCCAACCATGGGCCTCTTCGATCCCGCCCCCGAGCCCAAGACGCCGTTGGGCCGGTACCGCATCCTGTCCAGCACGGCCGGTGTGCGCGTGAGCCCGCTGCAGCTGGGCGCGATGAGCATCGGGGACGCGTGGAAGGACATGATGGGCTCGATGAGCAAGGAGCAGAGCTTCGCGCTCCTCGACGCCTTCTACGACGCCGGCGGCAACTTCGTCGACACGGCCAACAACTACCAGTCCGAGCAGTCGGAGACGTGGCTCGGCGAGTGGATGCAGCAGCGCCGGAACCGCGACTACATGGTCATCGCCACCAAGTTCACCACGCCCTACACCACCTACCGCGATGGCCCGGGCCTGTCCGTCAACTTCTCCGGCAACCACAAGCGGAGCCTGAAGGTGTCGTTGCGGGACAGCCTGAAGAAGCTCCAAACCGGTCAGTCCTCCCCCATTCATCCTCCCAAAACCCCCCCACTAACCTCCTCCCCCCCCCAAGACTGGATCGACATCCTCTACGTCCACTGGTGGGACTGGACGACCTCGATCGAAGAACTCATGGACTCGCTCGACGCCGTCGTCAAATCCGGGCAGGTGCTCTACCTCGGCATCTCGGACACGCCGGCGTGGATCGTGGCCGCCTGCAACACGTACGCGCGCGCGCACGGCAAGACGCCCTTCTCCATCTACCAGGGCCGCTGGAACGTCATGCTGCGCGACCTCGAGCGCGAGGTCCTGCCGCTGTGCCGGCACTTCGGCATGGCGCTCGCGCCCTGGGACGCCCTGGGCGGCGGGCGCTTCCAGACCAAGGCGCAGCTCGCCGAGCGGAAGAAGAATAATGAGGGCATCCGCGCGCTGATGGGTCCCGCCGAGCAGTCGGAGACGGAGGAGCGCGTCTCGGCGGCGCTCGAGGAGGTCGCCAAGGAGCACGGCGTCGAGTCGCCGACCGCCGTCGCGTTGGCGTACGTCATGAGTAAGGCGCCGAATGTGTTTCCGATTGTGGGGGGTCGGAAGGTGGAGCATTTGATGGGGAATATCAAGGCGTTGGAGATCAAGTTGACGGATCGGCAGATTGAGAAGTTGGAGGCCGTCGTGCCGTTTGATGTCGGGTTCCCGATGAATTTTGTCGGCGAGGACCCGGCGACGACGGGCGGGAAGATGAACTTTTTGATGGGTGGGTCGGCGAAGATTGATTTTGTGCAGAGGGGGAAGGCGATTGGGCATCAGTAGAGTCCTTATTACGACCGCGGGAACGAGGTGATAGAAAAGGTATGGTGTGGGACCTATTGAGCCATAGGTCTGGATGAAATCACGAACGAATCATGGCAAAGATATATCGTCAATGTGATTCTATGGTCTAATATCTATCACGCAACATCTCCACCAAGCTCGACTACTGACCCCTCTGATACCTCGACCGCGCCCGCAACCGCGGCCCGCACCAGAAAAAGACCCAGGGGATGGGCGTCAGGCAGAGGCTCACGAAGCCCAGCAGGCTCGTGGCCCAGCCGATGCCCAGGCGCTCGTACATCTGCACGATGAAGAGCGGGAAGGCGGCGCCGAGGAGGTAGCGGAAGAGGTTGTTGGAGCCCATGGCGCTGGCGCCGTGGAGCGGGCCGTAGAAGTCCATGATGTAGAGGACGCTGGCGGAGAAGATGAGCAGGTTGCCGCAGCCGAAGAAGGCTTCGGCGATGACGGGGAGGATCCAGGGGTTCGAGTTGTCGGCGGTCCAGGCGAACTTTGGGGATGAGTCAGTGGGTGAATTGCTCTTTCTCCTTCCTTTCTTTCACTCTGCTCTTTTTTAGGTTTTGGTTTGGATGGAGGGGAAGACGTACCCAGAATAGTCCGATGGGGAGGAGGAGGGAGCCGAGCATGGCGATGTAGAGGCGGTTTTCGGGCGGGACCTTGCCGGTTTGGCCCTGGGCTTTGGATTTTCGGACCATGGGTTTGTAGATTTTGAGGGCGAAGAGGATGAGGATCACGCCGGCGACGAGGACGCCGGCGCCGAGACCGAGGAAGGTGAGGCCGGTGGAGCGGATGTCGAAGGCGTAGGCGGTGGCGAAGACGTAGGGGAAGGCGGCGAAGAAGGAGTAGAGCATGGCGAAGTTAAGGGAGATGTAGAGGGTGGTGAGGGCGACGACGGGCTCGGCGAGGCACATGTGGATGGGGCGCGTGAGGGTGGAGCGGAGGAAGTATCTGGTGGCGGGCCAGAGGTTGTGGTGGGTGGGTTTGCGAGGGGTGAGGTTGCGGGCTTGGGAGCGGCGTTTGAGGAGGACGGGTTTGTAGGTTTCGCGCATGCCGAGGGCGGGGATGAGACCGACGGCGGTGGCGAGGAGGATGGTCCATTGCGTCCAGCGCCAGCTGAGGTAGTAGGTGACGTAGCCGCCGACCAAGGGGCCGATGGCGAGGCCGAGGAAGGGGGTGGTGAGGAAGAAGGCCATGGGGACGGCGCGCTCGTGGGGGAGCCAGAAGTCGGAGAGCATGGCGCTGCCGACGCTGAGGCCGGGGGAGCCGAAGACGCCGGCGAAGAAGCGGCAGGTCGTGAGGCTGGTGATGTGGGGGGCGAGGCCGGCGCCCATGGTGAAGAGGGCGAAGACAGGGATGGCGCCAAGATAGATGGCACGGCGGCCCAGGGTCTCGGAGAGCGGGGCGGAGAGGAAGGGGCCGAGGGCGGAGCCGAGGACGTAGAAGGTGTAGGGGAGGAGGGCGACTTCGGCGCTGACGTGGAGATCAGCCTGGACGGCGGCGAGGGCGGGGGTGTAGACGGATGCGGCGAAGGTGCAGACGAAGGCTATGGAGCCCGGGATGAAGCTGTGGTAGGCTTTGATGGCGAGAGACCAGTTTTGGGGGTTGCCTGGGTCGTCGGGGCCGTCCCAGTCTGTGCAGGGTGGTGGGGGGTCATGGTGGGCTTCGTTCGCTGCTGATGGGAAGGTGGTCGGTTGTTGGGGCGCAGATTGCTGTGTGAGGCATGATTGGGGGCGAGAGTCGATGCTCGGCTCTGGGTCTTTCTCGAGGTCTGGCTCGGGGTGTCGAGACTGGGGGTTTAGGCGTGTCATGAATGCCCGGAGGGTGGATAGGAAGGGTGTGTTCTGTGCCATGGTGATGTTGCAGGAAGGGAGGAGGCAGAGGGAAGAAGGTGGATGTACAGGATGGGGAAGAGAGAGGTGAAGGCAAGTATACCCATCTGGCTTCTCAAAATTCCAAAGGCTCTCTCATCAAAGATGGCGCCTTGCTGATAGATGACACGGGACGGGCGACGCACGCGCTAGAATCCATGTAGGGAGTGCTTGACTCTGATCAGCGTATAGGGTAGAGCGGAGCATGATTGTTGTGCGGTGACGATGTACAAGTCCCTGACATTCACGTAATCAGCAGGGTGAAATGGCACGTTGAACATACCGAATGTGGCAGTTGCAGATGGAGAAGTTTGGAGAGAGGCGATACTCGTAGCCACTGACGAAATGTGCGAGTCGATCACTCAGCGTCTTTCGTTATGTACAACCCTCAACCACACGTTGTCGCCACGCCTGCAGGAGTAGTAGGAGTAGTAATAGTTCCTGCCAGAGTCTCAAGGAGGCTGTACAGATGAATCATTCTGATAGACGACTTCTCGCTGTATGAGTCATGCGAGGGTCGATTCATCCTTCCAGTCCAAGGAAGCATGAGTCAGTTGGTGCTCCTCCGGACGAGGGTTGGGTGTGCGAGACTCTTGAAGGCTGGGTGTGGTTCTCGCTCGAGGATAGATGTACAAAAGATGCACTGAGGATAGATGTACAAAAGATGCACTGAGGATAGATGTACAAAAGATGCACTGAGGGTAGATGTGCAAAAGATGCAAGTACATGTGTGAAAGATGGATGCATGTCTGATGGAGTAGAAGGTAGGAGGCACTAGTCTGAATCATGTTGCTGCCTACGAGACACCTGAGGTTTCCATTCAGGCAGATCATTCATCAATATATTACTTATTATCATCATTCCTGCTCATCAATCAGTTTCGGAGACTGAAGCTGACTTCGCGGCTCTCTCTGACGCGACGTGTCGGGTGTCACAGAGACGTGTCGCGCTAGAATCGCCCCGGCTATCGATAAGAAAGCTTGCATCCTATCGACAGTATCGCTCAACGGTCCAAGAGATGCTTCATGCCTCCTCCCCCTCCTCCATCTGCTCCATCTCGCTCAATCCATGTACATGTTGGTTCAACAATGATGGGCAGTTGATCAACGACATCCATCAATCTAATCATCGATTCTCAATGAATTCGAGACCCGATCAAAAACTGACGACCCAAGAAAATCGCGCATGGCCGTTTCGAAGTGCTAGCGCATCTCGACATCCCTGTCCGTCGCCGGGGGGCCGGTCATCATAACATTCATCATCCAAACCGGTAGAAAACCCACCACCACTACCTTCACCACACCACCACCACCACCACCGGCAATCCTGACGCCCTCCCCGTCGCCATGGACGCTCAAGCGTCGAGTCTGCTCAACACCCTCAAGCGGCCCGCGGCTCCCTCCAACGCCAAGCTCGACGCGCTCAACGCCCTCAAATCCGACATCAAGCACTGTCGCGTCCCCGACTCCGCCCAGGCCACCATCTTCGACTGCCTGAAGCTCGCCATCGCCCAGCAGGTCTCCTCCACCCTCGCCCTCTCCGCCTTCTCCACCCTCGCCCACCTGATCAAGCGCCTCAAGATCCAGGACCCCACCGGCCATGCCATCGTCCAGCTGGCCCCGCGTCTGTTCCCCGCCCTGCAGGACCGACTGGCCGACTTGAAAGAGCCCATCCGCTCCGCCTCCGCCCAGGCCCTGAGCGAGCTGTATCCCTGGCTGAAGCAGGACGTCGAGACCATCATACTGGACGACGCCATCGGCGGGTCGCATGCTCGCGCAAAGGAGGCAGGCATGCAGTGGGTCGTCAAGATGCACAGGGACGAGGCGATGCCGTTCAAGGCGTACACACAGGCCATAGTGGCGCGATTGGAAGACAGCGACGGGAACGTGCGCGAGGCAGCCAAGACCGCCGTGGTGGATCTGTTTAGCAATGCGCCAGATCGAGCCAAGACAGACCTAAAGAGACAGCTCAAAGCGCACTCGGTGAGACATTCGATACAGACGCAGATCCTGGCCCAGATCGGCGCAGAGGGGCCGCCGGCGGCGACATCGCGACCCCAGACGAGAGGAGAGCCGGAGGCGGAGTCGGATCTGGCTGCCTCCACCAGGTCGCTGCCGGCCATGGACCACATCGCGCACTTTGCCCAGTCCATCAACAGCGACGCTGCCAAGCCGCCGCCCCAGGAAGTCGTCCCGATGGATCCCATCTTTGTCCATTCCGAGCGAGAACTCCATGACACCTTCGAGGATATGCTCCCATTCTTCCAGGGCAGGGAAGACGAAGACAACTGGATACCGAGAGACAAGTCGGTGACGAAAGTACGTCGATTACTCAAGGGTAACGCGCCGACCGAGCACCACCACGCGTTCATGGCAGGCGTGAAGAGCATCTTGGACGGCGTTCTGAAAGTGGCCAATTCACTGCGCACGACGCTATCAACGAACGGATGTCAACTGGTGCAGGAGCTCACTCAAACGCTGGGACCCGCTATGGATCCGCATGTCGAAGTGCTGCTCCAGAACTTCATCAAGATGAGCTCACAGACCAAGCCCATCGCTGCGCAAAACGGTCGTACCACTTGCGAGGCAGTCTTCCAGCATTGCTCCTACCACAAAGGCATGATGCAGCACATCTGGATCGCTGCGCAGGAGAAGAACGCGCAGACGCGGCAGTGCGTCCCAGAATGGCTCAGGACGATCCTGAAGCGCCAAGCTGGCTACAAGCAGCACTTCGAGAGCACCGGTGGCCTGGATTTGGCAGAGAGGTGCATCAAGAAAGGTCTCGAGGATCCCAAGCCGACCGTCAAGGAGGGCACACGGGCTACGTACTGGACGTTCGCGAAGAGCTGGCCGGTCCACGCCGAGAAGATCATGGCAGGCCTCGACACGTCCGCCAAGAACGCGCTGCAAAAGGACCCACATAACCCCAACGCTGCGCTCCACGGCGCGCAGACAAGCTCGGTCTCTTCAGGCGCAAGACCAAACGGCAGTCGGGTGGCCATGCGCGATCTGATTGCGCAACAACGCAAGGCCAAAGCTGGCAATTTGCCATCCCGACCAAATTCGGCCATGGCTGAGCTCTCACCCGCCAAACCCAGAGCTGCACTTACCAGCGGGAACCGTGCACCATCGCGCCTGCGTGAGAACCGCGTCGCGTCGAGTACATCCAATGCCTCGGAGACGGCGAGTGATGGCAAAGCGTCAGGGACGAAGCGTAGTGCGCTCATGTCGGGACCTGTCAGACGCCCCAGAAGACCAGAAATCACACGGCCACAAACCGCCGATCCCTATGCCTCAAGGCGTAACAACCTCCTGCGACCAGAAACACCCGCTGATGCGAGTCCGTCAAACAGTCCACCCAAAGGAACCACGGGGTCCAAGGCATCTGCGGCGTCCTCGGCGCATAGGCATCGCGCGAGGACTGCGGGGAATGCGACGAGCCCAGGAGCAAGTCCAGTCAAGAGGAGTCCCGGGATAAGCCACGCGCACCCGCCCGCTGAGTCGAGCTCTCGACCCACCAGCAAAGGCAGCCTGGCGGTGGCGGCGCGTGGCGAAGAGGACTTCACCATGGTCCTACCGAACGGCAAGAGCAGCGTCACCAGCAGCCGTGGGGGTTTCGTCCCTACTCATAAACGGCCTGGCCTGGGACAGACCATGTCTGTAGACAGTGGGATACCTGCTGAAGATGAAGGCTTCACCATGGTCATGCCGAACCTGCCAAATCATCAACCGCGCGCAAGGTCTCCACTCGCGGTACGTAGCCCACTCAAAGCCATGTTCGATGAGGCGAGGGACAAGCTCGAACGATCTGCATCTCCCCCCGGCGAGCGACTGAACGGTATCGACGAGGCACTCGCGGCGGCCAGGTCACCGCGAAGCGCCAGCCCAAACAAAGCTCAGCCACCATCGGAGATTCCCATCTACGAAGACCCTTTCACGGCCGATGGCCCCGAGGCCCCGAGCGATGGCGTGAGGAGAGTGCTGGGTGAGTTGCCCGCCAATGAGAACGTGCGAGTACAGAGTCCAACACAAAGCCAAGGGTCGAGCGCCAGTCCCGCTGGTAGTCCTAGGCATGAGCCGGAAGTGCCCGTCACCAACGGCGAGCAAAGCGCGCAAGACCGCGCAGAGATTGTGAGAAGTAGGCGGTTACTTGGCTCCGGCATTGAGCGTATCAGGACTAAGACTCTGGACGCGCATGGGTTCCGTCGGGTGCAAGATCTGGTTCGCAGCAACCTCGACATCTGGGAAGGTGGCAAGAAATACGACGAGCTGATGACGGTGCTGCTCGACTACCTTCAGACCTTCGAGCAGGACCCGCGCCTCACACATCCCCCGCACAAGGCCTCTGGGCTGAAGACGCAGGCGCTCGGCCTCGTGCGAGCACTCCTGACCTTGCAACGGAAGAGTGCACAAGGATGGCAGCCGAAGGTCCTCATCACAATCTTCACGTGCAGAAAGGGCGTGGACCCCAACACTCACATGGTGACGGACATCGACAAAGCCGCCGACGACATCGTCCGGCAATCGCAACCGGAATCCTGCATCGACGCCACCCTCGACTACCTCTCCTCCCCACAAGCGGCACCCCGATCGACCGCCATGGCCCTCTCCACCCTCCGCCGCCTCCTCGTCGCCGCAGCGAAGCGGAACGTGGAATTGGGTCCCGAGCGCAAGGTCCAGCTCACGCAGGCCGCGGCCCGGTACCTCGACGACGTGGACGCGGAGGTGCGCAAGGCGGACGTGGAGCTCGCGAGCGATCTGTTCGAGTTGTTCGGCACGAGCAAGGCCGAGTTCTGGGCCGAGTTCAAGGGCACGGACGAGGGGCGCTTGGGGCTGTTGACGTACTATATCGCCAGGCGCGGCAGAGAGGGAAGGGGGGAGGTGGGGTGAGGATGTTTGCGGGTGCTCGGTAGATTCGGCGGGGGGGCTAAGAGGGGCTGCGGTTACGTTTTATGCGCGTGCATTTTCTTTTTGTCCTTGACACCATCATGAGCAACAGGGAGGGGAATCTTGAGCGATGGCGTTGGTGGCCGGCCTCTTTTTGAACCGTCTTTCTGTGGGCATATACGTTGCGTCCCGTCCCGTCCCGTCCCGTACCACCTTGTATTTCAGCAAGAAGCAGGGGCCAGATGTTTGTACTACTACCTACCTACCTACCTACCTACCTCCCTGACCATTTCTCCAGAAGTTGCTCTAGTGGAGTCCCTAGGTAGGTCCCGACATATAGTCCTGTTCCTTTTCGTCCGTTTTTTTTCTATCTTTCAAATTTCCTCCGAATCGGTTCGGACGCTCACAGAATTATCTCATAAGGTATGG
Organism: Teratosphaeria destructans; assembly: GCA_010367425.1. NCBI lineage: Eukaryota > Fungi > Ascomycota > Dothideomycetes > Mycosphaerellales > Teratosphaeriaceae > Teratosphaeria > Teratosphaeria destructans. The sequence continues at coordinate 364,860 of WBMN01000011.1, forward strand.
TACTACATGTACTCATAAAGCTCCGGTCCATCATCGCAGAGCCCACCCACCCCACCCCAGAAACGGGCCATGGCGGTGCACACGCACGCATCCCGTCCCTTTTTGTTTTGTGTGTTTCGAGAATCAGGTCAGCTGAAAGGTCAGCATGTACACAGTCCGGTTAAGTATGTCGATATGTATCTATCTGTTTACCTAAGCGGTCCTTCGTCCGGATTGCTTGATTACCTACTATAGGGGTTTTGTAATAGTGATTTTCTTGAGGAGAGGAGAGGATACCTAGGTAGGTTAGTACATGTAGCGCTGATTTTATTAGTAGCGGGCATGATGCTTGGGTTTTTTTTCTTTTTTTCTTTTTTGTACCTTGGGTTCTTCTCCTTTGATTTTTTTTTTCGGGGCTTTAGTGCTGTTGGTGCGAGTCGTGGGTGTTTCTTTTGTTTGTATTGTTGAGGGAGGAGAGGGGAGGGGGGGGTTTCAGGAGGGGTCGGTTGGTTTGGGGAGGTGAGGTGGTTAGGGTGTGGGTGTGTGCTTCTTGTGGATTTCGTTGTAGGAAGGTTGGATGGGGGGGGGGAAGGGGGTGTGATGTGTTACATAGGTTGTGCTGTGCTGTACTGTGCTGTACTGTGCTGTGCTGTGCTGTGCTGTGCTGTGCTGTACTGAGCTGTACTGAGTTGTGCTGTACTGAGCTGTACGGAGCTGTGCTGGATAGGAGGGAAGGGGGATGCTAGGTTTTGAGCTTGACACGGGCAGGTCGGCTGGAACTTGGGAGTCATGCTGGGAGCGTGGCAGGGCGTGGCGTAGCGTTGCGTGGGCGTAGGCATTGCCGCGTGGATGTCGTGCAGGTTTTGAAACCCGAAACCGGCAGGGTGAAGAAGGCTGAGACGAACGGTTGGTATGGGGGATAGGAGTTTTGCCTTGATCCGGGGACGGCATTGGATGTCACATGTGAGGCAGTGTAGGGAGGTGGCTCTGTCGGAGCTGGGATGTCGATGGATGGCGAGGAAGGTTGGAGACGCAGCGCGTGAGATGATGGCGACGGGAGGGCTGAAACTGCTTGTCCCGATGTTGATGCAGCTCCCCTCCGCCAGTGAGAGTGTAGAGGTAGGTGGCCCTTGGCCTGGAGCTACATTCATCGCATGTGTACATGTGTACGTATAGCCAGTACATGTACGTACAGCAGGTACATGTACCTCAGCGTGCGACCGCCTCGGCGAGTGGGAGACGCCAAAAAGTTCGGAGAATTTGGGCGCTCAGTTGGGCGAGGGATGGGGGCCAACTAGGGGCAGATGAGGGATGGAAAGGGAAGGTGCGAGATTGAGTTTCAATCATCATTTAATGGTCGGCCGTCGTACGTGGGCGAGGTTGTTGTGGAGGATGATCTTGTGGGGAAGGGGGTTGGAATTGGTGGATGGGGGAGGGTGGTGATGGGAGCCCAATTTCCTGCATGATGATTACCTTTATCATTGTGCTGGGAAGAGAGATTGAAGATCATTATCGCACGCTCGTCCAAGTTGGCAGGATGATCGACGGACCGCGCGCTTATCATGCTGTGCGACGCGCCCCGCCCACATCCGTAGTGTATGTAGTCGTGGTTGGTTGGTCAAGATGGAAAGGTGGTGTGCGGGGAGTTTTGGGGGGTCGTTGGGATTGGAAGAGAATGACTGGAATGGTTCAGGTCCAGGCGTGATGAGCCGTGCTGACCGACTACCCATATATGCATTCTGGCAATCGGTGGTGATTGGCACGTTTCACGATCCGATGGTGTACTATGGATCAGACCAGGACGAAACCCATCCACTGTCCTCCGTAGATCGAGCGAGCGAGCGGTCGGCGTTGTAGGAGGAGTAGTCGGAGGAGGAGGAGGAGGAGAATGGTTCACGTATGTAGTAAATAAGAGGGAGCAGACCGCCGCGCCGGATAGAGTATCAAAAAGCAGCGAGCTGGGTTTCAGGATGCTCGGCATGCGGTTCACACTTCGCCAATGGTCGCGCGGAAATTGCATGGATCCTTGCGGCTTGTGTTGGGGATGGTGCTGCTAAGTAATCATCACGAATTACCCGAATGAGAATTTGATTGATGGCCACGCGAACATTGATGATGATGACTGGCAGGCGCGCGGGTCGCACAGCATGAGGCGTGGCCGGCCAACCGGTGATTGGACCATCTGGCGGCGAAATCCCGCGGTCGTCACTGGCGAGGCTGATGATCACAGGTGAAGCACACAGGTCGTCGGCGGTGTTTGAGAATGTTTCGCGAGAGGCTAGGCAGACGGCCGGCGAGATGGTAAATTCGTCCCTGCCCTGCCCTGCCCGATGATGAACTGGCAGACCCTTTTCGGAAGCAGGCACTAGTCCGTGCGCGCGCGCATGGTTTCGCCGAACACTACTGACTGACGACTGCTGCTTGTCCTATCATCATCTCGACGCGCAAAGTCTGGCAGCGACTGTTGGGGCGCGGCCAGCGATCCGTATTTCGGTGGTGTATTACTAAGGTGTATCTTGGGCATCGAATCACCAGCAGCTTGCCTCTGCTGCGGGAGAGAGAGAGAGAGAGAAAGGGAGACGGGAGACAGCGAAGTTGGAGGAGCAAGACGACGGGCATAGCTCGCGAGAAGAGGTGAAGGGGGGGCGGTCGTGGGTGAATCCGCCCCAGTGCACACGAGGCAGGCACGCTGGTCGTTCAGCCGGCAGCTGCACATTCTTGGATCCTCAGGCATACCTACCTGCCTACCGATCGACCTGGGACGTGTGCGAGTGGGAAGCAGCGCGGATTGCCATCCTCTCTGCCCATGGCCACAATGGCGCTGGACTCTCCTGGTCTGTACCCCGAGTCGCCCGGCGCTCTGGACGACGACGTCGTGTACCCGTGCAAGGGCTGCGGCGAGGTATGGCCCCTCCCATCAAGGGCAGTGTGGAGTGTCGACCGTGGGGACTGACCGAGTGTGCTCACAGATCTTGGAGGAAGGAAAGGCCTTTGAGCTCGGTGCGTCCCCCCCTCCCACCCCTCTCACCCCGCCACCTGCACTTTCGAGACATGCACATGACCGTGACTGACCATGAGTCGCCGTACAGCCGGCAACCGGTGGCATATCGACTGCTTCCGATGCAACACGTGCGGCACGCTGCTCGACTCGGACGCCAACCTGCTCCTGCTCGGCGACGGCTCGCTCATCTGCAACAACTGCACGTACAGCTGCAATGCCTGCGGCAACAAGATCGAGGATCTGGCCATCCTGACGGGTGATCAAGCCTTTTGCGCAAGCTGCTTCAGGTGTAGGAACTGCAAAAGGAAGATTGAGAACCTGAGATACGCCCGGACCTCGCAGGGCATCTTCTGCATGAGCTGTCACGAGTCCCTCATGGCGCGACGGCGGAAGAAAGCCAAAGGGACACCGCGGCAGGCCACAGGCGGCGCCAACGGCGAGAAGGTCGACAAGGCTCTGCCCTCGTTGCCGCCCGGTGCTGCCACTCCCGCCGCGTTTTCGCCCGAGGCAGAGACCCCGCCGGCCGAGGTCTACCAGGAACCACAGATCGCGAGGTCGCCGCGGCATTCGCTGCTCAAAAGTCGGCAGGAGCAGGCTTCCAATGACCTTCGCCGGGATGTGTCACCCATGTCGGACGAGGCGCGGCGAGGTGGGTGATCTTGTGCGATGTGGCTGAAACAATGACATTTGCTGATCGCTCTTTGCAGCCGACGGACCTCTCCTGCCTGCGAGTACGTACAATAAACCTGCCGCGCGTCGATCGGGTGTCGAAGAGGACTCTGACGACGGCGACGAGCGCGGTTTCTTGCCCATGGCCTTCGACCCGACTCCTGTCTCCGCCCCGCCGCAATCCGTGCCGCGCAAGCAGGTCCCACAATCGCAAGAGCCACCGCCTCCCGAGAACCGACCGCCGAGAGACTACTTTTCGGCCGCCAGACCATCCGCGAAGGCGTCGTCGCATAGGGAAGGATTGCGAGAGGAGCAGCAGAGGCCGGGTTCCTCGCGGTCGGTGTCGACGGAGCGCGAACGCGGCCCAGAGAGGATCACTCAGGAACCCAAGAGCAGTCCCCATATCTTGTATCAGGACAAGGCGCGACAGCAGAAGAAGCGCTCGCCGTCAGGGCAAAGCACGCCTCAATCGGCGTCCACGACAACGTCGCCTGTCACGTCTGCCGATCGCGATGGCAAACAGCAGAGGCCATGGCCGCAACCATTGGATACCAGCAGCTACTCGTTGGGCCAGAGCGAAGGATTCAAGTTGCAAGAGGCGCCGAAAACCAGGAGGCCGTCGCGTGGAAGCCCGAAGATAGAGACAAGGTCGCCGGTCTCGCCGATCGAGTCGAAGCCGAGAGGCGCAGACAAGGCCGCATCCAACTCTCCGGTATCTCTAGATTCTCCAGGCTCTGGCGTCAACCCCTTCGACGACCCTAAGCGCAACAAGGATGGGGCAGTCTCCAATCTGGCCGCGCCGGCGCCCATACCACCAAGGCATGCCGACAGACCAGTCCGAGGCGACTCGCTTGCCGCTTCTGGCCTCAAATCCAGCAAGCCGGCGACGCCAGAGCCGACGAATCCCACGACCTTGCTCCCTCCCAGCAATGCGCAATTCGCGCCCGGTCACACGCGAGACACCTCTGCTACTTCGATACCGACCTCGTTTGTGGATGCGGCGAGCACCATCTCGCGGGACAACAGCAGGCTCGGGTCGCCGGCAATTCGTACAAGCTTTGATCAGATCCCACCGCGTGCATCGAGTCGTCCTTCTGCGCCGAGCAAGTCAGTCGCCAATGGGGACTTCATTGCCCCGAGAGCGCCTCCTCCACCGCCCCCGGTCGAGCATAAGCACCACAAGAACAACGAATCAATCAGTACGATGCAGAGCACCGACGACCGATCAGAGGGACAGCTATCGCCCGGTCTTCGAAGTGCCGGTCTGCCCAAACAGAGCATGGATGGCGCATTCTCCATGGAGGATGAACTGGCGCGCATCATGCGCGGCGACAAGCGCGAGAGCGAAAATATGAATGCTTCAGTGCTGAGGCGCATGTCAAATGCGGTGAAGCATGGCAGAAGCTTCAGCGACCGTGCCGTGGACAAGTCATCCACTTCACCGCAGAGTCGATCGATTGAGATTAGCTCGCCCATGAACACGACCGCGAGCCCGTCCATTTCCTCACCAGCGTCGCAAGATCCTCTGGAGCAGCTGCGATCACAGAACCGACGACAGGCTCGTCAAATTGCTGAGCAGCAGGCTGAAATCGATGCTATGAGAGATCAGATCAACAATTCGGCATATATCAAGGCCGCAACGTCTGAGCTGGATGAGAAGCGGAACACGATCAGCGTTCTGGATACTCAGCGCGAGGTGGTGGTTGCGGAGCTCGAGAGCATGACGGCGCACCTCAAGAAGGCCAAGGATAGCAACCAACCGCTGGATTACAGTGCGCTCAAAAGTGACATATTGAAGGATTTTGGCGACTCCCTACAACGTCTGAAAGACCAGCTCACCAATCAGATCGAGGACCTGATGCACAGGCGCCATGAGTTGACTGATGAGATTGGCACTCTGATCCAGATGAAGGACAAAGGCTTTCAAGAGTTTGAGTCGCTGCAAGGGAGGAATGCAGAGCTGATTGACATGAACAATCAGCTCGTCCATAACATCCAAGAAACGTACAAGGCCAATCGCGTGCCGAACGGGGCTCCAGCGATCAATGGCTTGGGCATTTATCATCAAGCCATTGCTGATAAGCCACAAGCGCCCGCGGAATCCAATGTCCGCCACCTCAACCTGGTGAACACAGACTCGTCGATGCCGGATCTCCTACAGGAAACGGCTGCAGAGCCGGCCACGGTGCTCACGGCACCACAAGTCGTCAACATCCGGAAGGGGCAGCCCAAGAAATTCAATTGGCGCAAGGGCGGCGAAAAGATGGCCAAGAATATCACAAAGGGTGTCAAAGGCGCATTTGTCGGAGAGAGCGGTGGCGTCCGGGGCAAGGAGATTGGAGCTCCATACACCGAGATTGGTGTTCCGTACAATGCGACGCAGCAGCAGGCCATGCCCGGAAGCGATGTCAGCAGCTTGGACAGCAAGCAGAAGATCAGTGCTGCTGGTAACGGTGGCGCCGGGTTCGGGTTCTTCGGACAGAAAGGCGGCAAAGGTGGTCAACTGGGCAATTTGAAGAACAACAGTAATGGCAATCTGTCTGCTGTTGTGGTTGCTGATCCGTCGAGTAAGTGTACAGAGAATACAAAGATGGGAGTCATTGCTGACATGCGTCTAGACCTGTTCGGCTCTGAGCTCGAACTGCGCTGCGCACACGAAAACCGCGTCATCCCAAGCATCGTCAGCCGCTGCGTGGACGAGGTCGAATCGCGCGGGATGGACGTGGAAGGGATCTACCGCAAGTCCGGAGGGAACACGCAAGTCAAAGCCGTGCAGGCCGCTTTCGAAAAGGACAGCAACTACGACATTTCCGACCCCGACCTCGACATCCACGCCGTCACCTCGGCACTCAAACAATACTTCCGCAAACTCCCCACGCCGCTCATCACCTTCGACGTGTACGATACCTTCCTCGAAGCGGGTCAGACGCAAGACAAGGAGAAGCAGGCCTACAATCTGCGCATGGCGGTCGCGGAGCTACCCGAGCACCATCGCAACTGCTTGGAGTACCTGGTGCAGCATTTGGCGCGGGTGATTGCCCATGAGAGGGATAATCTGATGACGCCGTTGAATTTGGCGGTGGTGTTTGCGCCGACGATCATGAGGCCGTTGAGCATTGAAAGGGAGATGAGTGACATGCAGGCGCAGAGGACGGCGGTGCAGGCCTTGCTTGAGGGGCATAGGAAGATTTTTCCTGAGGAGTGAGAGGGATTTGATCGAGGGGTGACTTGGGTTGGCGTAGGTGTTCTTTTGGGAGGCAGAAAAATCGCGGTCGTCGGGCTATGTGATGGATGACGGATGGTTTCTCGGGATGAGCATGGCTTTGTCCAGGAGGACCGTGGAGGGTCTCCCAGTGGCGGACCGTCCTACCTTGCGCTTGTTGCAGCGGGTCGGGTGCGTGATTGTGTGTTTTGTATGATGGCGCGTTCGAGCAAGATTGGACACCCTCATGACGCTCAGGAGTACAAATCGTGTGGATGCGATGGGGCATCTTTATTTCTGTCGAATGCCGCATCATCAAGCAGTCAATCGTATCAATCAGTTGACTGGTGGATGCCTTTACTGGATGGCTATGATGCGTTGGTCTCGTGGTCGGACGAGCCACGTAGCTTATTGTATTGTCCTCAGCGTTTCGCATTGAGCTCGACCATGGACGGACATGCGACTGCCTAGAATCTGTATGCGTCAGCATGTCCTGTTCCCTGACCTCTTATTATCTGCATCCCAGCTTCTTGAGACGAGGCGCGTGCATCCCGGCCCCGTTCCCCGTTCCCCGTGTTGATCTGCGGCTCAGACACGGCTAGACTTGTATTTCTGAGTCCGGGTCACGTGGGTCAAGTAGCTACATTCGGTTGTTGTGTTTCTCTGCACTCAGGTCATCACGGTCCTCGAGTCCTCGCAGCTTCAGCCCATCACCCCGCCAGATGTCCCTCCGGACACCGATGAGTCTGCCATACTAACGTTTGACGACGAGGTGTAGCGGTGGTGGCCTTTGCATTTTTCCTGCGATTCGACGCGCTTCCAGCAGAGCCATCGTCAACCACACCACCTACGATTCACCCTGCCCCCCCTTCGACCTACCATTCGTACATTCGCTTCATACTCGGCTGCCGCTACCGCTACGTTGACTCGTAGAGGTAGCTTCAGCCCAATCTACGGGTGCACCGCTGGCAGGCATGCACAAGATCACCAACTTTACGGGCCAGGCCCGCCATGGGTGGGAGAAGATGACGCCCTCGATGGGCTTCGGCCGGCCCCAGCACTCTCCTCTGCCGCCGCAGGACTACTCCGCACCGCCTCCGCCGCACGCTCAGCCTGGCAAACGCTCGCTCGCCACGCCCGCCGCGCTGAACCCGAACCCGGCCCTGCCCGGTCATCCCGTCAACCTGTCCTTCAACGTGCCCTTCAACTCGAACCTGCCGGGGCCTGACAAGGAGGATGTGCTCTACAGTTCCGTGGGCGCCTTTCAGAAATGGATTCATCCCGAGGGCGCGACCGAGGACACGCCGCATCACGCGTTGCCGGTGCATACTCGAAATGTCGAGAATCTGAGGAGTTTGTGTAAGCAGATGACAGAGGGGAGTGGGGAGAGGATACACGCGACAGTGACGAGCAGCAAGCCCAAGCAGGTGCCCGGGATGCAGATGAGGGGACCCTTGACCGCGTTGGTGACGAATGTGTGTATCAGTGGGGATGCGGAGATCGTGCACAAGATGAGGGCGAGGGTCCTGAACGAGACGCCTATCACGCTGGTAAGATGAGATGAGTCTAGGACATGGTGATGGTGGGTGAGATGCTGACGAATCGAGGTGCAGAGGTGCGAGACCATCGATATCGATCGCTCGATCGTCTTTCCGCCCGGCCAAGAGGGCGCCAGAGCCGACATCCTGAACCACATGGACGATATTGCGGACAAGACGAAAGCCGACATCTTCCTGCTCGAAGCCAAGTCGCGACGAAAGGATTCCGAGTCGGCAAGCTTCAAGAGCGGCATGGAGAAGAGCATGGACAAGCGGCTTCAAATACATGTCTACGGCGATCTCGAGAGCTCGGAGAATGCGAAGACGCGGCTGCTGATCATGATTGATCAGATCTTACAACGACAGGTGGACTCGGTACGCCTGGAGTTGTCTTTGCACAGTCTGATCTCGGGCCGACACAGGCGGAACATCAAAGCGATCGAAAGTGCGACTGGTACGGCGATTTACTTTCCTCCGCTGTTCCCGCAGGTGTTCGGCTACGTGCCTCCGGGGTCCATCCCGTTGAGAGGTAGAGACGAGATCATCTTGACCGGCGAGAACATGGATAGCATCTTGCAGGCGAAGAAGAGGCTACACGACTTGGTCCTGTCTACCAAGACGTTTGTCAAGGATGTGCAAATCACGACGAGCAAGGTTGATTACATTCTTCTGGAGAGACTCGACAAGATCCGGAAGATCATCGAGGCGAATGGCTCTTATGTCCTGCTGCCTCCGCTAGGGAACCACTCTGGTGTGCTGCGTGTGCAGGCTACGGATATCCTCAATGTGGAGAGGACGGTCCGCGAGATCATGGGTCTGGCAGGGCAATTCTACAGCGCGTCTTGGTGGGTCACTCATCCGGATCCTTCTCAGCGACAACCTGCACCTTCGGATGTTCGCGTCATGCTTCCAGACATCTGCATCAACTCAGGTGCCGAACTCACCTTCGAGAAACTCAACTTTCATATCAACGGATCCGATGACAGTGTGAAGGCCGCCATGTCCATCATCAACACGCTTCCGTTCGTGAAGAAGGCGCAATCCACGCTGCGTGTCAAGGTCGAATTGGCCAATGAGCACAAGGAGTTCGTTTCGGGAAAGAAAAATGGCAAGATCAACAAGATCATGAGTCAGTCTAATGTGCAGATTGTGTTCGATGGGTTCAACGAGTACAACTTCTATATTGATGTCCGAGGGGCACAGTACGAGGCGACCAAGAACGGATTAGATCTGGTTGAGTTGGAGATGCCGGCCAGCATTTCCTTCCACGTGCCGGATCAGTACCACAAACGTATCATCGGGATCGGAGGCCAGCACATCCAGAGGATCATGAAGAAGTATTCCGTCTTCGTCAAATTCTCCAACGCCATGGATCGGGGCGGCCTGGGCAAAGAAGACGACGATATCAAGGTTGACAACGTGATCTGCAGGACGCCAGCTCGGAACGCGGACAATCTGGAGCTTGTCAAGCAGGAGATCATGGACATGGTCGAGAAGGTGGATGCCGAATTTGTGTCGGAGCATGTGCCGGTGGATCGTCTGTACCATCGCGAGTTGATTGCGCGCCGAATGGGTGAGATCGAGGATCTGGAGAAGAAGTGGAACTGCAAGATCACCTTCCCGGGGACCGAACAGGCGAGCGATATCGTGACTGTTTCTGGACCCGAGTACCAGGTTCCACAGGCTGTCGACGAGTTTCTGGGCATGGTGCCAGAGACGCATGAGATTGAACTTCCCACGTCTGACGCTCTGCGCGAGTATCTGGCGAGCGACGAATTCAGAGGTGAATATGCGACCAAGTTGAAGGATCAGTATGTTGTGGAGGTCGCCGTTCAGGAGCCGCGGCTCGAGCGTTTGGGTGAGAAGCAGTGCATGGTTCAGAGACTTGTGCTTTCTTACACCCGGAACAATGCTGGAGGTTTGAAGGACGCGATCGATTTCTTGCTTCTGCCGCTCATCGCAAGGGGTCTTGATGTCAACGAGGTCAAGGGAGCCATCCCACGACCGAAGTCGGACTCGTTCGAGGACAATATGCCCTTCTTCGAGTCCAAGCTCCTGCAACGGGCTGAACCTCCCGTCAAGACCGAATCGCCTACTCACTCGACCTTCGGCGGCACGGAGGAAGGATCATCGCGCTCCATCTTCGACCGTCTGAGGAAGCCGGGCAGCATGTCGAGCTTCAGCTCCTTCATCGAACGCCGTCGTAAGAATGGCTCCAACAGCCCGAGTTCGAGCCTGTTCATGCAGGCGTCGAACAACGCTTCCAAGGCGTCTCTTGTCAGCATGGAAAGTCGCGACTCTGGCTACCGCAACCCTTGGAACGACTCTGGCATCGACCTGGAGCATGATTCGTCTCATTCCTCTTTGCACGGCCACGGCGGCGCGAATGGCTGGGGCAGCTTCAGCGGTCTGTCGACTGGCAGCGGTTTCGGGCAAGGTGGGAATGGCGGCAGTCGACCGAACACGAGCTCGAATTCCTTGAGTGGAGTTTTTGGCGAGAATAAGTTTCCCTTTGGCGTCAATGGGAACGCATCAAGCACGTCCTTGAGTCAACCGATGATCCCGGGTCTGGGCATGGCACCGCCGACGCCGACGGCTAACGGCACGGGCACGGGCAGTCCGCTCAACGGGTCTGGCGCTCTCCCTGGAGATGTGACTCCGAGGTTTGATGGCGTCAACAAAGGCATGCACGGTGTGCCGACCTTGAGGACGCTCAACGGCGACGTATTTCAAGCCATCGCCGGTGCGGACGAGTCCAGGCCGGCATCTGCGGTCTCTGCTGCTGGCCCTGCCCCCTCTGTGAACGCTGCGCCGGCGGCGTTCCCGCCTCCGATCGCGCCTCCGCAGTAGTCGCTGGCCATGGCGACGCCTTGCAGAATCGGTCGGACGATGGTGATGGGCAGGATCGGAAAGGGTTTGGCGTCTTGAGTATTGTCTTTTGTGGGTTTTTTCTTTCTGTTTCGTGCTTTTACGACCGACGAATACCCATGTGCAAAAAGCTATGCTATTGCTGTCTTGCGATGCCGAGTTTTGATCAAAAGATACCATAAAAAGCGAGGGGCCATATACACACGAGCGAGCGGGGGGAACAACACATATACCACTTTGCGCAGTTTATTCTTTGAAGTATATTTCTTCGGCTTGGGCAATGGTGGGACTGTGGGAATGATGGGCGATGGGGAGGGATTTTGTTGCTGCTGCTGCTGCTGCTTTTCCGTAGTTTTCCTTCCGTACACTTGTGGAGCAGCTCATGCCTATGGGTATACTACACGTTCTCTAAGGGGGGATGTCGGATCAGGGGCGGGGCGAGGCGGGGCGGGTCTTGGGAGGGGTGGTGGCAGCACGACTTGATGATCGAGAGGTCGTAGCGTACAGAAATGCCTTTTTTGATAGATTTCGAACTGCTATGTGTATGATGCATACCTACATTGGCTCATGGTCTTGAGTTTAGCTACTAAGTGTCCGGTTCACGGCATGTGACCAGGATCCATGCACGCTATGAGATGAGGTCCAACTTCCAAGTACAACCTATCCCGACGTGCCACACACACACAATCCGCGAAACAGTCATAAGTAACGCGTAACCAATATCAACCCCTCCTGCAATGCCCCCAAGAACGCCACCCTACTTCCAAACAGCCATGCCCGCCGTCTCCCTCCCATCCGACCGTCCCTCTCCCACCACCCCCACCACCACCAACAACAACAACAACACCCAGGACGACGAAGAAGCCACCACCACCACCCTCCCCATCCGCAAACACAAATTTCCCACCCCCAAACTCCGCCTGCAATTCGAAGATCTCAAACACCCCGGCACCTCCGTCTTCCTCCGCGCCGTCCACAGCACCACCGACATCGAGCAGCAGATCCAAAACGTCCTCAACCTCCTCTACCACCACCCGTCCGCGCCCCGCCCCCCGACCCGCTCCATCACCTTCGTCCTCGAAGACATGCCCGGCGTCGCCTACACCACCGGCACCGCGCTCGACGACGACCACAAAGAGATTCACTTCAGCCTCTCCTACATCGCGCTGCCCCGACACGCCGGCGACCTCGCGCGTGCGGAGCTCCTGGGTGTCATCTGCCACGAGCTGGTCCATTGCTTCCAGTATAATGCGGAGGGTACCGCGCCGGGGGGGTTGATCGAGGGCATCGCGGACTGGGTGCGGTTGAACGCGGGGTTGGCGGCGCGGCATTGGCGGCGGGAGGCGGAGGGGGCGTGGGATCGCGGGTATCAGCATACGGGGTATTTCTTGCAGTGGTTGGAGGAGAAGTTTGGGGAGGGGACGGTGCGGACAGTGAATGGGTTGTTGAGGGAGGGGGAGTGGGATGCGGAGAGGGTTTTTAAGGCGGCGTGTGCGGGGAGGGAGGTGGAGGGGTTGTGGGAGGAGTATGCGAGGGAGGTGAAGGGGGGGGAGGGCGCGACGGGGACGGCGGAGGGGGAGACGATCCCGAGTGATACGCCGCCGAGGGTGGAGGGGGCGAAGGGTGGGGTGTGAGGGGTTTGAAGAGATGCTGGGCTGTAGTTTTTATGATGTGACATTAGTTTATGTATATGTATGAGAAGATCGTTTTGGGAGCATTCATCAACTCCTACTTGCGCGAAGCAGGATGAGGTTAGTGGTCGAGAGCATGTGATTGATGAAAGCACTGTACGAGCACCTGGGAATTGCACACCAATAATGTACAGCTCTGACTCTAAGGGCAATGCACCAACCACCTCGAGCTTTCTCCCACAACGTCGTAAAACACAGCCAAGACCAACCATATTACAGCACAATGCTCATGTCACAGCACCCGTCTTCGTGTTTCCCATGACCACCTCGCAACACCTTGTCCAGAATTCACACCTATTGATACACTTGTCTGATCTGCTGCGGGTACACCTCATTTCCATACTGATCGACATACTTTACAGCCGCCGGCTGCTGCGGAGGCGGAGGCGCAGGCGCATATCTATACTGCGGCTGATACTCTGTACCAGCACCAGGCATCACGCTCATAGCCCTCGCAGGAGCAGGCGGTGGTGGGATCATGTCCTGACGGGCATATTGCACCGGTGCGACGCTGGCTTGCCGCAGGAAACCCCCTGCCGCTTGTGGTGGCTCCTCTGGCCGCACGCTGTACGCCCGCGGTACCGGCTGGTAGATCGGAGATGTGGCTCCCTGCCTAGCCGGGGCGGGTGGTGGAGGCATGTGCTCGTAGCGCGGTACTTGCTGATAGACCGGCGATGTTGGCTCGGGAGCAGAGGGAAGTGCTATAGATTCGTAGCGCCTCGCTGGCTGCTGCTCGTATACAGGTGAAGTAGGTTCAGCAGCATACCGGGCAGTGTGTCCTTGCGGAAGTGCGCTATACTCACTCATTGCTCGGCCACTAGCGTCGACATACAGTACCTCCTGTTTCCTGGCCATCACAGGTGGCGGCGCCATCGGCGCGTCAACCGGCTCGTAATGGGGCGACGTAGGCGGGTACGCAGATGCCATTCTGCTGGGCGCGCGTTCGTATGCAGGTTCGGCATACCTATCCATGGGTCCGACGGAGGCTCGTACTGGTGCGGCAGGTGCGGCAGGGACAGCGTCAGCCCAGAATCGGTTGCCATACTGGTCTTGCACCAGGCGCCTCGTTGGCTGGGGCGGCGGTGCCATGAAAGCTGGACTTGCGGCTCTGCTAGGGGCGCGTTCGTACTGGTGAGCTCCAAGATTGTCGGCTTGTACGTATTGTACCTGTTGATATCTTGGCGACGCTGGAGCCTCATGGGGAGCCTTGTAAGTGACCGAGGCTCCATGGTAAGGCGCAACTGGAGAGTACTCGCCAGGCGACAGCGGTCTCTGAGCTCTGTGCAAGCTTGCAACGCGTCTCAAATCCTGCGTATCGCGCTGCACAGGTCTGTAGGCCGCTGGAGACGCTACGCGGACTACATGTGGGGAGTCTGGTGGCGGTTGAACATATTCGTATCTCAAGCCAGACCTCGGCGGCTCATATTGCGTCTGCGGTGGCGCGTAGTCAGGGCTGACGAGGTCAATGGGCGCAGGAGCAGATTTGTATTGCTGCCCAACATAATCCGGTACGCTCGCAGAGAATGGTGGTGGCGATATTGGCTCGTCCTTGATGTATGGATCCTGAGTTGGTGAGTACGCCGGATCACGTCTGTCGCGGCGACCTTTCTTGACAGGCCTGTCGTTACGTTCTTCCCGCTGCTTCCGCTTGTTGGTTCTGTTGTTGCGACGGCCTTTCTTAGGCGTAGAGCCGTTCACAGGCGATGCGGTCGATGCACGAGACTGGACCGGATGGTATGCACGTTGCTGCGGCCGTGGCTTCTGCACAATCTCTGGACGCCCGTTGACAAGCTCAAGATCCTGCTCGATACTCGGGTGCTTTGCCACAGCAAGTGGCGAGACACGGTTGGGCTGCGGAGCAGCAATGTGTGTGAGATGGTTCTTGACAACCTGTATGCATGGCGACGGCTGGGCGGCTTGATATGGTTGTTGCGACGGAGTAGGCACGTTGCTTTCCTGGGTGATCTCGCCAGGTTCATAGTCCGAGTCGTCATCCTCTGGTAGCGTGTCGAGCGTGAGATCCATGGCTGAGGGCTCTTCACGGAAGCTGTCAAACGCAGCGGCATCTGGCGGCATATACTCGTCATCGTCATCATCATCTTTGCCTACCGGGTCAACATCTCCTGAGGTGGTCGGGACAGCTGCCTGCGGTGGCTTGGAACCAAAGGCAGCGTTCTTGTGCACAGAAGACTCGGCAGCGACAGCATGAGAAGGTGGTTGCGCGCGATCATAGTCGGCCACGAAGGCACCTGCGCCTCTGTCAGAGCCCTTACTCCCACTTGCGTCTGATGCGGAATCATCTGGGGCCTGACTTGAGTAGTAATCATTCGTATCAAACGAAGTGGCGCTCTCAGCTCGTTTCAGGCCCGAGACAGGCGTCACCAGTAAGAACGCAGCTTCGAGCACTGCATCGATGTCCAGCCGCGATGGACCCTCAGTGCTCGGGTCGCCGGCCCGTGCAAAGTGTTTGCGCTGGTCAACCTGTATTTGCAAGTCGCGCTCCAGACGCTGCCGTTTCAGCTGTCCTTCCGCTCTTACGAGACTGTCCGACTTCTCTAAGAAGATCGGATTGAGCCCTCTGCCCGGTGCCGTCGCTGCTGGCGGCGCACCATGGTGACCGCCCAGGCCGGGCAGCCCCTTGACAACCTGCGCCGCAGACTGCGGGATTTGCTGTTGGTTAGCAGCGTACGCCGAGACGTTCGCGTCAGCACCCGGAAGTATGAGCGCAGCCTTGAGCTGCGCGATAGCAGACTGGGGAAGCTTCAAGACGGGGTGCTGTCCTGCAATGACACTATCCTGCAAGCGCAGCAAGTCCGTATAGAGTTGTTCATCTTCTGCTTGCGGTGGTGCCACCCCATTGTGTGGCAGCGGCGCGAGCGCGACACTCATTGCCGTCTTTCCCCTCTCCTCTTTCCAACGCCTTTGCTGGGGCAACGCGATACGATGCAGCAGTGATGCCACTGTACATGTAGCAATTCTACCCAAGACGCGACCACAACTGAGCCCGGCGACAGCTTCCAAAGTGTCGTGGGCGGCTCTCGCGCGTGTGATGTCAAGGAGGAAAGGAAACTCGCGACTTTCGGAAATGAACTTGGGTCAAGCTTGGACTTGCTCGAAACACGTGACGTCTTCATTGGTTTGCCTCTTCCACTGCCAGTCATATATAATGAAGGTGGGAAAGTACATACCATTCACTATTACCCCACTCATCCTGCTCTCCCTTCTTTCAGACCACTCAAGATGAGTGCAAACAGGCCTGTGGTCAACGGAAACCCTTTGGACTCGACCGACGGCACCACGACGAGTGGCAAAGATGGCAGGAAAGTCTTCTTCTTCGATATCGACAACTGTCTCTACCCAAAATCATACAGAATCCACGACCATATGTCCGAGCTCATAGACGCATACTTTCAAAATCACCTCTCCGTCTCCAGGGAGGAAGCCACCGAGTTGCACCAACGATACTACAAAGACTACGGCCTGGCCATCGAAGGACTAGTCCGTCATCACAAGGTTGATCCCATGGAGTACAATGCCAAAGTCGACGATGCATTACCTTTGGAAGACATAATCAGGCCGAATCCCAGACTACGTAGGCTACTTGAAGACATTGATCACGCGAAGATCAAGCTGTGGCTGTTCACCAACGCTTACATCACTCACGGCCGCCGAGTCGTGAAACTGCTCGGCATCGAAGACCTTTTCGAAGGCATTACGTTCTGCGATTATGCGGCAAAAGAACTGTTGTGCAAGCCCAGGCCAGAAATGTATGCAAAGGCGATGCGGGAAGCGGGAGTCAGCGATGTCAAAGACTGTTATTTTGTGGATGACTCGGCACTGAATGCGAGAGGTGCAAGGGAGTATGGATGGAGGAGTGTGCATCTTGTAGAACCGGATGCTCAGGCGCCGGAGAAACCGGTCGCTGACTATCAGATTGCGGACCTGGAGGAGTTGAGGGAGGTTTTTCCTGAGATTTTTAGGGCGCAACGAGAGCCTTGACCAGAGGCGTCGACGTGAGGTCTCGGCGATCTAATGACCTATGATGATTTTTTGACGATCAGCGAAATCGCGCGGCTGCCTGACTTGACGCTTCTGAGCTCGTCGGAACAACACGCATTCCAGACAGCCGCGTTTAGATGATACAAAGGAAATGATAGAGGTAGAAGCCGGACGTATACCTTACACTATGGTAATCATACTTGTGAGGGCGAAGAGCTGACCCAGCCATATGAAATGTGAGCACTTCAATCTGTCTTATTACCTGGTATTTAGGTAGCTAGCTTTCTGACTGTGACGATTCCTAACAATCAGCCGTTGCTCGTATTTGCCTTCGCCATTATGTCTGCCTTGCACAGAAAACCTGGAGGCGATCATGTGACCGTCGCAAAGACGCGCATCGCATACATGTAGTCTTGCGAGATTCAAGCGGCCAACCAGGCATCTTCTGCACTATGCGCTCTACTTCCCATCCCCATGGAGCAGCCTGGACATCACCCGTGCGGGTCGAATGTAGAACAGCTTCGACCTGGCGTTCGAATCTCATTCTTTCATTCCTGCTTGCAGGCACGTCGGTATACTCTGCCACATACGGGACTCCACGCAGCCCTTCTGGACGAGCATCTTTCTTTGAGCCATTCCCTTGATAGCCCAGAGGTTCACCTCAACCATGGCCGGTACCTTGGCTTTTGTTGGACAAAGGGCTCTGTATACCTCGCCGCATTTGGACTTCTTTGAATCTATGTAGATAAAAAGACCGACATCTGTTCGTCGTAGACTTAGCTCTGCTTCCTCTCACTTTCAACGGTCTTTCATCCTTCTAGCAAGGGGGCTCGTTGAGTCTAATTATTTCCGTCGACCTACGTGGAGTCCTCGGAGTATACCAGCTATCAAGAGCTATATATACCGCCAAAGCTGCCCCGGACTTATACAAGCACAGCAATGTCTACCCCATCTACCAACCCCGACTCGACTCAGGATAACGCACCCACCAACGATGCGAAATCTTCACCTCCAGCGTCTTCCGCAGCTCGCGCTGTTCCGAACTACACCAACCAAAACTATCCGAGGACAGTGCCAGTCGGTGATTTGAAAGCACAAATCGCATATTCTGCCGCCCACCAGTATCTCCATGGCACCGAAGAGAAGGGCGAAGAGCTCGAGGGGATGCGATGCAACCTCTTTAAGCAAGGTCACCAGGTGATGATCATGATGCGAAGGGACGCAGCAGCAGAAACCGAAGGCCACGACGCCGTGGCAAAGGCTCGAGACCATCTGAACCAGCTTGTTAAGGACGGGTCATTCTCACCAGACGCCAAGTACGAGGGTTTCGAAGATCCGGCTGCAACGAAGGCAATCGACGTCAGGGACTTCAGGAAGTTGCTTACCTATACGCATGCGCATCTTCGGATCAAGAAGGCGGAGGCATCGGCACCACCAGACTACGATAATGCGGCTACTAACATCCTCGAGAACCATGGCAAGCCGGAGTTCGCCAAGGACTCGCAGAACCCGCAACTCATGACGGCTGGGATGGGTACCTTCATCCAAGCTACAAACGCAGCGAAGACTGTGATCAAGAACTAGAGCAGGAGAGATCCACGGTCACCTAATGCAGATGAGGCAACGGGAGCGCTGCAGATGAAGGGAAATTGTAGCTCATCTGTCGAGGTATCAGGTCGCGAGATGAGCAGGGCGGGCGGCGTGAGAGGCCAAGAAGTTCAAGATAGTTTCTCAGGCCTCGTGGATGCATCTTTGGGTTGTCTTGCTTCCGATTGATCGATGATGCAAATCCATGTAGCCAATCGCTTGATTTATTCCATTAATACATGAATAAAAACAAGTCCACGTTCCGGGAGAGCTGCACATGAGTACCATTGCACTGATGTTGCCCAAGGGGTACCCACCAGTAGGTCGCGAGGTATAGCATATGCTCATGTGCTCCTCTGTGTGGCTGAACCATCACATCGTTGCAAGGGCAACGAAAAGAAGCAAGCGTGGGCTCTTGCGCGACTCGACAACAGCATCTCCGCTCCACAATCAATTTCAGTCCCCCTCGCAACAGTGTTTTGCCATCAACCACAAGACCGACAGACCATCCGGTCAACAACGTTGAGCTCTTGACCAGGCAACTTTCATTTGCTGACTCGCCATCACTGGCGTCGAGTAAGTTCGCACTCCACCACGCAGCAGTCAAAGCAGCATCAAGCCATCGACCACGTTGACCCGTCGACCACTGATTGACTGATGGAACCATTAATCCGCACCCAGCAATAGGCAGACACAGTCGTCGACCAGCACTATCTAGACCATCACGCCGTCCCTGTGATCACATATTGTTTAGCGAGTGAAGGAGTCGTTCGCCCACTGGACGCGCGAGTGTTACACAGACAGATCAAGCGCCTACCTCCTTCAGAACTTTCTTCGGCTGCTTTTGATATTCCAACCACCGCCAGAAACTTCGACGGCCTCAATCAACACCACCTCTCGAATACATATATTAGCGGAACGTCTTGATTGACAGAAAAAGAAATGTCGACCTCCGCGGAGGGATAATCACACCTCGTGAGCAGAGAAACATCGTCAACCACCACTCGACGCCATGTCGGACTCCCAGAACACCAGCGGCGACAGACCTCGCCAGGCGGATATTTCTGCCAATCGCGCCATCATGAGATCCAATCTACAAGCACTCGCTCGTCACAACCGCGATACAGCAGCGAGCAATGCTCCCCCGCGCCCCCGGCGTTCATATGCGGAGACCCTCCAGCTGATGCTGGCAGCTGCCGGGCCAAGTTCCCGACTGCAGCCTACCGATCACGAACCCATCAACCACCACGAGGAGCAGCCTGAGCGCATTCAGCCACCCACCGGCGTCACATCCAGCGTGTTACACAGCTTGAACGAGCGTAGGCGTTCGAGACACGGAATCGACGAGCTCATGAACGAATACGAGGAGCATACCAACAGGCAGCCCGCATCGAACAGAGCGGATTTCGGTCGCCACATCATCCGGGACCTGGAGAGGACCAGCCGGCAGATGGCATCAACGCAGGCTCGATTAGAGCAGCTGAATGCGCGCATGGGTGTCCAAGCCGAGCAGGCTCGTGATCTGCGCGAGCAGGCCCGAATCCTCTGCGAAGATAGCCGGAGGTCATACGACGAGGCCAGCAGCAGATTCGACGAGCTACGGAACAGGCTGAACGACAATCTTGATCAGCGTGTCCGCGACCTCGAACGACAATTCGACGAGTTCGACGATTTTGGGGAGCTCCTCGATAGCCATGCTGCGGCGTTCGGTGTCCCTCCACGGAATGCACCCGCCCACACTCCAGTTCGCGCGGGACGATCGAGACCAAGATCGCGTTCGGACCAAACGCTCGAGCTGAATGCACCTTTCCCGTTGACCTCACCACGTATGCCAACAGGCGCTGAAACCGCCTTCAACTTCTTCCCACCACGCCAGAACAGCAGCTCCCAACAAGCCCGCAACCTGGAGACCACCGGGCTCTACGAAATGCTGTTCACAGACTCCGACGAGGAGCCGGCACTCACGGAGCAACGCCTCGATCGCCTCATGCTCCTCAGGAGGTCGCGCGACAGCAATCCCTACCACCCGAACTTCGATCCCAACAACTATCACCACCCTCCCTTCCAAGGGGCTCGACCGCACCAGATATCGCGCTTGGAGACCAGGCTGATCATCGAGGAGGACAAAGACGACGAGGGCAACGCGGCGTGCACAGTGTGTCTCGAGGAGGTGGACGTAGGCGCCGAGGTCAAGGTCATGAAGTGCAAGCATTGGTTCCACGCGGGGTGCATCGACGACTGGCTGAAGAACAAGGCGAGCTGTCCTGTCTGCAGGGCGGATATGCGCGGGAATCCCCAGACTGATGGTTATGAGGCCTACTACTGAGCCAGCGAACATGATGTGGGTCCACCGGAGGGTGGGTTCCCCGGCTGTCTTGATGAGATAGCGCTGCATGCCGGCAGTATGCGCGGCTCCGGAATGAACCTGTCACTGTCTCATCCACGGCATGTCTGGTCGCTCGGCCCCCCTGCAACCCTGCTCCCATCTACCCCTTCAACCCCTCCAGCGTCTCCACCAACCTCTCCCACCCCTCCGTGCCCTCCCAATAGCTCTTCCCCTTCCCCAGTATGCCCCTCACTGCTGTTCTCGCCTTGAACCTCCAATCCCTCGCCACCATCTCGCCCGCGCCCATCCCCTCCGTCCTCTCCTTCGGCCCCAAACTCTCATACGAGTCACACAGCCTCACCGTCGCCTCAACCACGGCATTCCACGATTTCTCATCCTCCCCCAGATCCCACCCCGGCTGACTGGTCACAGCCCTCCACGCCTTCTCCTCCGCCTCAAGCGCGGAAGAAGGCTTGTTGCGCCAGAGTGCGAGCTTGCTGACGAGCTGCCAGAGGTCTGCGGAGCCGGTGATTAGAGGGATGACGGAGGTGTCGATGAACTTGACGAAGATGCGCGGTAGGCCCGGTTGTTCAGGGTCGTAGCGGTCGGATGTGGAGATCACGTGAGTTGCGAGGAGCTCGAGGATTTGCTTGTCGAGGCACTTTTCGCCATCGATTTTGCCTCTGAGGTCTATGATGCGCTTTTGAGCGGAGAGAGCGGTCTGGTAGTCTGGCGGGGAGAGGGACGCTGCGACGATCAGGACGTTCTCCCAAATGCGGTAGGAGTCGTGCTTTAGCGAGGCCGCACGCTTCAGGGCTGTCAAAGCGTCCTGCCTGCCCTTTTGTGGATCAAACTTCGGCTTACGAGCTGGTTCAGCATCGACTTCTTCTTCGTCGTCTGCAGCCACAGCGCCAGCATCCTTGCTGCTGTCCTCCTTTGGTTCGATCCTGAGCAAAGCAGCAGCGAAGTTACTCCAAGCTTCTGCGTCTGTTTCGTCCAGTTGCACGCATCTAGAGAAGGCCTCAGCAGCCTTCTCGTACTGCTCCAATTCTAGCAGAGCACAACCCAGCGCAAACCAACTGCTACCATTAAGCGGGTTTGCTCTCAAACTCTTACTGTATGCATCTGCGGCCTTCACAAAGTCTCTGTTCGACATGCGCATCCGACCCAACGATCGCTGAGCACGTGCGTACCTGTGGTTTGAGACCTCCCAAGCTTTCTCGTACATCGCCACAGAAGAGTCGAAGTCACCCAAGATACAATACAGGCGCGGCGCATCAAGTGGTGGTGGCTGTCTTGCTGCGCCTTCCCACGTCTCATCTTCACCGACATTGTCTTCCGGACTACCAGGACCGCCATCAGTAGCGTGAAACAAGAGCCGCCTGACAATTTTCCTTGCCTTGTCCTCGCGTTCCGTAGCTGCCCAACATAGCGCAGCCTCTGCCCACATCTCTAGCCGTTCGTAAATCTCGAGAGCAGATCTCAGCCCGCCAAGCGACACCCATCGTGATGCAAGCTCGGCCTCCAGTTCCCAGCGTGTAGGCGAAGCGAGTTGGAAAATATACCGTAGACGCTCAGACACTGGTGCGCTCTCAGACTCTTTGGGACGAGGAAGGAAAGTCGTTGTAGCTTCCGCAGAATCTGTCTCTGGACTCTCGGAGCTGCTCGTATCCCCAATGACCTGATCGACCAGCGCCTGAAGCTGAAGCAACCCGCGCTCAACAGTTCGAGAGTTGTAACCTTCGACTCTGCTTCGGACCAAAAGCGCTTGAGTGTAGACCTGCCAATTCGAGCTTCCTCCTTCTAGCACACGTGTGGCGTACGGTAGGGTCTCTTCTCTGGTCAAACCATCTTCTGGTGAAGTGTTCTTGACTGAAGAAGCGAAAGAAAGAAGGATTGTTGAGTCCAGTGCATCCAACTTTGGCTGAGTCGATGGGTCGAGATCTTGCAGCATGGGCGGGAAAGACGTGTCATCTTGCTTGGAGTCCTTAGGGACATCTGTAAATGAGATCGATTCCAGCAAGGTATCGTCGTTCAGATCAAGCTTTGTTGGGCCAGCAGCGGTCGTGTTTTCGGTCGTGCTGCCATTGACTACATTCGCAGACCCATCAGTCGCCACATCTCCACTGCCCTCGCCCTCCGCGCTCTTAGCAAGCACAACAAGCTGACTGGTATCCTTCACCTGAAACTTGGTACGCCTCCCCATCAAGCCCGTGAGCCTATACTCAAACCCTCTCAACACCCTCGCCTTCTCCAAATCGGCTCTAGCCAGCTTGTCCAATCCATGATGGATATGTATGCTGGCCCTCTCCAGCAGAAACTCCACCCTTGCACCTCTCAAACCCTCATCGCCAGAGACAACTCCATCCAGCACATCCAAATCATCGTAGATCTGATCCTGCAATGTACTAGACACCTCAGACAAAAGTCTCTGCCGCATGAACAACGCCCTCATTTTCGCCCATCTCGCTGGCGCCACGGCCTTCAGCACACTCGGATGACTCAACACACACTCCGCCAAGCTCAACAGTTCCACATTGGGCGTCAGCTTGTACGCTGCAATACCATCAGCTCCCATCCCCGCCACCAACTTGTCCCTGACGTCCCTCGTCTTCGCTGCATCCTGACCAATATTCTGCGGCAACACGACCTTCGCGCTGGAGAACGGCAGAGTAGGTCCAGTGACGTTACTCTGTATGAAAGCCAAAAGAGTGGCGTAGCCAATACAGCCGTAAATCCATCTGGATTGCGGCCTATCTTTCGTCAGGTGACCTAGCCGAAGGAAAATCAGATCATTCCAGCTTCCAGGCTGACAGTTGTCGAAGCCAGGGACCTCAACGTGGCCCAGGAGCTGTCTCGCTTCATCGCTCTCCAGGAGTTGCTGATATTCGCCGTTCTCGAGCCTAGCAATAAATGGTTCAGTCAATCCAGCGACTTCCTCCGGCAAGCTCTGGCGGAGCCATGATATCAAAGCGTCTGACATTCTTTGTCCCAGTCAGCTGTGATTCATTTTTATAGTCCTCGAGACAAGTCAATTGGATTAGATGACTCCTGCTGATGGAGACGCGTGAAATTCTCTGCCCCACGATCGATCACCGCTCCTTTCGAATTGGGAACTTCTCCACTAGCCACATTTCCTGTGGCGGTGCCGTCTTTCACATGCGTGCCATGCGCGGCCACGGCAGGAATCTCCGGCGCCACAGCACAATAAACAATGCGTCTCGGTTATGCACCGAATGTTCACCGACGCAGTGTCTTGCAGTGCCGGCGCGATATCATGGTCTGAAGATCACAAGCTTGACACATACAACATACGAACTCTCGAGGACGAAAGACTACACACAGACATCATACTGAACGCATCTCACCCTGGCGCAGCTGAGACGTGCTGATGGACCCACGACCGCTACCTTGTAGTCATGGGCCAGCCGTTCCATCGATGGTCTGTCGCGATGGGAATCTTTCATTGTCTTTGTACCTGCTTCCGTGTTGCTTCATCCTGTATGCCCGGTATCTCTTCATCATACTGTTGGAAGAATCACGGTGTCGTGCCATGCGACCTCACTGTCGGGTTACCAGCCCGCTGTGCATTGCTGTATGTCCACAACTCTTGTGCGCCGTTTGCATGCCCGTCCCACTTGTATCGCACTGCAGCCTTTGGGTATCTACGGAATCTGGGCGCCATTTTCGGCGGCTTGCTCTGCGTTCGCGCCGTCGACATTGTGGTAGTCTAGGATCTCAGAGTACCTGTGGCACCATGTGTCAGTATATCTCGTCCTCTGAACCTTAGGAGGATTAACGCACATCATGATTTTCCATGTATCGACCGGCAGATCCGCATCGTTAAAACTCCAGTCGAACTTCTCCTCTGCCTCCGGCTCATCAGTCGGGTCATGGTATGGCGCCAGGTACGGATCCGCCAGCGCCTCGCCAGCCTTCACCCGTTTCCGTGGGTCGAAAACCAACATGCGTTCCAACAGCTCGATTGCCTGCGGGTCCGCGTTCTTGAACTTGTTCTTCAATGGCTGCCTCTCCCTCTTTGGCAGACTCTGCACAAATCGCAGTGTGTTCTCGGAGCAGATGGTGCTGATAACATCATCTGGTGGTGTGCCAAGCAGTTCCGTGATGATGGAGAACTGGTTCACATGATCTTTGCCGGGGAAGAGCGGCTTGCCCTCGAGCATCTCTGCAAATATGCACCCAGCACTCCAAATATCGACTTCAACGTCGTATTTTTGCCATGTGAGCATGATCTCGGGAGCGCGGTAGTATCTGGTCGAGACATATCCAGTCATTTGAGGGTCTTGTATACGAGCGAGACCGAAATCGCAGATCTTGAGGTCGCAGTTCTCGTTGACGAGGATGTTTGAAGGCTTCAGGTCACGGTGCACGACGCCGGCGGAGTGGACATATTTGAGGCCTCGCTGCGCGGAATCAGCATAGGGAAGGCATGTAGGACGGGCCATTCGTCGGCGCTTACCAAGATCTGGTACAGGAAGTACTGGATGAACTGCTTCTCGAGTGGGCGCGAGGTGAGCAGACGGTGCAAGTCTGTCCCAAGCAGTTCGGTGACAAAATAGCTGTGAGCGAGAATGAGCCAAGTTTGAGGGTTGAGATGTCACTCACCGACATACATGTCTTCCAGCGGAGAAATGAAGATATCCGAGAGGGAGATAACCTGCGCGCCTATGTTCAGCCTTGGCTCTTGCATTTCCACTCCCTCGTCTGACCGGCTTACATTCTCGTGCTTGAGATGCTTTAGCAGCTTGAGCTCACGATAGGTGCGCTTGCTGAGGACCGGCGTGGAGAAAGGCTTCATTATTTTCTTGACGGCCACGGCTTGTCCAGTCAACTGGTCCTTTGCCGAGCTGCCCAGCGCGCATCAGTATCCCTATCGCCGCGATATTGCGGCCCTGGCTCCTCACTCACCAGACGAGCCCGAAGGCGCCCATGCCCACTGGCTGGAGATCCGTGTATCTGGCTGCAGTCAGCTCCAACATCCCAATCCGCCCGCCACTGGCCGCTTTCGCGCGCCACACGAGTGTTGCGCCGCGGCGACCGCTCACCTGCTCGTGATCTCGAAGGTGGTGCCGAAGATCTGCGCACGCACGAATTCCGCCATCTCGTCGGTGGTGTCTCGTCAAGATCGGGAGTTGTCGAGGTTGCGATGGCAGAGAGGTGGGATGGCGGCAGGTTTCTCGTGGTAGCAGTCAAGCCGCCAACGGGTGGCTTTCGCTTTCCAGATGGTGGGGCAAGCAAAGCGCAAAGGCGTTCGGGTTTCCGGTTGCCGTCGCACCTTGCAGCTTCCACGTGCTTCCAGGAGTGAGACTGTCCGTGCAGATGCAAGTCACTGGGGTGACAACAAGAAGCGCGCTGGCAGTAGTGCTGTCTTGTTGTTGTATGGAGGGAGGTACTGTACTGCGGGAGCTTGCGAAACTTCAAACACCCGGCAAACGCGGTCTCTTGCGTGGATCGCCGCTGGATTGCCTGTCTCGATCGTGGCCGCGCTTCGTTTGAAGAGCCCCGAGTGGAGCTTCCCGGAGGTCCTGTGGTTGATCGAGTCCGTCGGCCCTGACTCCGCTCTGCTTTGTTACGTTCACTACTGCGTGTTGGTGGGCGACCGTTCGAAGGGTCAACACCGAGCGAAGTAGATATATGCCTTGCAAACACCTCACCGACTACGCAGGAAAAGCCGTGTGTGTTCCTGTCTGGGTGCCGACTTGCCACTCTATATGCCGCCTTGCCCAATGCACAGACAGCAACTTACACGCCATCGCCGATTCAAGCATCAGGTTCTGAGCCACAATGTCGGCCGATATTTGCGCCGTCATCGCGACTGCCGCGTAAGGGCAGGATCTTCTCAAACCGCCAGGAACATGTTTGTTTGCATATGAACCTCCTCCCACGACTGCCATTTGGCGCAGGTCAAGCTTACCACAATCGAGGTCGCGATGTTGATGCGCCTATACTTTACGTCGCCCAATGCGACTCCCATGTCCGGACTTCGCTGGCTATACCGCGGCATCTGTACGGGACCACGTCATCACGAACAAAGCACTCGGCGCCGCCTGACCTCACGGCTTCTCAAATGCATTCATCGCCAACAATGCAAACCCGGGCTGGACACTTCCCTCGTTGAAGGTAGTCAGTCAGTCGTGTCAACGGTCCATTGGCTCATGACTTGATCGCGCATCTCAATGTGATCCCTGCTCACAGTGAAGCACAAGTCGCGAAGGCACTCTTGACATGGTATCGAGCTCGCAACTGAGACACATGCGTGATACGGACGATCTTATGCAGTAATGATCGAAGCAGAGCCGAAACCTGGGCAGGCAAGATAAGCAATTGCCTAAAAACAATCCCGGGAGGCAAATCACATTTTGCTATCTCGAAAACTTTCGTCATAGGACCTGGATCCTGTGTGTACTATTTGCAGCTCTGGATGATACCGTCTGTTCAACACAAGTACGGACGGTGCTCAGATGTTGCGTTGCTGCCGCAACCAAAGTTCCACCCTTTGAGAACAGACACGCGGACGAATCAAGCATGGAAGCGTCAAAGATGCACTCTTCGAGCGTCCATTTCCTGTTGTGATCCTGAGACGATCCCAATGACTATTCCAAGGCTCAAACGGACACGAATCCTCTGTGAACAAGTGACCTCGAGTACACCAGGAGGATCCTGGCATATGCGGCTCCAGACGAGACTGAGTCATGAAGGGTCTGTCGGGTTCTGGTCAGTTCGCGAAAGATGCATGCGGCATGAGCGGTAAGGTTGTTGCAGTACCGAAGAGCTTCGCTGAATCGCCGTGCCAGATACTGCAGTCTGCATGTTACATGTAGACGGTCAAGCTCCGCCGAGATGCGCGCCTTGGGCTTCCCTCCCGTGTGCCATTACCCTGGTGGATGTACATCATACGGGGTTTGAACGGGTCGAGGTGGCCTTTGGGAAGTCGTAATAAAGGCTTTGCGTGCTGTGGTCAGGTCGAGGCGAGGTGACTGGGAGTAGCCAGCGGCCGAGGCCGAGCTGTCGCTTGGAATACTACATGTAGGATAAATCTGTCCAAGCCCCTGAGGATATTCCAAACGATACTCTGCATTCTCCAGGGTGTTCTACCAACAAGCCTTCGAGGACCTGTATTAGTGGCTGGCTGCCACTTTCAGCGTCCGATTAATTAGGTGGCTCATGTGGCATCCCCGCCTCGCATCCCAGAGTCTTGCCCTGTGACTAGCCTGTCTGTGAAATTTGCGCGTTATCGGGGTCGCTTGACGACGAGGTAGCAAGCTGCGATGGCAGCCAAGCATCGCAGTTTTGCTCTAGGTGAAGCGTTTGTACAACTTCAAGATTTTAGGCAAAGACATATGATCATTTGGGCTGCGGCAAGGCGCGGTGGCCACCCGCCGAAGTACCCAGGTAACGGCAGCGATGTGCGGTTCAGCTGTGGAGATCGCGGAGCTCTGTTCTTGGGCGACCAGGATAGATTCTTGGCCGTGAATTGCTAATCTGCCGTAATGTGAGCGGCGCGTGGTCAACTCGTGGGAACAAGGATAAGGTAGGGGCATTGCGCTCCTACTAGAGTACTACCATTGTGGTGATTACCACCTGCGCATCAAGTACAGGGGGGATCTCTGCGAGAGATTGTGCCTGAATTCATAGGCACGAGCGGGAAGATGTCGCCAAGGCTGTTTCTTGCGACATGCTTTCACCCGCGCCTCACCAACATTCACTCTGATTGAAGACGCCTCTGTCGCGAATTGCTCCGCTGTGTCATTTGACGGCCATGTCTCATAGTGGGCGGATGGTGGCGGCCTGGCAGAAATAGCTTTCGTGTCGTGGAGATTATTGTGGGATTATAGGTAGCTGGCGACGTCCGCGGTGAGATCATTAGCGCCAGAGACCTAGTTCCGAGATCAGGGCAGCTCGTTTGCTCGTGGCATGCGCACCATCACCTCCAGACTCGCTCGGCACGCGGTTTCCACTGAGTCTGCAGATACGACGTGTTGAGGCTGTCACTGCGGCGCGGTTTTGGGGGCGATAGTTGAGCGCAACAAAGTCTCGGCCGGTCAAGCGGACTGCAGTTCCAAAGCTTAGGTGGTAGACACCTTGTCACCATAATCCCGAGCTGCTTGCAAACAAAGACCGCAGCGCATCTCACTTGTGCGAACGGACATCGGACTCAGCGCGGGAGTGGAGCTACTTGGCTCGTCGTCGCTGTAGCTGCAGCGTTCCGCGCCTGAACAGCTACCCGCAGCCATCACACATCAACCCTCGACTTTCTGCCAAACGCGATCGCGGGATCGAGCGGTCTTCACGAGAACCAGACGAGAACCTGGCCGCAACGCGAAATTGGTGTTCCCTGGCGGAGGGCGTCGAGACGCGCCCTAATCCTCCAAGTCCGAGGCGTGGAGCTGGCATAAGAGCACCCACTGGAGCAGGCTAATTTTGGTGCTGCACACGCCCTTTTCCCAGGCGGAGGTCGCCAACGCGATAGGCGGCGCTCCGCGCAGTGCACGATGGGCGCGTGCATGAGCAGCGACACTACTGGAGACGGGGATCAGAAGAAGCGAAGTCAGATGATTGATCGAGGGCTGGAGGAGGACTCGAAGAAGCTGCGGCGGGAATGCAAGATATTATTACTTGGTGCGTATGCCCCCAAATGTTTCCAAAAGCGCGCGTCGCAATATGCTCCTTGGTGTAGATGTGGCAGCTAGGATGAGCCAAGGGCTAACGTGGACGTGTCTACAGGTTCGGGCGAAAGCGGCAAGAGTACAATTGTGAAGCAGATGAAGATCATACATCAGAATGGCTACACACGCGATGAACTTGCTCTGTACCGACATACAATCTACAAGAACCTGCTCGACTGCGCGAAAGCCCTGATCGGCGCCATCCGTCAATTTGAGGTCGAGTTCGACGATCCAGCGAATCGTGAGGAGGCGGAATACATAATTGAGTATGCGGTCGACCCTGACCCGCACCAGCCGCTAGACGGGAGAGTGGGCGATGCAATCGCGAGCATATGGGCGGACAAAAGTACTCCAAAAGTGTTTGAGCACCAGAACGAGTTTTACCTCATGGATTCGGCACCCTACTTCTTTGATGAGGTGAAGAGAATAGCCGGGCCGGAATATATCCCAACAGAAGCCGATGTGCTGCGAGCGAGGACGAAAACGACGGGTATCTACGAGACACGATTTCAGATGGGACAATTGAGCATACAGTGAGCAAGCTCTCTTAAACCTGCTTAATAGAGCGACTTGCAGAACTAACCTCTGCGCAGCATGTTCGATGTCGGTGGCCAGCGATCGGAGCGCAAGAAATGGATCCATTGTTTCGAGAATGTGACCTCCATCATCTTCTGCGTTGCACTTTCCGAATATGACCAAGTGCTTCTCGAAGAGTCCAGTCAGAACCGTATGATGGAATCGTTGGTGCTCTTCGACAGCGTCGTCAATTCTCGATGGTTCATGCGGACATCGATTATCCTGTTCCTAAACAAGGTGGATCTGTTCCGAGCGAAGTTGAAGAAGAGTCCTTTAGCCGGCTACTTTCCCGACTACAGTGGCGGAGAGGACGTGAATCGAGCAGCGAAGTATCTGCTCTGGCGATTCAATCAGGTGAACCGGGCACATCTGAATTTGTATCCACAGTAAGTTCCCGGTTGTGAGGGCGGCGGAAAGAAGACCCTGAGATGCTGACAAACATGCTAGCCTGACACAAGCGACGGATACATCAAATATCCGCTTAGTCTTTGCCGCTGTCAAGGAAACGATCTTACAAAACGCGCTCAAGGACTCAGGTATTCTATGACCTGGACCGCTCCACGAACAGCAGAGCGTCATGGAGCCCCTGCGAATAATCTACGTCGACATATATGCCATTGTTCACCACCACCACATTGGGGCGCAATTCGCAAATATCACTCCCGCTGGCGCCATCTCATAGCCGATGTACACTCGGTTCCATTCTGCTTTTTTGGGTCTCGGGAAATCTGTCAATCATCAGCGGGCGTTAAGGGAGCAAGGCGCTTCACCAAAGGATATCAGCGCGCCTCGGGGACCAGGCAGCCAACCAATAATTGTTGGATCTCGATGAAGTCTACGAAAAAGCGCCAGACATTTGCAAGCACCCGTCTCGTCTCGATTCTTGATTTTTTTTTAGCGTGGCGTCTATCGCGGAAAGAGGCGGGGAGAGCAGCAGAGCTCGCGGTTGAGGGTGGTGTGTGCGCTCTTTGGAACAAGAGGGGCGGTGGTGGCTTTGCATGCAGAGGAGGCTATGTCATGACTTGAATGCAACGCGAGCAGAGATACCTCGCGTAATCTTTGGGCGAATATGCTGTTCATCGTCAGCTGGAAGGTAACCTATGACATCGTAATACAAACTTTTCCTAGAGCCTGAGCGCGCCTTCCTTCTCTGGTACGTATTTCCCGTTCGCACTATTCTTTGCGAGTCTCGTGAACTCTCCTAGGTGTACCATGCATTCCGTTTGGCGAGCGGAGCCACGATCTCAAGATGCTGACTGCTTCTGGAATCAATCGATCCGTGAAAGTTCACTGGCGCATGTTTGCGATATAGGACGGCTTTGCGCGGCGAACATCAGGAACCGCTGTGGAGCTCTGCCAGGTTTCGAGCTCGCCTCAATACCTACTTAGCACCAAGTGAGGTAGGACTGTACTGTGCAAGGCATGACATCTCAACCTCGAGGCTTGTACCGCAAATGTTCGTTTGTGGCTAATGTGGATGCAGGCTGCGAGTATGGAGGGCGCCCAACATTCACGGCGGGCAACGAATGCGTCCAGGTCTCTGCTCAATCTGCTTGAAGCGCACCGCGCGAACATGCGTGGTGGATCGATCTCGCCTGGCGACGGTGTTCCAACAAGGAGAATGTCATTCAACAGCGCACGTAGTTGCTACTGCGCATGCCCTGACAGTAGATGTTGTCGCTTCCCAAATTTGATGCGGTGGCATGGATTACGTCTGCCATGGAGTTCTTGGCTCGTTCCAGCTGCCCTTATCAGAAGCCAAGCTCGACCTTCGATTAAGTCCGCACTCAACGAACGAGCCAATCTAACATTGCCATCCGGCTTTGTACATATAGTCCCTGCCACGAGACGAACACTTGGTACGACCTTGACATCGTTCGACAATGGTAACCAATAAAGCTAGGGTGACATATGATAGCTTGATCGGAATTTCTTTGATTTCTAGGGGCTGCCCATAGGAATGCCGCGGGATGCCGTTGATTAGCTTGATCCATGGAGAGGTGGAGAAATGAGTTATTATTCAACGCAGGAACGTATGGCCTAGGCCTGGCCATTGTCTGCTCCTGAGTATTTAAGTATGTGACTGCTTTCCGTGCTGTGTACTAGGCACAACAGTACCATACTGTCCCACGCCTACAAGAAAGATCAAAATGAAGCCGCTGAGTCTGATCACGGGGCTCTTTCTCCTTGCGACCACACGTGTTGCTGCCCAAGGATCTGTCGAGAAAATCGGATGTGATTCACAAGCAGGAGTCAATGGATGTATTGGCATTGCCGACCCGTTCTCTTGGAGGGTAAGATCATCTTCTGCACCTCATGAGCCATCGCAGCATCTGTTGACAGGAGTTCTCCAGTGCCACGGCGACAACCCACCAGCTGACAGGGGATGCGGTCTCCCAAGGAGATCGGACGGCTACTTCGTATATTTTTGTGTATGATCTGTCCTGGTGATGACATTGAGCCTGAGCATGTGATCGCTGACGACCTCCTTCTACAGTGCAACAAGCAAGCCAGTTGCAACTATCCCTGCAGGCAGTTCTAGATCCGTTCTGCGCGCGTTGGACATGGTCAAAGGACACTAGATATCGATCAGGATGCCGCGAGCAGAGCGCTCGCGTGATCTTTGGGCGAATATGTTGTATTATCTTCTGCTAGAAGGTGACCTGTAACATTGAAATACTACAAAGAAATCCACCTTCCGCCGACCACCCAGGATGAGCGTGCCTTCCTTCTCTGGTACGTAACTTCCTCGTCAATATCGCAACTGTCAAAGGACCCGAGTACCTGGTAAGCGCGGTTCTGTAACGGCCCTAGCATTACTCCATACGGACTACGAGTATGCATGACGGATTGGTTCAACAGGGATCTGACGTGGTGCGGCGTCGAGGCATACATGTAGCGCGCACAACCGCAGTGTCTCCTGACGAGTGCAGCAGCACTTCCATCATCCTACCACCTCCGCCCCACCTCTAATGCAATCATGAGTCCAATGGCAGCGGAGCAGATGTCGACGGCAGTGCTCCTCCGGAGTCTCCGCCCGTCATCACCCACAGTGTCCTTGGTGCCAGTGTACCTGCATGTGGCTTTTCCTAGGCCCACCTGCTCGACACAGCTACCCACCCTCGGGCCAATAACATCAGGAACTAATGTAAGTACCATGATTGTCGGGTATACGGTACATGTAGGTGGACGACAAGCGTCAAAGAAAAAGTCACTATTACGTTACCACTTGATCACACCGGCCGTATTACTCGAGCCGCCACCTTTTGGGGTTACACAAAGCCACACCCTTATGAGACACGTCGAACAAACAGCACTTCAGCTCCTGCACGAATCCTCGATCCTGGTCTTTGCCGCGTTGGCGGCGCCTCATGGTGTCTGTCACGGATAACTTGCAGCATCGTGATCTCTCTTACTTTCTCGCACGTGGCAAGGTCTCACTCTCCCACACATTTCTGAATCTGAGACCGGGAGACGTCAGAGTAAGGGGATTCGGACCTGACAAGCCTCATGAGCGGAGCTCCAATGCTGCCAAACGTTCGACCAATATGGCTCCGGGCGACGACCGACCCCTACAGGATCCCTATCAATGCACCATGGGCGACCAAGGATATCGTCTACGTTGCCGTGGTCGGCACGATCATGCTGGCAGCGTTTCTCGAATGGGTCATGTGGCTATTGGCATTTCTGTACTGCCTCCTGAAGGTGTTCCAGAAGGCTGACGGAGAGCATAAATGGAGCATCCGCATCCTGGCAGTATCCAACATGATCTTCTTCATGGCAATGCGCTTGGTCTTCCTGCCGATCATGATCGTGACGCTGCCTCTGCCATCAAGATTCGTACAGTACTTTCCGGTTCTAGCTACGAAGATACTGCAAGACTTTGCCTTCTATAGCTTCGCCGGACTATTGATTGTGCCGTGGCTGTTCTGCGTCTTCAGCCTGGTCACGCATAACATTGGGCGGACGAGAAGGGTCAAGACCGTGTTGGACGAGTATTCGGCGCCGAAAGTGGTCATCATCATGCCTTGCTATAACGAGGAGCCGGATGTGCTGCTGCGTACCATTCATTCGATCGTCGACTGCGATTATCCCCCGTCATGCATGCACATATTCCTGTCATTCGACGGCGACGCCGTCAATGATCTCTTCCTCAACACCCTCGAGAAGCTTGATGTGCCACTCTCACTGGATTTTGCAAAACATCCTAGTATTGATGTCACCTATCACGGATCCAGAATTACAGTCTCGAGGTTCCCTCATGGCGGCAAAAGGCATTGCCAGAAGAAATCCTTCAGGCTCATCGACAAAATCTACGCCGAGTATCTGCGCCGTAATGACAACCTCTTCCTGCTGTTCATCGACTCGGACTGCATCTTGGACCAGCTGTGTATCCAGAACTTCCTCTTCGAGATGGAGCTCAAGCCTGGTAGCAAGCGCAACTCTCTGGCCATGACGGGTGTCATCACATCGACAAGTGAGCGGAACAAGTTCATCACCGTCCTACAGGACATGGAATACATACATGGTCAACTCTTCGAGCGATCGGTCGAGTCAAGTCTAGGCGCCGTGACCTGTCTGCCGGGAGCTCTGACAATGCTGCGGTTTTCTGCCTTCCGAAGGATGTCAAAGTACTACTTCGCTGACAAGGCGGAGCAATGCGACGACATGTTTGATTTTGGCAAGTGCCACCTAGGCGAGGATCGATGGCTGACGCATCTTTTCATGATCGGTGCAAAGGAACGGTATCAGATCCAAATGAACACCGGTGCATTTTGCAAGACAGAGGCCGTACAGGGGTTCAAGAAGTTGCTCAAGCAGAGACGGCGATGGTTCCTGGGTTTCATAACCAATGAAGTGTGCATGTTGACGGACATTCGCCTTTGGAAACGATACCCATTGCTCTGCCTCCTACGACTGGCACAAAACACCATCCGGACGACGGCGCTACTATTTTTCATCATGCTCTTCGCGCTGATCAGCACGGAGGAGACAGTGCATAACCTGCCCGTGGAGTTCATCGGGGTATCTCTTGGCCTCAATTGGTTGCTGATGATCTACTTCGGTGCAAAGCTGGGTCGGTACAAGATCATGCTGTATCCGCTGATGTTTGTGGTGAATCCATTTATGAACTGGCTCTACATGGTCTACGGTATCTTCACCTGCGGTCAGAGAACGTGGGGTGGCCCGAGAGCAGATGCAGGGAAAGCCGACGCGAACACGACGCCGGAGCAGGTCATTGAGAAGGCTGCCGAAGCCGGCGACGAGCTGAACGTGGTGCCGGAGACTTTCAAGACCGCTGTCGAAGCGATGCACAGACTGCCGCACCGGGCACCATTGCTACCTTCTGGTCATCTGGAAGGCAGGTTCGCGGCGCCAGAGGTCTTGCCTGGTGGCTTCTTCCAGCAGGAAAACGACTCTGGCACTCTATATCCTGATATGACCCGTCGCGATATTGAGGGCATGGTGGGCGTGAAGGAGTGGCGGAGAGACAGCACGGACACGTCGTGGAGCGCATCTTCGCTCGCCTTGCCGCGGAGGGTCGAGAGTTTGTTCGCGAATGACGGTGTCGCGCAACCAGGAACATCTCAACAGCGCTCCCGATCGACAAGCCGGGAGCGTGAACTGACGGATCTTGATCGCGTGATCATGGGCAATGCAGACGGTTTGTATGGACCATATCGTGCTTTCCGGCCCAGGGCGCCATCATTCGAGTCCCGTCGATCCGAGGACTCCGCTCCTCCGCACTTCAGCGTGCCAGAACCATATCCAACACTCCCGCAGCAACCACTACCGACGTTGACACGCACGTCTAACCTCCCCGACCAGCCTCCAGCCAACGCACGACCACGACGGCATAGTCTGCCGCCGCCGGCTCGTGCGGGCCCTGGGCGACGGAATTCCTTCGATACGCCCGTCGCTGGGCCAAGCCGACGTTCCTTCGAAAGTGGGCTCAGCCTACCATCGCATACGGTCGAGCGTCAAAGCAGCCGACTCCTCATGGGTCCACACAGTAGTGCGCATCGGACTGGTTCCAGCCCGCTGGCGAGGAAGAGCTTCGAGCGCATTGCGAGTCCGCCCCGGGACGATGATCTCACGACGCCGATGGACGCTTCACAGGTCATCGAGCTGGAGCGTCGATCGGCGGCTCGGGCGTCGGCGGAGGCGGAGAGGAGGGGCCGACGGTCGAGTGCGGAGAGGAGGCCCAGGAAGCTGAGTAAGCAGAGGCCTGGCGGTGGTGGGAGGAGCAGGGATTCGAGTCAGGGGTGAGTCGGGAGTTGATGAGATGCTGCATGGCGATCTGGCGTGGCGGCCTTGAAAGCGGGAGAAATGACTTGCTGTCGCCGGCTCAGATCACGTGTTGACGGCTGATGGCCAATCTGCTCGCCGCCGCTGATGGAGGGCTCTGAGCGTTTGCATCTTGGCCCGATCGTCAGCTGACCTCCCTCCCGACTTTTTACACCAGTGTTCATGAGTCCTGATGTTGATGATGTGGGATTCGCACATTGTATGGGATTAGGGGTATCGCCCGCTCATCTTCCCGGAATCGAGTCCCACTGCAATTGTCAGTATAAGGATAGACGGCGCGTGGGAAGAAGTAGCCTGGATCACTGGGGCCCGGTGATGAATCTGAAAGGAAATTGTATGAGGTCGTGGCCAGCCGCCTTTCTTTTTCTTTTTACCTGACGTACAGCCTACGAGAATCGCACATGGGTAGGTAGGTGAGGAGCCCCACTCATTTTCGCGCATAGTGTGAGTCTTGATATATGTCCTTAGTCAGGGAGGTGAAGCGACAGAGGCTCGGTGGGTAGATACAGCTCGGGGATGGTGTGGCTCAGCAGGACTACATGGTATCGGTATGGCCGAATTGGGGGGGTTCGGAGAAGGTCTTGGTTCGCAGATTTGTTAGGAGCGCTAGGGACGGATGTCTGAGGGCTTCATATGATCCGAGACAGAGTCTAGAGCGTCTGTCTAGCCATGGCCCGAGACAGAGTCTAGAGCGTCTGTCTAGCCATGGCCCGAGACAGAGTCTAGAGCATCCGTCTAGCCATCATCATACGGTCCTCGACCACTCTCGCACGTGTCGCGCGGTCCTTCCTCCTCCTCCTCCTCCCGCTCGTATAGAC
Source organism: Teratosphaeria destructans (assembly GCA_010367425.1). Taxonomy (NCBI): domain Eukaryota; kingdom Fungi; phylum Ascomycota; class Dothideomycetes; order Mycosphaerellales; family Teratosphaeriaceae; genus Teratosphaeria; species Teratosphaeria destructans. Next base: position 402,110 of record WBMN01000011.1, read on the forward strand.
GACCGGGACGGCCCTCGACCATACCGGTCCTGTCATCATGACTTGTCGGCAACAGCAGGAGAGTGTTTTGCACGACTAGCCTATAGGAGGACCTCTTCGCTCGGAGCTGATGATGATGGCGAGCGCGCCTAGGGTGCTCTCGAGGATGTGCTGTTGATGGATGTCTACGATGGTGGAAGGGTGCTGTGTCACGTACATGAGGATTTTATTACGCCCTGGAGCCCATCACTCCGCGGTCATATAATAACACTGGTCCGTGAGCGAGGATGCGCTCTGTCTCGGCCGCTGTGCTGGCAGCTCATCCTCCTCATCATCATCAAGACGCATTGATTCTTCTCGCCGGCGCGCCCCTAGGAAGGGTGTGCATGTGTGTGGTGGATTCACGGACCGGGTGATGGTCTGGGACCTGCTCGTATCGTCCGACTCATCCTGGTCGTCGAGCCATCATCATTGTGGCAGGAAGGACAGCGCGGGTGGACTCGTGGCTTTTTTTTTTTTTGCGCGGGAGAGCGAGACAGCCCTGGCAGATGTTTGCTGTTGGGACTTTCGCAGTCGACCAGGCATACTGTATACAGCTTGAACTAATATGATGGTCTCTGACTTGCAGACTCGCTCTACTTGGTACTACTGGTCACGTCGAGATTGTCGTGTTTGGGAAGAAATGAGACTCCTCCTGAACGCTCCATGGGTGGCCCCCGCGAACAGTGCTGGGGTGTTGGCGGCGAGGTGGGATCGGGCCCAGTCCCTGGTCCTGGTCGTGCTGAAGCCGCGCAATCCTCCTGCTGATGCTTTTCTTATCATACGCCTCCCGGGTGTTTGTGATGATACCGTGGCTACCATGGTGGTGGATATCTTGGGAGAAGAATGCCCGGAATGGCAAAGAGCTGGGAGTTATCGCCCGAGGCGTCAGGTTGAACGATGGCCCGACGGTGGTGCACGGGGGGAGTTCGAAGGATCGGTTTGGGCCGATGCGACAGGACATGGACGTGCGCATGATGATGGTGATGGGAGTTGGGCAGTACCTGGCTGTGTTCTCTTCCGCCTCTCTCGTCATGATCCGATGTATCTACGCATGTACAGGTCTCTCATCGTCATCAAATGTCCAGATGTATATACGCATGTCCATGTCGGCTTGGGGGATGTGTCCGAAGGGATGGCGCACCACTGCAGATGAAGCGAACGTCAAAGGCAAAGATTATGCTTTCGATCGGTCGGTGGGAATGACCCTCGTTCTCCTTCTCGTTGCCAAGGAGCCAACGTCGCGTCACTCGGTTTTCTCATCACCGACGTAGCGAAAGACTATCCACAGACTCCCACCACCACCACCGCCACTCTCCACCGATCATATGATGATGATGATGATGATGATGATGATGGAAAAGGTCGCTCGCTGATCCCTCGGAGCGGACGGACGGACGGACAGACCGACAGACAGACACAGCCCCGCGCCCGGGATCACGACGACCGCCGAAGAAGCCACCTGCAGCATCTCGACGGTCTGGTCTGTGCTGCAAGGTACTCACTCCTCCACTCATCTCCCTCGTCTCCTCCAGAAACTCCACACCACGCGTGCCCAGCAACGCCCTCCGCACCCGCACCCGCACCCGCATCATCAGCCACGATCGACGGTGGAGGCGGGACCCCGACTGTCGTTGTTAGTATTCTGTCCCACCGAGGGCCATCCCACCCGTCGCTCAATCACACCTCTTCTCGACGTGGAACTGGGAGGACCCGCGGCCACCACACGACGCATGAGCGTCTTCACTTCGACCCGGCGTCACGCCATCATCACATCGCAGCAGCAGCAGACCGACCGACCGACCGACCCAACATGGCGCCGAAGATGCTGCGGCCACAGCCGTCGCGCGCGTCGTCACACCCCGACTCAGCATATCTGCACGCCGACGAGGGTCGGTCGCAGGCGTCGCAAGCCGGACGCAGCGCGACGAACCTCGCGGCCGAAGCATACGCGCAGGCACTCCGACAGGAGTCGCGACCAACACCTTCGCGACCGGGCGCCCCCAACCTCCTCCGAAAGAAGAGCAGACCTTCCGGGCAAAAACCCGTGACCGCACCCACGCCTGAAACGGTGCCTGCCCTCCCCCCCCAGTATCAGCATTACTCGCTCCCACGAGCAGAACCCGAGTGGCCCGTGGTCGGCTCCTCGTCTCGACCCCCCCCGGACCACTCCCGAAGCTCACATGCTGCCCACGCGGGCCGGGAGGACGGCGATGGAGCGTCGGCCAGCGGATCGGCGCATTCGCACAGTTCGTCCGGAGGCTCCAAGTCGACGACGGCCGCGGGAGCCGCCCGGGCCGCCCAGATGGGATGGACCCCGTCGAGGTCGGACGTCCCATCCGTCCCGCGGCAGCCCTCGTTACGACCCAACCTCGTGCGGAACGACTCGAACTTGAGCCTCGGCAGACAGAAGACCCCCGCCTCGGTGCGGGATCTGGGCTCGGATTACGATCGGTACTACAATCCATTCGCGACCCGGGACAACTCGCGGAACAACTCGTCGACGAACCTCGCAGCGACTGCCCCACCCTCCCGATTCGACTCATCGACCCACCTCATGGGGGGCTATGACCACGGCGTCTCACATGCCGACCTGTCCCGGCACCTCTCCAACCCGTTCACGAATCCCCGGCGGTATTCCGATCCGTTTGATTCTCACCCCCCGACCACGCCGGGCACTCCCTCGCAGCCGAGGGCGCCAGAGATGACGGAGACGAATCCGGCGTCGGTGGGCGTGACGGCCGTCCCGGGGGGACCACCACCACCCAAGACGGGCACGCCGGCGTTCATCCGCGCCGCCGATCCGGAGAAGGCGGGGTTCTTCCCCTATCTCGACGACCGGTTAGGGGCGCCCCAGTACGCCTTCCCCCTGTACTCCGACGAGAAGGAAGACGACGACGACCTGCATATGCCCATGTGGGATGACGATGCCAAGTTCAAGACGAGGTTCGTGGACCACTTCACCCGCGAGAACATCGTCAGCACCCTCGGCCTGATCTTCATGCTGGGCGGCTTACTGACCGTCTTCGTGGTCTTGCCCGTGGTGTCGTACACCGGGACCAGCCTCTTCTCGTACCCCTACGACACCCCGCTCGATGGGATGATCATCTTTGGGAAGCCCGAGCCCTGGGCGACGGTCAACAACCGGAAATATCCTCTGATGAGCAATCTGCGGACCGGGCTCATCGACCCGGACACACCGAGCTCCGCGAGCACCCGCAAAGGCGTCGACGGGGACACCTATAAGCTGGTCTTCAGCGACGAGTTCAACGACAACAACCGGACCTTCTACCCGGGGGACGATCCCTTCTGGTTCGGATTCGATGGATGGTACGGCGCCACGGGAGACATGGAGTGGTACGACCCCGACGCCATCTACACCGGCGACGGTACGCTCCAGATCCAACTGGACAAGTTCCACAACCACGATCTGGACTACCGCTCTGGGATGATCAACTCGTGGAACAAGCTCTGCTTCAAGGGCGGCATCTTCGAGGTGTCGGTCTCGCTGCCGGGCCCGGCGGGGGTGCACGGGTGGTGGCCGGGCATCTGGACGATGGGGAATCTGGGACGACCGGGCTACCTCGCCACGACGGACGGTCTCTGGCCCTACACGTACGACTCCTGTGACGTCGGCATCACGCCCAACCAGTCGTCGACGGACGGCATCAGCTACCTGCCCGGTCAGCGCCTCGCGTCATGCACGTGCAAGGGTGAGGATCACCCCACGCCGGGCACAGGTCGTGGAGCGCCAGAGATCGATATCGCCGAGGTCTCTGCCGATTGGGCAGGCAAGGGCTTCAGTGTGGCGACACAGTCCTTTCAGGTCGCCCCCTTCGATCCCTGGTATTACCCCAACTACGAATACATGGAGACCCCCAACTATTCCTTGTCATTCGTCAATGCATATACGGGTGGACCATACCAGCAGGCGGTGTCGACGACCACCATGCTGAACAACGAGTGGTACGACGGCAAGGCCTACCAGAGATTCGCCTATGAGTACGTGCCGGGGGATGGGAAGAACTCCTTCATCGCATGGACCATCGGGGATCAGGAGATGATGAAGTTCGACGCCCGCGCCATCGGTCCCAACGGCAACATCGCCCAGCGGTACATCTCGGAGGAGCCCATGTCCATCATCATGAACCTGGGCTTCTCCACGTCCTGGGTCAGCGTCGATTGGGGCAAGTTGGTCTTCCCGACCATCATGAGGATCGATTACGTGCGTTGGTACCAGAAGGAGGGCGAGGAGCTCGTGACTTGTGACCCGCCGGGCTTCGAGACCACCGAGTACATCGCGAACCACCCGGAGCCGTACAATAACCCCAACCTGACCAGGTGGTACGAGACGCCGTATCAGTGGCCGAAGAATACGCTCATGGACGAATGCAGCGCGTGATCGGCGAGTCGTGGATGATCTGTCGCACCATCTCTGCGAGAATCGACGATGGCTTGGCACGATGGCAGCGATCTTTGCAATAACAAGAGACCTTTGAGCTTACTCCCTGAGAGCGATCCACCGAAACGTCGCCGGCGGGGAGCCGACACGTTGGGGCACTTGCTCGGCCCCAGTGGTTGGCGATTGCGCGACAATCACCATGTCCATATGCCGCAGACCACACAAGACGTCCTCGAAGCGTCCACAGGAGTAAGCGCCGGATGATCAGAGTCTCCCCGAATCTCGAATTCAGGCCTTTGGCAAGGCCATGCTGGTGCCCGAATTCGCGACACTCCTTCGACGCGGCCGGGGCACTGATCTAGGATGTAACCTTTTTTTTTGATTTGGGGGAACGCCAGCTTCCAGGGAAGGGTACAGAACTCGGGAGCTCTGGCGTCCGGGAGGGGAAAGGGTGGCAGGGCATTCTTCCACGAGGGTGACTGCGCAGTGCCTTGTGCATTCGGGGGCTTTGGGCCGGGGCTGGCGCGAATGGGATGATGCGGACATGGGATATGAGAGCGAGGTGACTGTACATACTGTGAAGAACATACACGGATCGAGCCGCCTTGCTGGACCGGGCGCGAAGAGCAAAGGCGTGGTGAATTATTCTTTCTCTTTTTCTGCTTTTTTTTTTCTTTTTTTCTTTCTTTTTTCTTCTTTTTCTTCTTTTTTTTTCTTTTTTTCTTTTTTTTTTTGGCAGATTTCTATCCTCTTTGTTGTTTCCTTTTGCAGCTCCGGTCAGGTGCTATGACGGACGTTTTGTGGCGGAGCCGGATGTTGGGTTGCCGGCCATCGTAGACGGCTGCTGGGCGGTGTCTGTCGGCATCGAGGACAATGGTGAGTCGCACACCCTTGCTCGGGGCTCTCGGCGGATCGAGACACCGTACACCGTACACCGTCCGAACTAGGTGACCCTGTCCCAGGAACGTCAAGATGATGAAGGCGAGAGAGAGAGGCTGGACCTCGTCTTGAAAAAAAAACACTACGTAAAAGATATATATACATATTAACAGCCTCACGCTTCCTTTCCCCAAAAAGACCCCATTGGCCTTTCAAGGGGTTGATTGGAACACGACGTCGAGATCCTGTGGCGGTTCCTAGACATAGAGAGAAATTTGCGACATGGCGGCCGGCTCGGGACTGGAGGAGGAGGGTCGGAGCTTCGGGGTTAGGTCTCGGTGGAGCGGAAGAGGGGGCTGCGTATGCGTCTGGGGTGCTTGGGGGCGGAGGAATGGGTGTGGAAGCGAAGGTCGGTGGCGAGGGGGGGTCGGTGGTTGCGGCGGCGGGTGAAGTGGGGTGGAGCCTGCGGGTTTTATGTTGAGGAGGCGGTGGTGTTGCTGTGGCCGTCGCCGGTGACGATGTCGATGCTGTACGCGGTGGTCTTGAAGACGGCGTTGGTGCCGGTGAAGCTGCAGATTTTCTGGTTAGGGTTCGATTTCCATCGGGTGGGATCGATGGGGCTTACGCCTCGGTGCCGGCGCCGACGCTGACGAGGTACTGCGAGTCGTCGAAGCTGTGCGAGCGGGTCAGGTAGGTGAAGAAGTCGCGGACGTCGCCGGCGAAGCTCGTGATCGGGGTCGAGGGGACGAAGGAGAAGACGGTCTGCGCGCCGTTGCTGCCTTTGTAGACGGCGAAGCTGTGGCCGCCGATGGTCGTGGTCGCGGTCGACACGGCGAGGCCGCCGGAGTTGTAGGCGGAACTGATGGGGCCTTGATCACGACGACATTGTCAGCCGGGATCCCACGAGCGACGACCATGACATACCCGCGCCCCCGAGCGCCGCGAGCCACACCATGACCTCATTCTCCGGCGTCCCGCCCTTCGTCGACGACGTGAACATGTCGTACGCCACGTCCGCGGTCGGTCCCGACCCGCTGTAGCTCCACACCCACTTGCTGTGCATACTCCGGATGTTGGCGATGGGCGCGTGCGTGAAGTCGACCATGGCGTTGGCGTAGGACTTGACGTCGTGCTTGCCGCCCGTCCACGACCAGCTGGTGCTCCAGGACAGAGCGCCGCCGGACAGGCCTTGGACGTCGAGGCACTGGCTCCCGGCGCCCTTGGATGCGCCCCAGAGGTTGTTGTAGAGGATGTAGGGGGGCAGGCTGAAGCGGCCGTATTGCTCGCAGGTGTGTTGGGTGCTGCGCGTGGTGGGGGCTGCGGAGGTCAGGGAGGCGAGCGCGGTGGAGAGGAGGAGGGTGGAGGGTTTCATCTTGGGTGTTGGGGGTTGCTGTCGTGGTGCGATGGGTGAGGATCTTTGGGGGCTGTGACGAATGAGTGGATGGCGAGTACCAGACCGCCGCGTTTGCAACGAATGGACGGATGCTGGCAGAGAACAGAATCCAGGTAGTGTTGTGACGGGCAGAGGCGCGGCGGCGACCTGCGCAGGCGGACTTGCATTTGTATGCTCGCGAGATGAGGCTCCGGCGGTGGTTGGCCGCCGTACCATTTCCAGGTGGAAGCGTCCATGGTCTTGGGGTCCGACCTTACATCTCGGATTCATCTTCTGCGTGGCTTGGCCAGCATCTATGCCTCGTGCTGGCGAGGATCAATTCGAAGTTGAAACATGACCCTGTAGGCGATGGATGAGTGCGGGTCGGCTCATTCGTGGGAGAAGGTGACGCCGCAGGTGAAGACAAAATGAATACGGCATATCCCTCCCGGGGACCAGGATTCGTCACCAGATGGAGACAGATCGCCTCTTTTGGGAGCCCAGAATCGCCCGAATAGGCAGGCAGAATACGGAGTATGTACAGGGCCATCCTGAGCAGAGATCTCGGGTCTAGAGTGGATCTCCGAGATGATCGTCGTGATACCCACTGTGTCATCAGTGGGAAGGATCTGTAACAATAAGGAGACCAAGTTGATGGTCGCTGAACGTGACAGACCTCGCCGCAAGACTCGTTCTGCAACAATCCGGGCTGTCAAGCAACCTCTCTCTATCCGCAAGCCTTGAAGTGCCCACCACCCAGCTGACCAACACACAGACTCCTCACCAACCCAACCTCCTCACCCCAACACAGTCTCCCTCAACTTCTGCCCGACGGATGCGCTATCATGCTCCTCCTCCTTCCTCGCACTCCCAGCACGCCCAAACAAATCCGGATGCTCCGCCTTGATCAAATCCGCCCCCTTCTCCGCAACCATGTAGACCGGATTCTGAATCCTGCAATCCGGAATGATAGGAAACACACTCGCATCGATGACCCTCAGGTTCTTCACCCCGTGCACCTTCAGATGCGGATCCACGACACCTTGCCCGATATCCCTACTCAGCCGCGCCGTGCCGCAAGGATGGAAACCCGTCTGCAACCGCTCTAGAATCTGGCGATCCATCTTGGCGTCGTCGTCGCGCGGCATGGGGAACGGGTAGTCTTCGCCGACCACGTCTTTCATGCCGTCGCCGTTCAGGATGATGTCGTCGATGTGGCGGACGCCTTCGCGGAGGGCGAGGATGTCGAGGTCGTCGCCGCAGAAATTGAGGTTGATGTAGGGTTGTTTGCGCCAGTCTTGGCTCTGGAGTTTGACTTCTCCGGGTTTGCTCACGGGGCGCAACAGGTCGACAATGATTGTTAGCCAGTTGCCTTCGGGGGGTTGTGGGAAGTGCCACTGGAACGCGTCTGCGAAGGCAGGCACGAAGTCGACCTCGAAGTGCGGTTGGTTGCGCGGACCGAAAGGGTCGAGCCCGCCATTCGCCGCTTTCGCTCTGCGGTACGATTCGTACTTTTCTAGCCTGGCATCGATCCGCGGGAAGCCGACTAGTTCCAGCAAGCCAGAGTGGAAAGGTCCTTTGCGCTCCTTCGCATAAGCCTCCAATGCACGCTGCTTGTCCGGGCCGTCGTAGAGCAGATGGTGGTCTAGGCCTACACCGTCTTTCAGCCGGATGACGTGAGGCATGATCGGGTGGTCCAGGAGGTTCTGGCCGACGTGCTTGGAGTCCACGACTGTCTCAATGCCGAAAGCGCTGAGATGTTCCGAATCCCCAATGCCCGACCACATCAAGATCTTCGGATCTTCGAAAACTCCTGCCGCCAGGATGACCTCTTTCTTCGCGGTATACTGGAACGTCTCACCCAGGTTGTTCTCGCCTTCGGCGCCGTAGGCTGTGGTGCCGTCTTCCAGCAGAAGCTTCTTGACGTGAAAGTCCGCAATGACGGTGATGTTTGGCTTGCCATCCAGGAAGGCCACGGATGTCGAGCGGACACCTTTGTGGATCGTGTTCATACACTTGACGAGACCGAGCTGCTCACCGTGGTACACGTTGTCTGTTAGACGCTCACCCTTGGACTGCCATGCCATCTCCAGATTGTCCCGGAAGCCAGACAATTCGGGCTCGAGATCGCTGATCTCGATGTCCAATGGACCATGCCGTCCGATCTTCGCGAGTTCAGGCTTATAGCGATGACTCTCATCGTGGTAGTGGCCAGACTAACGATTGAATCAGCTCACGCCACCCTCTCACCACGAGTAGTATCAACACAAACCTTATTGAAATAATGATAAGTGTTCTCCCAATTCCACTCATCCCCTCCAAAGCCCTCCGCCCACTCATCGTATGTCCCCTTACTCCCTCTCACCCACGTATAATAATTCAATGCACTGGACCCACCAAGGACTTTGCCTCTCGTGTCCGGCTTCTCGACCCTCGTGTAGTCTTCACGATCCACCATCGTAGCTTTATAGCCCCAATCATACTTACTGCCGCGGAGCTCGAACGCACGAGCGGGTGTTGTGATGGCGGGAATATCACGAGTATGCAGTGGCCCGGCTTCGAGGATCCCCACGGTGATGTCTGGGTTGTCCTCTGCGAGACGCCCGGCGACTGTGTTGCCGGCGGTGCCACCTGTGATTGTTAGCGGTGAGTATCGGACGGAGGAGGGACTTCTGGGACGAACCGCCCACGACGAGGAAGTCGAACGAGGTAGGAGCTGTTGGTTGGTCGACTTTGTCTGCCATGCTTGAGCCAAATCAGGGTGGATTACGCTTCAATGCCTTATTATGGAGATCAACGCAATCAACGAAACCTCGAATATCAACGGCAAAAGCAAACCTACCATCATGCAGACAAGCCCGCTCGTCTTATACATACATGTACCTTCGCAGCCTCACCATCCGCACATCTACCGCTGTCAACCACACCTTTCCGCAAGATGTCCATGTCACTGGTGGACTGCGCGTCTGACATTACGTTGCGCATCATAGTGTTCAGAGTGGGCAACATGACTTTCCCAGCTCGACGTGTGGCAGCTCCGTCATGTCTGCATCATGCCGTGCTAACCAGCGATAACGATCCTTGTCCTCCCATGCCGTGTCCTATGCCGCGACCGCCGAGTGTCGAGACGGCAGATAAGAGCTGTCATCCCATGTGGCATTGTTTCAGGAGGGACGTGTGTTGATGTAGGAGGAATAGAGTTTGTGGATGCTTTGGTCCTGCACGCGGAGTCCACGTGCTGACAGGGATAGTGCGTTGTCCGCTGCGATCCGTACTGTTGCCGGTGAACGGGAGGTGGAGACGTTGATACAGGAAGCAAACATGACGGCTTCGTGCATGCGGTGCCCGCCTCCGACTAGATCAAAGGTCATGCTGACTGCAAGCACTGCCTACTGCTTCTTGCTCTCCTCGACCTCTAGCTTCAACCAGTCCCGATACTCCAGCGGCTTCCTCCCCAACAACATCTCCAGCACATTCGAGCTGCCAAGCAGACCCTTCATATTATAATACATGAGCAACCTCCCGATCGCTTGGGCCTGTGGGAAACCGACTTTCCCCGGATGCCCGCCCGTCATCATCATACTGAAACCGCGGACACCCTCGTCAACAGTCTTCTCGTTGATCTTGATGTTCTTGCCGAGCATCTCGCTGAGCATTTTGATGCCATCTGCATAGGTGAGCGGCTTGGATGTTGACACTGTCTCATAGGTAGCGTAGAAGTGCTTCTCACGCTGTGTCAAGACGTTTGCGGCTGCCTCGCCATAGTCCCGGAGTGAAGTGAAGGACATGAGGGTTGAGGGGCTGAACATTGCGTCGTACACAGGCTCTGACTCGGACAAGATCTTTTGGATAGGGAGGTTTTCCATCACTGTGCTTGGCTGGAGGACTGTGAAGGGTAGCCCACTCTCTAGGAGGTACTCCTCGATGTACCGCTTGCTATCGTGGTTCATCAATTTCCGGATGATCGGGTGCAGCACGGAGCTGAAGACGAAATGTTTCAAGTCGTCGCCGCGGGTCATAGCGGCGTCCATGATGGTGGTTCCACAATCGCTTTCCTTGCCACTGAAGCAGGTTGTCAGTGACCAATGTTCTCGAAGCGAACAGGAGAATGGACGTACGAAACCCCAGGGACTACAAGCCAGACGGCGTTGACATCTCTGATAAGGGCCTGGCAGTCTTGCTGTGAGGCGAGATCGCCCTTGACGACCTGGATGTCAGGGTGGTCTTTGTATTGCTGTTTCAGGCGTTCTTTGGAGGCGTCGGAGTGGACTTGCAGGCGAAGGTGCTTCCAGCCTTGGTCTATCAGATGAGGGATGAGGCGCGTGGACTGCTTGCCGCTCGCTCCTGTAACGAGGAGGACATCATTTGTAACGTCGGCAGGCATATTCGCTTGTGTTGTCGGATTCGGCAGTTGGTAGGACTTGATGTATAGGAAGTGTGAGAAGGAATGGTAGGGATGCGTTCCTTTCTACATATACGGAATATGGTACATATAGCGTCGAGTTATGCCCTCCGACGTCACCTTCGTCCGTCATTCGTCCGTCCGCTATACATGTATGGTCACCTGCTGCGTCTCGGAGGCAGACTCGCATTGCGAGAGGAACATTGCAACATGACCAGTTCACCGATCGCATGTGGTGCAGCTTTGCGTACATCTTTTGTGCATCGAAGAAGGAGGCTGCGGAGCAATGGAGGAGGAGTGTGTCGCGTGCGTGGGAAGAAGGACAGGACAGGGCGTCCGTCCGGGGCGAAGGGGAGGGACTGTTCAGTGTTGGAGCTTCGCGGGATGGCCCGTGTCTGTATCACCCGAGAGCTTTTCGTTGCTGGGTACATGTACCAGGGACAACCACTCTTCCATCTCAGCCCACCCGCTCATTGATCTTGCAATCACTCGCATACTCCATTCGCAATCATGTTCGCCGCTCGTCAGGTCACGCACTCCGTCTTCGGTGCTGTCCAGCGCCGCGCATTCAGCGCCACTGCCCTCAATGTGAGAAACACCCAACTTTCGATGCGCCGAGGCTGTTGGGGGAGACGCAACTGACATGGTATACTTGTGATTGCAGGCCTCCAAGGTCGCTGTCCTCGGTGCTGCCGGTGGGATCGGCCAGCCGCTCTCTCTTCTGCTCAAGCTCAACCCGCGCGTGAGCGAGCTGGCTCTCTACGACATCAAGGGCGGCCCAGGTGTTGCGGCCGACATCTCGCACATCAACACCAAGAGCACCGTAAGGGACCGACATCGATCGAGCTGAGGTTGTTGGACAATTGCTGAAGGAAATACGCGATCTAGGTCAAGGGCTATGACCCGACGCCGGAGGGTGTCCGCGACTGCCTCAAGGGCGCCGAGATCGTTCTCATCCCCGCCGGTGTGCCCAGGAAGCCTGGCATGACCCGTGATGGTCGGTACAATCAGTACTTGACGGATCAACCCAGCTGATCATCGACGGGCAGACCTCTTCAACACCAACGCCTCCATCGTCCGTGACCTCGCCAAAGCCGCCGCCGATTCCTGCCCCGACGCCAACATCCTCATCATTTCCAACCCTGTCAACAGCACCGTCCCCATCACCGCCGAGGTCTTCAAGAGCAAGGGCGTCTACAACCCCAAGCGCCTCTTTGGTGTCACCACCCTCGATGTCGTCCGTGCTTCCCGCTTCATCTCCCAGCTCAAGAACACCGACCCGGCAAATGAGAACATCACTGTTGTCGGCGGTCACTCCGGCGCCACCATCGTGCCCCTCCTGAGTCAAAGCGGTTACACTCTCGAGGGCGAGCAGAGGGATTCGTACGTCAAGCGCGTCCAGTTCGGTGGTGACGAGGTTGTGCAGGCCAAGGGTGGCGCTGGCTCGGCCACCCTCTCCATGGCCATGGCTGGTGCTCGTTTCGCCGAGTCTCTGCTCAAGGCTGCGCAGGGCCAGAAGGGCGTCATTGAGCCGACCTTCGTGGACTCTCCGCTCTACAAGGACCAGGGTGTCACCTACTTCGCCTCCAACGTCGAGCTTGGCCCCAACGGTGTGGAGAAGATCCACCCGGTTGGCAAGATCACAGAGCACGAGCAGAGCTTGTTGGATGTGTGCTTGAAGGACTTGAAGGGTAACATTGAGAAGGGTGAGAAGTGGGCAAATGAGAACCCGTAAGCGGGTGCTCCTGAGTGGCGATAAGGTGGATTTCGAGACCTTTTATGCTATGGGATTGCCGACAGCATAGACGGGCTTTCGATGTTCTTCTTGTATATTTACCTGTCCAAAAGTTGCGAATACCAGCCTTCATCTGCATTTCCAGCATCTCGTACGATGCGGACGCCAGGCCTCTGTGAATCATTGCGTTGCTATCACCCACGGCGTCAGGTCTCGGCGTGCTGGGTTATAGAGAGCAGCGAGTGTAGTGTTGCAAGAAAAGGCTCTATGGTGTTGCCGAGCTTGCCAAGATATTTCAGACAGACGCTCTTGTCCTCTTGAACCAAAGCACAAGCCGAGACTGAGACCAAGACATTACAGTGCTTCGTTAAATGTCCACAATCTGCAGTCCACAGGCAGCTTCGAGCAATCACAGATCCTCCTCCAGTGTGACCTCGGCTGAGAAGGAGCTCCATCTCAGACGACATCGGAAGCAGACTGGAATAACTTTGAACCTTTTTCATAGCCGCAAAGATACAGGGGAGTCCCTCTCCCATGTCAGTAGCATGCATACAGTCGGTACTGTCTACCGCAGTAGGCATGTTCGCGCCGGTCGGTCGGGGTCGGGCTGTCACATGCTCGACTCTTCGATCACATGGACTTCGATGGCAGAGATTCGGCGTCGTAGAGGGACATGTAGGTGACAGGATACCGTATCATACACGGACGGCGTGAAGGAACAGAAAAGCACTGATACTCCGCCTGCGATGGACACAGGTACTCTCATCGATCGCAGCATCCACCGCTCCGCTGCAGCAGAGGAGGAAGCAAAGCAGTCTGCCGGACAGGTACCGAGAAGACCAGACCAGAGGGCCTATGCTGCGCTTTGAGAACTCTTTGCCCAAGTTGCCGATCCCTACACTCGAGGAAACCGCTCAGAAATACCTCAAGTCCCTCCATCCTCTCCTCAGCCAGACCGAATATGCTCGATCGGCGAAAGCCGTCGAAGCTTTCCTCGCTCCAACCTCCCTTGCGCACGAACTTCAGAAACGATTGATCGCGAGGCGTGAGGATCCAACGATCAGGAATTGGTTGACGGAGTGGTGGAATGATGCAGCGTACTTGGGCTACAGAGCCCCGGTCGTCCCCTACGTGAGCTATTTCTACAGCCACCGGGATGACAGGAAGCGGAGGGATCCGGCGAAGAGGGCTGCAGCGATCAGCACCGCGGTGTTGGAGTTCAAGAAACAGGTGGACAGTGGGACGTTGGAGCCCGAATACATGAAGAAGCTGCCCATGGCTATGAGTTCGTACGAGTACATGTTCAATTGCTGTAGGATTCCTGCGACAGGGGCGGATTACCCAAAGAAGTATTTCGCAGAGGGGAACGAGCACATTGTTGTGGTGAGGAAGAATGGCTTCTATAAAGTACGCCATAGTGTGGGTGGACGCCAACTCTCGACCACAGAATTGGAACATCAATTCAGACGCATCTACCAAATCGCGGAAAAGCAACCTGCAGTCGGTGTCCTGACGACGGAGGACAGAGACTCGTGGACCGAAATGCGGGATCGCTTGCTCAAGACCTCGCCAGCGAACAAAGCCGTGCTCGAAACCATCGAGTCTGCCTCCTTCCTCGTCTGTCTCGACGACGCGGCGCCCGTGACGCTGGTCGAGCGCTCGAGACAATACTGGCACGGCGACGGCACGAATCGCTGGTTCGACAAACCGCTGCAATTCATCGTCAACGAGAACGGGACGAGCGGTTTCACGGGCGAGCACAGCATGATGGACGGCACGCCCACGCACCGCCTGAACGACACGATCATGAATTGGATCTTCAACGACAAGCTCGACTTCTCGAACCCCGAGGTCCGCTCAGACCTCCCTGATCCCATGCCACTGAGATTCACGCTCGACGAGTCGAACCACAGGGACATCACGAGAGCCATCGCGGACCACGTGGGGGTAATGGCACAGCACGAATTGAACGTCGAAGCGTACCAGGCTTACGGCAAAGGTCTCATGAAGAAGTTCCGGTGCTCGCCCGACGCGTACGTGCAGATGGTGATCCAGCTCGCGTATCACAAGTTTTACGGCCGGAGTCGTCCGACGTACGAGTCTGCGGCTACGCGCAAGTTCCAGGAGGGCAGGACGGAGACATGTCGCACGGTCTCGGATTCGTCGGTCGCGTTCTGCGAGGCGATGGCTGATCCTCAGGTCGAGGCAGAGAGGTGTCGAGACCTGTTCCGCGAAGCGCTAGAAGCGCACGTGAAGTACATCACGGATGCCGGCGAGGGCAAGGGCTGTGATCGCCACCTCTTTGGTCTCAAGCAGCTCATCCGACCGCGTGAAGAAGTCCCAGAGCTCTTCACCGACCCGGCGTACGCTTATAGTTCGAGCTGGTACATTTCGTCGTCGCAGCTGAGCTCGGAGTACTACAATGGGTATGGATGGTCGCAGGTCATTGATGAAGGGTGGGGAATCGCGTACATGATTAACGAGAATAGTTTGCAGTTTAATATTGTGTGTAAGAATCTGGGGGCGGAGCGGATGGCGTTTTACTTGAATGAGGCGGCGGGGGAGATCAGGGAGATGATGATGCCGATGTTGGGGGAGGGAGGGAAGGCGAAGCTGTAGGTCGCTTGGAATGGTCCTATTGGGTCGAGAGGACGTGAATGATCATGCGAAGTGGTCGCCTTGTCCAACGTCGGCGTTCCGTCTCATGGCTGCCGCTTCCCTCCTCATGCGCATCTTGAGGCGCTGCTCCAGCTCCTCGCGTTCTCGTTGCAAGCGCATGCTCTTCTTCCGTTCCCACACGGCTCGGATGGTTCGCCGCGTCTGCTCTCGGCCTTCGTTGTAATTCGCCCGCGCGAGCTGCACCACCTTATCGATCTGGTCAGGCGTGTAGACGAAATTCCACGTGGACATGAAATCCGCTTTCATCGGGTCGATGTCGCCGGGGACTTTTGGGTTGGCGAGGAAGGGGAAGTAGACTACTGCGATGCCGGCGTTGGGTGAGGCGAGGTGTTGGTGGCCTTCGTCGTCGTCGATGCGGATGGGAGTGGGCTCGTCCATGTACTCCTGGCTGTCTTCTGTAGAGCCGGCCCAGACTGTGCAGTACCCGAGCGCTGTTTGTGCAGACTTGATAGGTTGCGTGGCGACTGTGGTGTCTCTGGTTTGCTGCATGGCAGATTCTTGCGCGCTCTCCAGCTCGTCGATGGTCTTCGCATCCGTGTTAGTGGGTGGAGGCCATCCCGCGCCCATTGGCCACCCCTGAATTTTTCGTTGTCGGGCATAGCCGTCTACGACTTTGATCCAGTTGTCGCCTTTGACGTCCGCGGAGGCATCGAATGCGATGATCACGTCCACGTTGCGACCTGGGCGCAGCAATGGGTAGATGGGCAGGTTGTTGGCCATTCCTGCGTCCATGAGCTGTAAGTGGGAAGCGTGGTGCATACTCTCCGGTACGGCAGCTGGCAAGCGATTCCTCAACCCAAGAGCAAAGTTTGGGATCAAAGCTGGGTCGATGGGATGGACCTTGACTAGTTCGTCGTTCTTGCCTGACAATAAAGTATCCAGCCTGCCGAACCCGGAGGATTTGAGGATAGGTCGTATCTCTTTGTAGTAATGTGAGAGCGTCGCGCAGAATGCGCTGCCCCAGATCCCCATCATCAAGGGTACTCGAAGCTCCGGTAGAGCAAAGCCATTCTCCCGCCACACTGTACTGCCTCCGTCCCATTTGCGACCTACTGCCCAGGTCGGGATCCCGGCGTTGAGCTCCTCGCAGTAAAACTCATATGGCGTCCACTCGAACCATTGGAACCAGTCATAATGCTTCTTGGTGAAGCGAGCCTCCTTGGCCATATCCTCGACCGTGCCGTCATCAATACCCGGCTCTGGAATCTCATGCCGTACTGCTGTGTAAATTGGGAGCGGCTGCCGCCCACCATCAGTGTAGAACCGCTGATTGGAGATCTTGAGATCGTAATTGTCGATTCTGAGGTCACCTCGAGGTATCAAAAGGCGAGCTGCGAGTGCCATGCCGTAGATGTCAACCAGGCCGAAGTCCGCGTCTGGCACACCACGCAGCTTCTCCACGTAGCCGCTCAAGAGATACTTGTTGGTTGGCGCTTGACTTAGCACGCTAAAAAGAGCTGGCGGATACGCTATATGGACTCCAAGACGATCCTTGAGATGATTGATGATGCGCGAATGGTTTTGTCCGCCGATAGATGTGTAGTACAAAGTTTGCAACCAGCAGCTCCCGCTGACTCCAGCAGTGTAGGTAACGCAATCGAAGAGTCCGTCTTCAGCCGCCGAAAGATAAGATGAAGTCCCAGCGACCAGAGCACGCAGACCTCCGCCAGAGCCACAGATGCCAATAATGGGTACATCGTCAGGGTGCACCTCGGACTCTGGTAGGCCTAGGTAGTGAGCCAGCGCCCTCGCAGTGTACGGTTGTCTGTTGTGGAGGAAGGCTTTCTCCTCATTGCACAGGTCTTCTGAGATTCGCACTTGAGCATCCCAAATGATCTCCGGGTTGATCTCCGGATCATGCGCTTCCTCCCAGATCTCCCAACTCAAGCTCCAAGGTTCCATTGACAGTTCACTCTGCAATTTGTTGAGCCATCCTGGCAGACTCCGTAGCCAGCCAGGTAAGATGAGACCGACGACCTTTTCCTTCAGGCTCGTGAGGTCGAAGCCGGTGAAGGTCCCGCACACAGCTGTGACGCGCTCCGTCGCTGTCTGCCATGCGTGAAAGGGATGATTTGCCGGCAAATCTCCTTCGGCATCGAACACGGAATGTCCCTGGGTTTGTGGCGCTGGAGCCTGCGGCGAAGGTTCCTGACTTCTTGACGGTTCTTGTTGGGCTTTCGTGTTTGACGAATCTCCTCTTTGGCGCCTCGCAGATGGTGTTTGGTACTTGTCTGCGTACGATCTCCCTCGCCACGTCTCAGTCTGCTGACTGCTATCCGCAAGTAAAGGTTTGCTGTTGACATATGCGCGGATAGCCGCAGCGCCTGAGCCACCTAATGCTAGACCAATCACATATTCGCGCTGGCGGCCTCCAAGCCGCAGGAACCGACGTGCGCGGTTCATCGCTCGGGGTCTACACGCGCCGACATGTCAAGAGGAGTACACGACCATGCTGCAAAGAATGTAGTAGAAGAGAATACGCGATTCGAAACATGATGAGAGAGTGTTTATGAGGCCTCGTTGGTCTTCCACAAACAGGCATGATCCTGGCATCGCCACGTGGAGACTACGTCACAGGCATCCCAGGTGTCGCAATGTGGACGATCGAATTGTCGCAATTGAAAGCGCATAAAAGAGCAGGTGATAGTGACGCGTGTGACTATCGTGAAATCTGTATAAGACTTGACAAGATTTCTGAGGAATGTGTATTGAATAATGTCATCAGCAGAACAAGATGCTCGGCAGCAGAGCGGCTCGGGACGTCGGGGCCCAAGAGATCTGCAGATGGGGCTTGACTCTTGAGAGCTGCTGGACCTGCATGGTCGACCACCTCCCACTCACTTCATCTCATCTGGCCCGCTCACACCCAAGACTCTCGACAACTGAATGTGAGGAGTGCAGCACAGCATAAGTGGTGGATAGAGCATACCTAGCAAGCAGATGCAGGGCCAAGAATCGACTCAGGCTGAGCCAGGCATCTTGCGTGTACGGCAGGAGGCAGGATGGTCGCACCTTCCAAACGTGCGGCCTATGCCGAAGAGGCAGCGGAGGTGGAAGTGCTGTCCGCGAACGTGGATAAGTTGAAGTCGATCCGCAAGAGGATAGGAGGGTCTTTGGAGCGCTTGGAGCAGTCTGGGCGGGTCATGCAGGAAGCCATGGGGCCGGTCTATGGCAACACCCAGCGCCTGCAGACCATGAGCACGAATGTCGACAACATACTTGCTGCCATAGACAGGATCAAACAGCCCCTGAACATGCGCGACCGAGAAGACCGTATCATCCGGAGCCGTCCGGACAAGGTCGGGCTGCAGGAGTACATGGCGTCCATTGATCGGACAAGCGAAGCGCTCAGAAACTTGCAGGCCACAAATCTGCGCTCCAATCAGCAGGCAATGGTGGAGCTGAATGACCTTCTGGCCACTGGAGTCAACAATCTCGCCAATGTCTTCAGAGACGTACTTCGCCAGGACTCGCAGCCCATCGAGCCTCTCAAGCAGATCATGGGCGGTGCAGAATTTCCGCGGATATCGTCAAACAAGTCTACTCAGCTGCGCGCGATCAATCAACACATCTCAAATCATGCATCCGAGGCAGTCCAGCAAGGCAAGCTGTCTCCTTCGGCTGAGGCTTATGCTCATGAGCGTGGACAGTACATCCAGTTATCACTGCAAAACCTTGCCAGAGCGTCGATAAATACGGCAAGGAAAGTCAGCGCTAGTGATGTATACACCAAGGGCAGCAATGGTATTGCCTCGTACGCAGCTGGTATACAAGGAATGTACACCGCAGAGTATGATAGCATCTGCGCCATTTTCAAACGCGATGAGTGGGGAGTGGTGCTCCAAGCGACCTGCCAGCCATCGCTGCAGGCGTTTGCACAAACCCTCAAAGACCTCGACAAGCACGTCAGAGAAAACTTGTTCACAGATTGTTACCTCGCCTACGAGATCATTGAATTGGTATCCACTACGTCCATTCAGCTTGAGAGCAAGACTGGTGAGCTGAAGTATGCCATGTCCGACGCGCTCAAGCCTGTGCGCGAAACGGCTAAGGGCTCGCTTTCGGTGTTACTGAACGACATTCGTGTCAAGATACAGCAGATGCAAACATTGCCCATGGATGGGGCAGCAGTGCCAATCACCGCAGATGTGATGACACGACTCCAACTGATGACAGGTTATCTCCCACCTCTCAGCAGTATCATGCGCAGCCTTGGCGATGGCGGCTGGAACGCCCCTAACCAGGGCAATTCTGCGTCTTCGATACCAACGCTCAAATCGTTTGATGTCGGTGCGGATGGGAAACAGCTGTTCGCCCACTACTGCTCCGATACCATTGAGACTTTGCTAAACAATCTCGAGTCGAGAGCTAGAGTACTTCTTCGGGGCAAGAGCGTTCAAGGTGTCTTTCTCGCAAACAACGTCACGATTGTCGAGCGCATGATACGGTCTAGTGAATTGGGTCCTTTGCTCGATGGAGTAAGCCCGAGGCTGGAAGCATTCCAGAAGAAAGCCATCTCACTTTACATGGACGCCTGGCGCGAACCTAGCACTCACCTCTTCGACGTGCAGTTCACCTCCAAGGCGCCTCGACCACCTTCGACGGGCGCCGCCATCGACTCGGCCGCAGTGCTGAAGGCTCTGAACTCGAAAGACAAGGATGGTATAAAGGAGAAGTTCAAGAATTTCAACATGTCCTTTGACGAGCTTGTGGCAAGACACAAGTCTTACAAGATGGAGTCCGAGGTTCGAAAACTGCTCTCAGGCGAAGTACAGCGATCTCTGGAACCTCTCTACAACAGATTTTGGGACAGGTATCATGAGGTCGACAAGGGGAAAGGAAAGTACGTGAAATATGACAAGGCGCAAATGAACCGAGAGCTGGTCAACCTGTCTTAGGAGGTCAGAAGGCAGAGCACCGGTATCTTTGACCCTTTCATGAAGGCTCTAGGCATGAGTGGAAGGAATGAAAGTGTGGACGAGGGTCACGGGCGAGCCAGTGGTGACGGCGACAGTGAGCCCAGCCACAGCCATGATGGCGCGAGGGACAGTTGGGTGAAGGACAAGAAACGAGGGAGTCGGTTGAGTGCTGGGGCGTTCGGGTTTGGCAAGGGAGGGTCTTGACTGGAACACGAAGTCTTGGTCCAGCAGAGCTAATGGCGTGAATGTCCACCGATTGACGGTTTAAGCGTTGGCGCTGGGGTGTTCGAAATGCTGCGCAGTTGCGCTTTAGCCCGCGGTTTGAGGGTCTCCATGGTGAAGCAAGAGCGCGAATATACAATTGTATTGGCTGATCGACATTGAGTCATTGCAATTGCAAGAGCTTGGCGAGGCAAAGACATGTCTTGTATGTCGGTGGCCTCACCCGGGCAGGCTCCACGGCAAATCTCGCCGACGCATGCCACGCCACACTGCCTCCTCCTGCACCAGCCTGCCTGTCACTGCGCTGCGGGCCTGCGGCTTCTATATCTCCTGCAGCACGTGAGCGTCTGGGATGATGCCTGCGAATCCGAAACTTTTACTTTGTGACTATAGTCACATACATAGGCACATGCGAAGATGGAAACGATATCTTACTAATCAACCGACCGTCCGATGTGGCGTCCGCAGTAGACTAGACGGGAAGCCAGAATGAATGCCATAGTATGCCAAGACTGGCAGTAGCTTCGAAAACGAAGCTGCAGGTGCATCCATGCTCCAATGCCCAGGTGTTTCGTGACAGGGATGGAGGATTGTCGGGCTGCGTGACCACGTAGGAAGAACCAAGAATGGATGTTGCGTCTGTTCGTCAGTGTTGGCACGCCACAAATACTAGCTCCATGCCCCATCGAGGAGGGCCGCCTCGTAAATTCATGGACCATGGATACATGTAGCTTCTCGATGAAAGGCGGCCGTTGGATTTTAAGCTTCCAGGACCCCAAGGTAATTACGCGCACAGACACTCCACCGCACACCCCTGCGCGGCAGTCCCCTTTCCCTTGCGACTGCCAGCTCAACAGCGTTATACACGAAGCAGCTTATACTCGTGGAGACTTATCCATATCGAACGACGACGAACCTAACTTCACCACTCTCGCTTCCATATTCCTTCCCCACTCAGTCCTGCCTCGCGCCGGATTGACACGCGCGCCGATCTGCGAAAAAGGTGCGTCGGGTGGTACGACGCGGCCAGCGAGCGACCCTTTCGAATTTCTTGTAAGATCGGGCCCATGTGCTGCGCGACTGCTGCTGCCACGGCCGTAGTTGCGACTGCCAACCAGTGCTCACACTGACACACGCGCTCCTACCAGACACCCCCCTAGCCACAAGAAGGAGCAGCCGTTGTCGCTGCA
Source organism: Teratosphaeria destructans (assembly GCA_010367425.1). Lineage (NCBI taxonomy): Eukaryota > Fungi > Ascomycota > Dothideomycetes > Mycosphaerellales > Teratosphaeriaceae > Teratosphaeria > Teratosphaeria destructans. Next base: position 423,928 of record WBMN01000011.1, read on the forward strand.
ACACATCAAAGGACCGCTCTCGCCATGGGTAAGTCAACCACTTCCCTCGTGATACATCCCCCCCCGACCGCGTCTTCACCATCGCCATCCATTGCCGCCTGTCCGCGAACACAGCCGACACATCGCAAGAGCATTGCACCACGGGGCCGACTTGGTCTACAACATGGCGTCCGCTGTCTCGCTCCGCAGCGACGTGAGCATCCACACGGCCGTCGCTGAGGCAGCTCGAGTCCTCCCACCACCCACGATCGTCACCCACAGCCGTGCGGCGTCGCAGGTGCACGAGCCAGCCAAGACTAACTCGATGTCAGCAACCGCAAACGGCAATGTGCCAACGGCCCCTCCAGCCCGTGAGTCGCCAGCGATACCGAATGGCAAGCCTTCCTCACCCCTCGTAGCCACCAGCAACGCTATGCCGAACGGCGCCGCCCAAGCTCCCCAGACGGTATCCTCAAAAGACCCAAAGGCCGCTGCACAGGCAGCTTCGGACATGCGGAACATTGTGCGCAGGAAGCTCACGGGCTACGTTGGATTCGCGAACCTGCCGAATCAATGGCATCGCAAGAGTGTGAGAAAGGGCTTCAACTTCAACGTTATGGTCGTTGGTGAGTACACAGAGGGGCGTAGCTGCACAGGGCAGATGGGCTGACGGCGGAGCGCAGGTGAATCTGGCCTCGGCAAGTCGACTCTGGTGAACACGCTCTTCAACACCTCGCTGTATCCGCCGAAGGAGCGCAAGCAGCCCTCCCTCGACTTTGCGCCCAAGACTGTCAGCATACAGAGCATCAGCGCTGACATTGAGGAGAACGGGGTCCGTCTGCGCCTGACGGTGGTGGACACTCCTGGTTTCGGTGACTTTGTCAACAATGACGACTCTTGGAGACCAATCGTCGAGAACATTGAGCAGAGATTCGATGCCTACCTGGACGCGGAGAACAAGGTCAACCGCATGAACATTATCGACAATCGTGTCCACGCCTGCGTCTACTTCATTCAGCCCACTGGCCACTCTCTGAAGCCCTTGGACGTCGAGGTCATGCGCAGACTGCACACCAAGGTCAACCTTATCCCCGTCATTGCTAAAGCTGACACTCTTACCGACGAGGAAATTGCTTCATTCAAGCAGCGTGTAAGTGCAGAACCCGCTACCAGCGCGTTGAGCTTCGCTGACAGCATCAAAGATCCTTGCAGACATTCAGCACAATGGCATCCACATATTCGAGGGCCCGCGGTACGAGCTCGACGACGAGGAGACGATCGCCGAGAACAACGAGATCATGTCCAAGGTGCCATTCGCTGTCGTCGGCGCCAACGCTGAGGTGCAGACTCCTGAAGGCCGCAAGGTGCGCGGTCGCCGATACCCATGGGGCGTCATTGAGGTCGACAACGAGGAGCACTGCGATTTCGTCAAGCTTCGGCAGATGCTGATCCGGACACACATGGAGGAACTCAAAGAGCACACCAACAACTCGCTGTACGAGAATTACCGATCCGACAAGCTCATGGCGATGGGAGTCGCGCAAGATCCGAGCGTGTTCAAGGAGGTCAACCCGGCGGTCAAACAAGAGGAGGAGCGCAGCTTGCACGAGCAGAAGCTGGCGAAGATGGAGCTCGAGATGAAGATGGTCTTCCAGCAGAAGGTGCAGGAGAAAGAGAACAAGCTCAAACAGTCCGAAGAGGAGCTGTACGCTCGTCACCGGGAGATGAAGGAGCAGCTCGACCGCCAACGGGTCGAATTGGAGGAGAAAAAGCAGAGGATTGAGACTGGACGGCCGGTTGAGGAGAAGGGCAGGAAGAAGGGTGGCTTCTCGCTCAGAGGCTAGGAGCGTGCTGAGGGCACACGACAAGTTCTCTGCTTGTGCGGGATGGGGCTGGGGCTGGGGCTTGCGTGTCTGACCATCTCGCGGTTGACTTGGCGTGTGACTTGGGACTTTGCCAACTCTTGGTGGAGAGGTCGGTCAGGCCCGTCCCTGCTGACTCGGCGGCGGGCAGACGACGACTGGCCTTGGCCGAGTGCGGACGATGGCTTGAGGAGCACGGGCTGGTCAGGACGTGGTGTCGTTATAATGTTACTAATATGCATGGACACGGGAACATACTCTGCTCTCGGCATCAACCTACACTGGCTGCTGGGTCTGTCGTTGAGCAAAGCAAAAATGTGTTGCACTGGAGGGGGAACCTGCGCGGCGGCGGCGGCGGCGGCGGCGGCAGGGTGTTATTGGGAAATATGAGTTGTGATACCACAGCGCCTTCTTTCTATGTGCTTGATAGTCTAACTGCAGCTGCGCTATGTCTCTTTTGTCGCTCTGATGCTGTCGTTCTACTTTGTGGACATCTAGGTAGTGGTATGGAGAATTGTCTTCTGAGATGCGCCGGTCTCGTATGCCGCGTGCTGTCCGTCGTGTCTTGAGGTATCGCTGGACAAGTTCTGGCTGGCTGACTGGTCACAGGCATGAGTATTTGAATTGGAGGAGACGCTGCGCTCTTGCCGTTTGAAGGAGATGGAAGGCACGCGACGCGTGGTGGTGGGTCTTGGCGTCTGCCTTTGCTTCTTGGAGGCTCAACTTCTGGCGAGAATGACCGTGGCGACGTCACTCAACGCCACACGCATCTCTACAAGGCTCTCTGAGCTGGAGCGTCATCGACATGCCGCGCACCCGACAGCAGACTGGCGCCGTTGCCACGCGATGCTATGCCGAGTTTGACGATGAGGACCTCGAGACTGGCGACGCCCGCGACGAGCGTTACTCCGGTCTCCATGAGCGAGGGAAGAAGAGCCGCACAGGTGATGATGGTTTTACCCTATGGACCGCTTCCTCGAGGGTGACTTGGTGCCAAGAACTCATTGCCGTTTCGCAGGCAAGTATCGAGTAGCTCATACTATTGTCATGTATACTGACTTTTGCAGTGGAACAACAAAGCTTCGAAGTATGCGCAAGTGGTCGAGGTCCATCACGGTGAGGAGTTCAAGCTTGAGCCGGTAAGTTGCTCATGCGTTGGCCGAGCTGAGCGCATCGCTCACCACAGACTTAGATGTTGATGACAGAAGGTCCGCTGAAAGGCCGCCGCGTGCTCGTGCTCGAGCCTGTGGTGAGAACCGAGCACTTTCGCTTCTTGGATCTACCTCCAGAGCTGCGCAGCATGATCTACGATCTCGTGCTCGTGCACCAGTCCGGAAAAGTTGACATCCAGACCTACCAACCGAGAGGATTTGACCGTCGTCCAGTCCAGAAAGGCTATACCGAGCAACGCAATCATTGGAAACAAAGGTGGGACAGGGATGCAGGCAAGTGGGACAACCAGATCCCGAGCGCAGCTTCTATGCTTCGTGTCAACAAGCAGATGCTCGGTGAGACGGCACCAATCCTGTATGGTCGACACACTTTCAGATTCGATAAGATGAGCGACGCGCACTGTTTTCTTCGAACGATCAGCAGCATGCGCAAGCATCTTCGGCATCTCAACTTTGGCACCATCTGCCATTACTGGGGTTGTTACAATAAGAAGAGCACGCCAGCGATCTTCAGGATGCTTGTAGATGCCAAACAACTGCAATCGATCGCGATTTGCCACAAGTGGGTCTGTGGACGCATTCCTCGTCATTGGCAATGCAAATGTCCTGACCCTGAGGTCTTCGTGGCGGATAGTGCCTCACTCCTGCGGGCTGTGCACAAGAGACAGAAGGAGTTGGAGACTGGACCAGCTGCGGTCAGCCTGTTCAGAGTTCAGGGCGGAACCACTTGCAATCCATGTGAGAACGCAACCGGTACGGCTACAGGCGAATGCTCGTGCCGCAGCAAGAAGTGCGACAGCCTTGATCAGCACAACAAGGACGTGCGATCCAAGCTTCGCAAATTGGTACGGGAGCAGTTGAGCATTAAGGCATAGATGATGGCGAGGGGTTTCCGACGCGAACAGAGAATTTGCGCGGATGATATCAACCACATGGCTACATGTTAGAGTGGGCGTTCATGGCTGGTGGGCTATGCGAAATTTTCGCTGGTCTTTCGCTGGGGAGAAGGGCGATGATCAAGTGATCGAAGGAGATTCAAGCACTGTTTAACAGATAGTGCTAAGGGTAATTATTGATATCTTCTGTTTGAACTGCGGCGTACACACACCAAGCTCGTGGGGCTCTCCACTCTGGATCGAGCAGGCACCGCAACTTCGCTTGGTAGTCGTCAGGTAGGGGCGGTCGGGGCGTAGGTACTATCCACGCTTCGATTGTGGCGGCATGGTGCTTGTCCGAGCGTGAGGCCGGCAAGTCGGGCGATTCAGGGTGATGCCCTGCAGATAGTTTGACCTCAGTCCTACGTTGGAACTTCTGCTCTAGGACTTGCAAAACGATCAGCTCATGAGTTGAGGTTTCACGGTCACGGACGAAAACGAAAGAAAGCACGAGAGCAGAGCAGATGGCGCGACCTACTGCCACGGTCTGCCAGGTCCTGGCCGAGACAATCCACTCGTCCGCTCCAAGGCCCCCACGGAATACGACGTATGATATTTTGGGCTCGCTCGCCGACCTCTTGGGTCCGTAAGACATGACGCGCCCTGCCACGTAGGCTCAGCCACTTTGATTTCGTAGACGCTTTCCGCACCAGCGCACTTTGGCGGCTATAAGAATCATCGGGGCATCTCAGCTGGGAAGAGATCCGTACAGAGCTCCTTCTTACGTACAGCCACTGCTCGGGGTTTTGCAACATCTCTACCTCGCCATTTCCGGGACCGCAAGAACGAATCATCAGGATGAAGGGCACGTCCGTCGCCGTCGCACTCCTCGCATGCCTCTCCCAGGCCGTCTACGGCTGGTCTGGTGTCAGTATCCTTCCAATCATCTCTGCGCACGCGAGACGTAGCTCGCTGACGGCTGTGGCCAACAGGAATGCTCGAACTCGGCCAGATGGGCGTACCCTAATGGTGTTTGCTATACGAAAGATGGTCGATTCCAGGCGTGCGCTCAGGTGAGTGTATCGTGATCTGTTCGCACTTTTATCTTTTACAGTGGTGTGGTCGAGAGGGGACTGATGGGTGGATGCCCGGCCTACCCGTGCAATGGGGAATCTTCCTCATGCACCTCTGATGTGGATACTGGGAAGCCGAATGAGCACCTGGCGCAGTGTGCTCCGTAGGTGATGCTGCTGTCGTGACGGGTGTGGATTGTGATCTGTAAAGCAAATAAGAAGGTCGCTGGGGGATTGGTCTTCGCGGCGTTCTAAGCTGCTGGGTGATTATGTTCCGTATGCGACAGGTACATACCCTACATCTGTACCTATCAAGCAAAATACACCCATGCTTGCACACCGCGCCAATCCCGCCCTTTTCGCCCGGCTGTCGCTTATTAGCTGATTCCTTTGCTCGCACACTGCACACTGCGACGCGATCAGGCGGGACGTGGGCCGCGATCGCCGGAGGTATGTGGCTCGGCCCAAAGCTTCCTTGGACATGGATGTGTAGTGTATAACTTCTCTCGTTGGTACTTGACAGCGGGGTTCCCAGGTACAATTCGCGGTCTTAGTTCCAGGTAATAGCGATCGACATTCCCTCAATGGTCCTTCGTCTATAGAAGCACGGCTCTAGAGCACCAGTATTAGTGCCTGTGGAAGGGCTTCTTGGCCAGTCGAAGCTGTGAATCGCATGCTTGGCGAGTTGAGGTCACCCTCCTGATGCTCGAACGAATGCTCTGAGCGGAACTCGAGATAACGTCCCGGAAAGGCTTGTGACGTACAGTTCTTTCACGCACTTGAGAACGCACTGGGCACTACTCGTGAGGTATGCAAGCATGTCGTGGCCACTCGATGACTTCCGGGATTCAGGCTGCGCCAGTCAAGCTTCAAGCAGAGACACGAGAAATTGGCGGTGTTTGACTTGATGGCTTGGCAGCGATTTTATAAGCAGAGCTGCCATCCACTCCGGGAGGGAGTCGTTGCCATACGATCTTACACGACTTGCCGAGAAGCCCGCGCGACCACACGACGTTAGCCAAGATGAAGGCCGTAATGCTCGCCCTCACGCTTCTTGCGTCCTTGTCCCAGGTGTATGGAGTATGTATCTCCTCTTCCGGACCTAGCAGGTCTTCTATGGGCGCTACGCTCCGTCGGAACCGAGCTCACCACGATCTACAGCAAACCTGTGACAACAAATCGAACAGCAGGGAGGTCCCTAACGGTCGATGCTTCAACGACGATCCGTATGATCCCAAAATGCAGCCGCGCGCTCAGGTCAGTTTTACACATCCACTATCATCTTGGCGGAGTCGTCTAACCCACGAACTTCGATGTTAGGCCCATCCGTGTGTATCGAGTGGCGCCGGCTGCTCGTTTGATTTCGTGCCTGGTCTCGCCAACTGCAATAATTATTAGTCTGTCTACCATAGTATCTCTGGGGGCACAGGGGTGACGCGGCTTCCGCATGGCGAGGAGTGTCCGGGGCTGATTGGAGTGGGACTTGTAGCAATGGGACGTGACGGAGGACTGGCGCGATGTGGCAGGGAAAGGGGGAACATGAAGTTGGGTCGCATCTATGCCATGCCTCGCTTGAAATCAGACACCACCACATCCGAAAGTGCCATATCTCTGCTACCAAAGGTATGGAGTGTGAAGATGTATGTCCCCTCGGTCTGCCATCACTCCTGGTCTCCCAGAGCAACGGAGACGGGTATAGTCAGGCTCCATTATTTCGTCCCCAGTAAGACACGCCACGACTGACTCGGTCCCATGCAAATAATAAGCCATCTTGCTGGGCACTTGAGGGCCGAAAGGGTTGAGGAGGAGACTGGCGAGATTATTTTGTTACCGGTAAAACTCAGGCATTCCGTCCTTCATCGGGATATACATGTATTCTGATGCAGAGATCTATGGCAAGTACATGTCCTGGACGATGGATCCGTCAATGACATGTACCTGATAATGAATGCACGAAGTACAGGAGGGATGGACATTATATGTAGGGGCACCTCATGCGAGCAGGAGTTGCCGACGTCATGTCGATCCTGCGTGTTGCGAGTCGCAACGGCGTACTAATAAGGAGTTCTGAGGTAACAGCTCGTCCGTGAACTTTGTTTAGACCTCTTGAAGGTACATGTACATGTACACCGGCCTCCAAGTAGTCACCGCCGATGCCATGACGACCGCCCTTCCGGCCGACTCTCACACGCATCGCCGTCTCGAGCATGCCACCGCCGAACACCTCCACATAACCACCCATCGCGCCTTCATCGGCCCCATCCCCGAGGGTTGGCTGAAGAGCCACAGGAAACAATGGTATAGGCGCTATGTCACTAGCGATGCCGGTCGTGCCCCGACCTTCACGGCGGCACATCCGATAGCTTCAGCAGATGCGTCGCGAGGACGACCAGCTGAGCCGGCTGGGCTTGAGCAGGCTCCCAGGCCGTCCAGCCAGAGTGCCGGCACTCAGAACACACAAGATGTACCCACCAGCACGACCAGTCTCTTGCGTGAGCAACGGAACGACAATGCCGCTGGCAGCTTGTCAGGACTTGACCAAGAGCATGCCATCCCGAATCAGGCTGATGGCGGACCATTGCAGCAGCGACCGACAGACCACATCCGGTTTGAGCGAGTCGCTGGTGCTGCCGGGAAGGCCGCCAAAGCTGTGCCCAAAGTGCGCTTTAGTGAGTCGACGAAGCACCAACTGCGTGCTAGAGCCCGGCGCATAGCAGCCAAGGGCAGCTTCCGCAGCAGCAAAATCAAGGAAGGCGAGGTGCTCAAGATGGACCGCATGCTGGTGCGCATCGATATCACGAGACAGACGTTAGGCAAAGAATTCGATGAGAAAGTCGCCGCCGGTACCGAGGCGAAGTCCCTGGATAAGTGGCGGGAATTCATGATCGTATGCCGGAAGCACACAGAGGACGATGCCACGTCGGTATTGCAGCTGTATCAAACGCGGGTCATTGCTGTCACGGCTGAAAGTGTGGGCAAGGCGAAAAACAAGCCGAAAGTTGAGATACTGCTCAGCCCCCAGCGAGTACGGGTCAACATGTATTCAAGTCTGGACAAAACTTTATGCGTTTGGACCACCGAGAAGGGCCGAACAACAATCTACTATCTGCGCCCGCTTTCTGGTGCCACGAGCGTTGAATGGTACACATTCCTCAGGTCTGCCTTGGGATCGAGGAGAGCCCAAACATTGCAAGTCAATGTGCCGGACCTGAGCGTCACTCTTCGTCTCGACGATCCCTTCAAGACCTTCGAGTCGTCCGAGACCATCAAGAAGGCTGTGCAGGGGGATGTGGATGCGCTTGCTGCTCTAAGCAATGATGAGCAAGGCGCAGCTGGCGCCATCGTGACTCGTTGCATCGACATGCTGAAAGAGTCGCCGGAATGGGCAGACGTGCTTAGAGCGTGGTCTCAGTATGGCCGCATCGGATTAGCCTGGAAACGGTATGACAGACTTGAATGGGTGTACGGAGCGGTCGAGCAGAAGATGTACGGCACTATCGCCATGCAAAAGACGCACGATCTGGAGCTGAGGCCGAAGAATCATTATCCAGTAACCGTCAAAACACGCAAAGGCGAGACCTTGACGGAACCACCACCAGCTGAGGGGTTTCTCATTCGGCTCACGAGTCAGAAAGGCCAGGACATCAGACTGGGCAAAATGCTGTACAAGCGCTTATACTTCACCACACAAAACCGATATCTTCTGTTCCTGAGGCCCGCCCGCGCAACACCACCTGCACCTCCCAGGCTGAAAGCACAAGGCGGAATCAATGTACCGTCTAGCAAGCAGCTTGCTGACCAAGTTCCACTTACGTATGATGTGGAACCGTACCATTTAGACGAGACGAAGCACATCAGCTGGCTGGATACCGAGGGCGCGAAGTCGGTCCCGGAGCAAAGGGATCTTGACGCCCGAGCAAGCGCAGAGGCAGAGCGCAACATTAAGATGCTATTGAGTTGCGACGGCTTCATTGACCTGTGTGATGTCAGACATGTCCGCGAGATGCATCGCGGCGCGACGCCTGCGGACGAGCACATCGACGACGGCTCGGATGTCGATTTTGATATGTCTGACAGTGTCCGCCAACAGGATAGTCGACAAGACGACGGTGCTACGAATGAGGTCGATGACGACCGCACATTCGAGCTGCTAATGAACAATGAGCTTGTAGTCCGTCTGCAGGCTTACAACAAGGATGCGAAGAAAGAGTGGATGCGACGTCTCCGTGAACTGGTTCGATACTGGAAGCATCGGGCCAAGGAAGACATGGACCTGTTCAGGTCCGTCCGTCAGGAAAACCTTGAAGCTTTGCAGATCGACGAGCGTGCAGAAGCAATGGTCGGCAGCTTTGCCTACAAATGGGAAGTCAGTCAGTCATACGCAAGTGCGATGCTCTACAACATGTGCGGGATCGCCCAATGCCGCACAATACACCTCTCTGGAACCCTGTTCCGGAAGCCACGTCGGCACACGACCTTTGAACGCTGTCACGTCATTCTCTCCAGTGGTCACCTGCTCGTGTTCCAAGAGACGCTGCGATCGCGCTCCGGCAAGCAAGTCGCACATATCCATCATGAACGCATCGCCTCCATCGACCTCCAGGGCTCCTACCTCTACTCCGGCCTGCTCACGGAGAACGAGCTGCTTTACCAGAATCGCACCTTCGACTCCAACCAGCCAGGTCATCACGCTCTCCCGCGTGTCTATCTCGAGGACCAATGGACCTCAACGGACGAAGACGCCATGACCACTTTCGTCATCTGGCATGCAAAGTCAAAGTCTTGGTTCCGCTCCTCACAGTTTGTGGATGATGCAAGGGCAAAGGAGGAGGCGGGAGAGAGGGAGAATGAGGGTAGGGGCAGGATGAAGAAGAGGCTGACGAGAGTCAGCCAGTTGGGTGCTACCGGGAGGAGTGTGGTGTTCAAGGCCAGGAGTCGGGCGGAGAGGGATCATTGGGTCATGGGGATCCAGGTGGAGATTGAGAGGTTGGCCGCGATGGAGGCGGCTGGTGGGAAGGAGGAGGTGAGGCTGGTAGGTGACGAGATTGGGAAGAAGTGAAGGCCGCGAGACTAGTCTTTGCAGCTTGTTGCATTTTTGCAAGCATCCAGAATTGCAGCGATGGAGTTTGGTATGGTTCAGATTCATGGTTGTGGTTAAGATACCCAGCATCTGACGGCAAAATGCATCTCGAGGTGTGTTTGTCCGGAAGACATGCATGAACGGCGTTTGCCTCAGCAGAGTACGGCTATGACGCACACTCTAGCGATCAGGTCGTATACCCACATAGATGGTCTGACGGTATGACATAGCAACATACACGAGATAGGTAGACTGTGCGCATCAATAGACGCGCGGTCAGCTGACGCATGAACCTTGATGGCACAACATCAACCACTCCACCTCGACCTCCCATCCCCCTTCCTCTCCACCTTACTGCCCCTCCTTCTGCCCGCACCCCGGAAACGCCTCACACCACCGCGGCCTATTGCGCGTGAAGATCTCCTGCCCAGGCCGGCCCCGCTCCTCGACCTCGGCCGCATCGTCCAGGGTCCCCGTCTTGACGATCGTGAGACCCGCCATGGCTTCGGCGCGGACGCTCATGATGGTGCCGCAGGTGTCGCAGACTGGGAATATGCTTAGCTGTGAGTAGTGGATGGGGGAGTTGTGCGGGGGGGAGATACTGTCATAAGTGACGTCCTTGCCGGACTCACCTTTGCGAGACCAGGTTTTGGCGGTGCCGGAGGTCTTTTGGGACTGTTTTGTTCGTTAGTAGGGGCGTGGTTTGATGGGGGCGAATGGGGGGATGCCGGGGACGTGCGTGGTGGGTTTTGACGAGGGTGTTGAGGCTGCCGTTCGGGCCGGCGGTCTTGGTGCAGGGGATGCAATGGCATAGGGCCTTTCGGGGAGGGGGGGCTGTCAGCTCTGGTCGTCGTCGTCTCCGCGGTGAAGGGATGTGGGTGGCGTGGTCTTACCACTGCTACCGGCTCGCCGGAATATTCATGCTTGTAGTCGCCGCAGTTGCAACTCCCTTTTGCCATGGCTGGGGACGGAGTTTGGGTTGAGAGGGGTTGATCTACGGACTTTTTATCACGATGACCAGGACAAGATGGCGATTCTCTGGGATCACGGTCTCGATGAAAGGCTTGCTGGCTGGTTTGTGCTACCTGGTTTCTATGGCTTCAATGCTTTGTTATATTGCTTCTTGGTGGGAGGAGGTAGGTTTTGGGATCCACTAATGACGTACGCCGGGAATATACGGGATGTTATCAGTGAGATCTCACTTCAATCCATACAGCTATGTACCGGAGTGTTTGGGGCAAGGATCCGATAGCAGTTCAACACTCGTCAGACGCCTTGAAGACCTGCCGTTTGCCATCCATTGCAATATGAGCATTCCCAACACAGTTTTGGAAGGCCTCGATTGCCGGCCACAATGTGGATGGATGCTATTACTCCATCATCAACCAGCCAAGAGCAGATCATAACACCTGGTGTGCCCGTACATTCGCTCAAGGGCCTGGTCATTCCATCAGTCAATCAAGCGGGTGACTTGTTGATCATGGAATGCTTGATGACACCACTGACTATTCCGATCTGCGGCCGGTTATGCCTTCCGTCCAGCCAACTAGCTGATCGATCAGTTGACCCATGAAACCGCCAACAGGTCCTCGGTGGTTGTCCTTGTCTTACAGCAACGAACTAGGTTCTCTCCGTGAGTCCTGGAAACAGTGTCGATGTCGACGAAACATGTCCTCCAATGACAGCGCCGACCCGAACCTGCTAATGAGACTGCGAGTTCGTCCAGGCCATCGCTGTTCCAAGTCATCCACAATGGATCCAGACATGTCGAACAAAGGCAACAAAGACATTGGTGCGAGAAAGGTCGCAAGCCCTGGTCGCCTTGTCTCACTTCGTAGCAAGACCGTCCCCAAGCACAATCTACTTAAACGCTGACACTACAATCCCTTTCTCGTGCCGACTCATTCTTCCACACGTTCCTCCATTCAATTATATATGACGGATTGCGATCATGAAGGCCATTGTGCTGCGCTGTCAATGGCCTTCTCCATACCAACAACCATGTATAGTTCGCGAGAATAGCATTGAGAGTGCTCTCGTGAGAACATGTTCTCAACGCGTATAAAATCGTCCGCAGTTCTCGGCTTGAGAACATTTCTCACTACATCTGCATCCACCACTTGGATTAGCTTCGACTCTTCACGAGCAGAAGCGTTCAAACTTTGAAAAAGTCAGTCAGCACATCGCTGATTCACAACAACACAAATTCATTTAGCACATCGCTAACACACCACAACTACAGACCTACATGGATCCGTTCCGCAGCAACGGCCAGGACCGCATCGAAAAGGGCAAGAGGCCAAGCACGGCGGACGACGAGCTCGAGATGGGAGGCCAGCCGTTCAAGAGACAGCGCCTTGACCGAGCTGATGCCACGGGGTATGACCAAGACTTGACGATCGATAGGTTCGACACTAACAACGCAGCAGCATTGACCGATCCCGACGACGTTCAGAGGTACGTCGGCATCCCGATAGAGGGCTCAGACACGCTCCTTGCATCAACATTCGGGACGGCGGATACTTCAGGCTTCCAGGACTTGCCGCAAGGACTCGGGTCCCAGGATGATGACGAAGGAAGCGCTTTCGACGACGCTTTCGACCCCAGCCATCCGGTATGGCAAGAGCTATTCTCGGGCCCTGCAGACTTGCCGGCTGTCCAGCAACCGTTCGCCCAGCTGCAACAACCTCAGCAGTTGGGCAACCAGCAATTCGGCATGCAGCCGCAGGGTGGGCAGTTTCACGCCAACCAACAGCAGCCGCAGGGCCCGCCGCCGCCGCCAGTCGTGACGTATCCGCCGCCGCCCTTGCAACAACCTGTTGTGGCCCAGCCAGCACAACTCCCTCCGCCACAAGCCCAGCCAGCCGCGCAAGGGCAAGCGCAGAGACAGAACTTCGGCACGTCCGAGCGAGCCCGTCTCCCGCAATGCAGGCTCGGAGTGATGGAGCGCGCCGCCTACTTCCCCAACCATTCGGGCTGGGGCGAGCCCATCATGCGGGAGATGCGGAACGGCTGGGACTACCAGCACATCGCTGCCGCCGAGCTGCACGCCCATGGCATGCTGAACGTCGCCAACCTGAAGAAACGGGAAGCGGCGATGAGGCAACGGGCCATCAAGGGCGCAGAGGAGTTCTTCGGCATCCCCAAGTTCGAGCCGGCAAAGAAGCTGAAGTCGGGAGATGCGCGGATGGCGGCCGTCACCAACTACGACGCGAGCAACTACCGGGCACCGGGTAAGTTCGCCCGCAATAACTGGCCCCTGTTCTCGCCGACGTTGATGCAGCTCGCGGCAGGTGTCGTCAATCCTCCGACCGGCCAGGATGCGGGGATCGTGACGCAGGCTATCAACCATGCGGTCGCGACCAACAATAATACCTGGACCGTCGACGACGTTCCGAGGATCGCGCATGCCCAGAACTTCGCGTGGCCGGCCGAGGCAAATGGTACCCAGTGGGACCAGCTCGCCCGTCAGCGTTTGCGGGCCGCGATACCACGGGCCATCCTGCCTTGAATGGTCGTCGTTCGGATTGGGTTGGTCGTCGTTCGGATTGGGTTGGTCGTCGTTCGGATTGGGTTGGTCGTCGTTCGGATTGGGTCGGTTGTCGTTCGGATTGGGTCGGTCGTCGTTCAGATTGGATTGGTCGTCGTTCGGATCGGGTTGGTCGTCGTTCAGATTGGATTGGTCGTCGTTCAGATTGAGCCGGAATTGGGGGCATGGGTTGCAGATACAGGTTGGCGTCGTCAAAACGCAGTCGAGCATGTTCTTCAGTCCAGCGTTTGGGATAGGCCGCGTTTCTCTTTTGGCGTTATTGATGGACATTGAGAAGCTGTCAGGAATAGAGGATGGCTCGAAATCATGAGTATGTAACATTAGCATCAATCATTGCTTTTTCCGTTCCGCCGTTGACTAGAGCGCATAATCTCACAACTGGATTCGTACGTGACATTAACTGGTTCATCTCATAAAATTGAGGTCCATAGGAACCCGGGTTGACACCTCGCAGAGAATGGGTTGTCGCCCTCGAAGAGCCCAGATCGTGTGAAGGATTATTCGAGATGGCAATTATCTCTTAAGTGTAGTCTGACTGTACGTGATGCCACTATCCATCGAGGCCCACGATCCTCTCCACCTTTCGTTCTGCTCACATAGGTACTATGTCAACTTGACAAGCGCATCGGAATGCTCTCTGAAGCTGGCAACAAAAAGTCACTCCTGGTCGCGCTCAAAATCCCTTACGCAGCACTAGTCACAGCATGCCGCGAAGCAGAGCAAAACACTTGATCACGAACTTACGGTGACATTGTGTATAATCGCATAATCAAGTTCGGCGTTGGGCGCGGCGTGCACAAAAGAACGAACACATCTCACCCATCACAAAGGCGGGCGGGACAAAAGAACCCAGCCCCCACCCGCGGACCACCGGGTGAGAGCTGGTAAGAAACTGTCGCCAGTTTACTTGTAAGAATCAACCGCCCCCCGGCCCCCGCGGCGTCGACATGCCGCGGTGTTGTGGGTAAAGGGGCTAAGCCGCAAGAAGCAGTGCCTCTGATTCCCTGAGTCAGTTTGGCAGGAGACGCTGCTTACTTACGTCGCATGAAGGGGACGCGTCCGCACCCTTTGTCGTAGCGCGACAGTGTTCGGCGGTGACCTTGGACGGCCAGCCACCAGCGGGCGTAATTCCAACCCACACTACGGGTACCCCCCAACCCCAAGGTTTAAGGTCGCAGAGGGAGCCGTAGACCATACCACTGAGTCAACTGCGCGGGGCCGCGGTGTCATTGGTTATTGTGCTCGATGTGGCTTTGCCATCGAATAGGTGCTTTAGTTGTGCTGCCGAGGATGAGCCGGTGATTTCCTCCGCAGAGCTGAGGTACCATCTTCGGGCTTTGGAGATCAACTAGAGGATCTCCATCATCCACCACGTGCAGCTCATGGTCACATGAGGCCTGGTCACCGCTGCTCCCATGCGCAGTGATGCTGGGAATCCAGCATGAGATCACAGGTCAACGCTCAAAGGGCTTGTCAGGGTAGCATTCTTTTCCGCCTTCGCGGAACGCCGAAGCTATGTCGGAGTGTATGCACCTCTTCCCGGCGTGGCCTCGACCCCAGCTTTCTTCGGATCAGCCAGGTCTGCCATATGGCGCTCTGGTGGGATGCAATGAGGGCTTTTGGTGGTCTGGTTCCGGGTACGGCCTACACTGGATCAGTAGGGCCTTCCGGCTTGGTCATCGAACGCCGGGAATGTCAGCAGTACGGGCCGGATGATCATAAAGTCTCCATGGAGTCGCGGATGTGCACCAGCGCTTGTTTGGCCCAATCTATCCCCTTCATGACTTTGCCAGCCTTCATCCCAACAATGCTATGAGGCTCGGATTCTCAGCCACCTTGCATACTTCATTTTGAGACCTCAGCATGTCTATTCCTTCTCACTGGGTGGTCTGCATATGCTCCCAAGGATCGGCACACTGTTTGTCGCGGAGCATGTGAAATGAAACACAGGGTGACCTATCGACGTTCGCTGGGTCGGTCTTCAACCATGGGCACATGCAATGGACGGAAGCAACGAGTAGACGGCATGACCTGCAATGCACCTCCTTGGTTCTCTTTCATCTGGTCTCTCACAAGACGCTTCTCGGGAGGTGAGCAGTACTTCGGTCCCGAGAAACCTCGTCCACGGTATGGAGGCCTCAGGACGAGGATCAAAACAGATGGCAAATGCCGTGAGCGTGAAAGAACGATGATTCACAGCAGTTAGAATCACATGCGAGTTCAGAGATCAACTGAAGTCTGAAAATCGCACCCGAGGCATGACTCATGTAGGCTACCTCGGCTTAGGTGAACTCCGCGATCGGTATAGTAGTAACATCACATGAGTGTCAGTCCTCTTCACTCTTCTCAGACAGCGTGGAGACAAGATGGTCGCACCCATACGAAATAGCCTGCTACGGCACGCCGCCACCTGTCTCCGCCAGAATGCCCCAACATCATGCCCTCGGCTCTCCCGAAACGCCGCCTTCCAAAGATTACTCTCAACACTCGCCATCCTTGAACAACGAGAGGGTAAACTCAACGTCGGCTCGCTAGCCTCGATTTCCGCTGCCCAGAAGCTGGGTGGCAGCATTCACGGCTTCGTCGCAGGGAGCAACGGAAAGACGGTCGCAGAGCAGGCCGCAAAGGTCGAAGGACTGGAGAAAGTCATTTACGTCGATAATGCCGATTACGACAAAGGTCTGCCGGAGAACTACGCACCGCTGCTTGTCGAGAATATCAAGAAGGGCGGGTATACGCATGTCTTGGCGGGTCACTCGGCGTTTGGCAAGAACCTCATGCCGAGAGTGAGTGCACTGTTGGATGTGCAGCAGATCTCTGATATCACGGATATTGAGGGCGAGGACACGTTCGTCAGGCCGATCTATGCCGGCAATGCGATCTTGACGGTGAAGTCCGAGGACTCGCCGAAGGTGGTCACAGTACGAGGTACTGCATTCCCAGCGGCCGTCGTCGAGGGCGGAAAGGCGGCCGTGGAGGAGGGCGTAGACCCTAAAGCTGAGTGCCCGACCCAGTGGGTATCCGAGGATCTGGCCAAGAGTGACCGCCCGGATCTCGCGACGGCAGAGAAGGTCGTCTCCGGTGGCCGAGGCCTGAAGTCGAAGGAGGAGTTTGACCGTGTCATCCCACCTCTCGCCGATGCTCTGGGTGCCGCCATCGGCGCCAGCCGAGCCGCTGTCGACTCTGGCTTTGCAGACAATAGCTTGCAAGTTGGTCAAACAGGCAAGAACGTGGCGCCGCAATTGTATCTCTGCGCAGGCATCAGTGGAGCCATCCAGCATTTGGCGGGCATGAAGGATAGCAAGGTCATCGCGGCTATCAACAAGGATGCCGACGCGCCGATCTTCCAGGTGGCGGATGTCGGGCTTGTGGGAGATTTGTTTGAGAAGGTGCCGGAGTTGACGGAGAAGGTGAAGAGTGCATAGGCTGCTTTGATGGATGGTTGTGGAGTTTTGTGCTTAGAGGGAGCATTGCGGTGAGGTACGTGAGATAGAATCAATGACAGAGTATCCTTATCAGGCATGGATAACGCGGCATTTTACCTGTATCGAACACTACATGTTTTAGGCCCTTGCTCATGGCTGTATCGATATCCAGTCAACACTCGTTCCTCGAGCATATCGAACGTACATTACCAACACAGTGATGGCAATAGCTTATCAATCGTGTCATTGGTTGATAATGTTGACCGTTTGATCATACCTTTGGCTGCTTGGTGACATGATTGACTGCTGCTGACTTTGTAGTGGTGCGGTGTGACTGCTCTATAATCTGAACCAGGTTTAGAGGGGTCACTTCGAGTAATTGATGAAGGCTTTCATCCTGGTGCTTGGTACATATAATAGTACTGATGTTCATAGCTATTGCAAGCGGATTGAAAGGGTGCTCAGGTGGCAAGGCGCGGTCGATACATGTATTGACTCGCGTTTGGAATTGAGCCAACCAGAACACGCTTTACGCGCTCAAGACGCGCTAGGATGCGCCAGACGCGCTCCTCGCCCTCGTCTTGCTCCGCTTGAACATCCATCTCAGTCATTGTCCCGATACTACACACGCCCGCCCATTACCATCGCACCCACCAACGACAGACCGAGATCACGGGAGCCGATAGTCCTCGAGTAATCATCCAGTCGTCCGCCCGCCATGAGCGGCATCCAACTCCGCGATGAAGCAGTGCGCGACCGCGTTCGCGCTGCACAGGAATTCCTCGACCCAAGTGAGTCCTGAGGACACAACAGGAAGGCCCGCCAACTGATAGATCTCCAGACGACCCTCGCGCTCGCAGCTACCGCGCCGACATCCTGCTCATGCTCAACCGAGGCCTGCGACGGCTGATCGTGAGCATCGACGAGATCCGATCCCATAGCAGAGAATTGGCAGATGGCCTGCTCAACCAGCCGTTCGACTTTTCGCAGGCGTTCGACAGAGCTCTCAAAGATATTGTCAAGACGCTCGGCAACCGTCCGGCGTATGAGGTGGCGGACGAGACCATGTACTACTGCGCATATGTGGGCAGCTTTGGAGAATATGCTTGCAACCCGAGGACGCTCTCCTCGCAATACCTAAATCACATGGTGTCATTGGAGGGCATCGTCACAAAATGCTCGCTCGTCCGGCCCAAGGTGGTCAAGAGTGTGCATTACAACGAGAACAAGTCGACGTTCCACTTCCGGGAGTACAGAGATCAGACCATGACGGCCAACGGCGCAGCCAGCACCAGCGTGTATCCGACGCAGGACGACGAGGGCAACCCGCTGATCACGGAATATGGGTACTGCACGTACAGAGATCACCAGACCATCTCGATACAAGAGATGCCAGAGCGAGCGCCTGCTGGTCAGTTGCCGCGTGGTGTGGACGTGATCATGGACGACGACATGGTGGATAGAGTCAAGCCGGGTGACAGGATACAACTGGTCGGTATCTATCGATCTTTGGGCAACAGGAATGCTGGACAGGGCAGCTCGACATTCAAGACTTTGATCTTGGCAAATAACGTGATATTGCTGTCTTCGAAGTCTGGAGGTGGCATTGCGCAAGCTACGATCACAGACACCGACATCAGAAACATCAACAAGATCTCGAAGCAGCGACGAGTCTTTGACCTGCTGTCGCAATCACTGGCTCCAAGTATCTACGGTCACGACTACATCAAGAAGGCGATCCTGCTCATGCTTCTGGGTGGTATGGAGAAGAACCTGGACAATGGAACGCATCTGCGTGGTGATATCAACATCCTCATGGTCGGTGATCCATCGACTGCAAAGTCACAGCTTCTGCGCTTTGTTCTCAACACCGCACCGCTTGCTATCGCTACCACCGGACGAGGCTCTTCCGGTGTCGGTCTCACGGCTGCAGTGACTTCGGACAAGGAGACTGGCGAGAGGCGACTGGAAGCTGGTGCCATGGTTCTCGGTGACAGAGGTGTCGTCTGTATCGACGAATTCGACAAGATGTCCGATGTCGATCGGGTGGCCATCCACGAAGTCATGGAGCAGCAGACTGTCACTATCGCCAAGGCGGGCATCCACACATCTCTCAATGCACGATGTTCGGTCATTGCAGCGGCGAACCCGATTTACGGCCAGTACGACATTCACAAGGACCCGCACCGCAACATTGCGTTACCAGACTCACTGCTGTCCCGTTTCGACCTGCTATTCGTTGTCACAGACGACATCGAAGACGTCCGCGACCGACAGGTCTCCGAGCACGTCCTGCGCATGCACAGATACCGCCAACCAGGCACAGAGGAGGGTGCGCCAGTCCGCGAGCAGCCCAATCAGACTCTCGGTGTCGGTCTTGAAGACGAGGCAGACGCCAACAAGCCTTCTGAAGTCTACGAGAAGTTCAACGTCATGCTTCACGCCGGTGTGACGGTCACTGTCGGACGTGGCGCGAACAGGAGAGTTGAGGTCCTCAGCATTCCCTTCATCAAGAAGTACATCCAGTACGCCAAATCGCGTATGAAGCCCATCTTGACCAAGGGCGCTGCAGACCACATCGTCGCTGCTTACTCTGCGCTGCGGAACGATGAGATGGAGGGCAACCAGCGCAAGACTTCGCCTATGACTGCTCGTACGCTGGAGACGCTCATTCGTCTCGCTTCTGCGCACGCTAAAGCTCGTCTGAGTCAGAGAGTGGAAGAGAAGGATGCCGAGGTCGCAGAAGGCATTCTGCGTTTTGCTCTGTTCAAGGAAGTCGTTGAGGATGAGCGTCGTCGCCGCAAGCGCGCCCGACATAGTCCTAACGCCGACGCGATGGACACAGACGGAGACTCCTCTGATGACGATGGCGGAGACGGCGATGATGGCGCCTATCGTCCAGGCGCAAGTAGACGATCTGCTCCGCGAACACCTGGCGGTCGCAGACCACAAAGACAGACCAATGGCCAATCCTCCAGCAACGGTGCCACCAACGGCGGCGCCGAGGAAGACCCAGAAGAAGAGGAAGAAGACCTCTACAACTCCACGCCGGCCGGCACGCGCCGCAAGACCACCACCTCCCAACAACCCGCCTCCTCGCAGCCAAGCTCCACGTCCCAAGTCTCCATGGCCTCCTCGCAACCCGCTTCCCAGCTCCTGCAAGACGACTCGCAAGACGCACCGATATCCTCACAGCGGCTACAGGTCTTCCAAAATACGCTCGGTCAGCTCATTGACGGTCCGTTGTTCGCGAATGACGCCGCGGGTGTGGAGCCTCTGGTTGCGGCCGTAAATGCGCGGTTACGGCCGGGAGTGGAGAGGTTTGGAGAGGCGGAGGCGGGCAAGGCGTTGGAGGAGTTGAATGAGCGGAATAGAATCATGTTGAGTGGGGGGATTGTTTATAAGCTGTAGGCGGGCGGTGTTGGAATTGGCTTGCCATACATGGTTGTGCATGTGCTGGGTTGGGTGGGATGGAAGGGTCACTTGCCTACTTGGTTATATGGAGTGTTGTGACGAGGTCTCGCGTGGCTCATGTACGGGTAGGAATGTATGATGGTCGAGCGGTGCTGCATGCCGCCACATGAACCTTATCCGCAGAAACACCGACGTCGATCATCTCGCGCCATAGCAAGAATTCGTTCGGTCTCCACAGAACATTTGGATAGTTCATGAAGGGTATTGAGACGTTCAATCGATCCGATGTAGGAGACTATCCGTGGGATCATGTTCTCCCGCCACACTGCCAAGGCACTCCGCCGCCTCCCCCCCGCCCGCTCCCTCTCCAGTACCACATCAAAGCATGCCGACTTCACCCACGCGGTCATCGGCGCCGGCGCCGTCGGCCTCGCAGTCGCAAGACGATTACAGCAAGTCGAAGGCGCGCAAGTGGTGCTGATAGAGAAACATGGCATGGTCGGCAGCGAGACCAGCAGCCGTAATTCAGAGGTCTGTCCCGCTCCGCCCCCCGCCCCCCGCTCCACCGAACCAGCTCAAGTCTCATCAGCGTGACAGGTCATACACGGCGGCCTCTACTACGGCCACGACACCCTCAAAACCCGCCTCTGCGTCGAAGGCAAGAACATGCTCTACGACTACTGCTCCCGCAACCGCATCCCGCACATGAACTGTGGCAAATGGGTCGTCGCGCAAGACGACGAACAGATGCACGCCCTCCAGAAAGTCCACGACTTCGCCAAAAGCATCGGCGTCCCCATCTCCTTCCTCTCCCGCGCCGAAGCCGTCCGCCGTGAACCCGACGTCCGCGCCGAAGCAGGCGTCCTCGAGTCCCCGACCACCGGCATCGTCGACTCCCACACCTTCATGCAACACCTGCACGGCTCCTTCGAAGACCTCGGCGGCACCACCGCGCTCGCCAGCCCCGTCACCCGGATCCTGCCCCCGTCGTCCTCCACCACCGACTGGAGGATCTGGACCGCACCTCCCTCCTCCACCCCTCCGACCCCATCCTCCCCGACCCCTCAAACCCCCGACCCCGAAGGCTCCCCCGCCGACACCTCCATCACCGCCGAAACCGTCATCAACAGCGCCGGTCTCTACGCCTGCGCCATCAACAACATGATCCTCCCCCCTTCCCGCCACCGCACCCCCCACTACGCCAAAGGGACCTACTTCTCCTACTCCCGATCCCACCCCCGACCCGCCACCCTGATCTACCCGGCCCCGATCCCCGGCCACGGCGGCCTGGGCACGCACCTCACGCTCGACATGGCCGGGCGCGTGCGCTTCGGCCCGGACGTGGAATGGGTGGACTCGCCCGACGACCTGGCGCCCACGGCCGACCCGGAGAGGTTCCACGCGGCGATCCGGGACATCCGGAGTTATCTCCCGGGGATCGACGAGGCGGCCGTGGCGCTGGATTACGCGGGGATCCGGCCGAAGTTGGGGAGGCTGGGCGCGGTGGCGAGTGGGGAGAGGGGATTCCAGGATTTTTGGATCCGGAAGGAGGAGGGGGTGGAGGGGTTTGTGAATCTGTTGGGCATCGAGAGTCCCGGGTTGACGAGCAGTCTGGCGATCGGGGAGGAGGTGTGGCGGATTTTGTATCGGTGAGGGGTACATGTCACTGTGCATAGCGTGGGGTGTGTTATGAAACAAAAAGAAGCCCGATTGGGTAAGTTGTCTCGCAAAGATGTTCGGAATACACAGGACTTTTAGGTTTCGCTCGTGTCCATCGCATTCATTACCACGACGCTGACCAATCTCCCCCCCCCCCCCAAAAAGCGCCTAGGTCGACATGGCACAAAGCCACCGGCAGATCACGTGTACGCCCACCGCCTCACGACCCACCACACCACGCCCCCCCAACCTCCTCCCATCGCCGGAATGGAACGGCCAAACAGCCGCACAACAGATTCAATCCTCCCTCTCCATCCCCTCCCCCTCCCCACCACCCCTCCCCTACTTCTTCGACCCCCCCTCCTCCCCCTTCCCCCCCAAAACCTTCTTGATCAACCGCACCGTCGACGCCGCACTCGACGCCGTCACCACGGACGCCGCGTCCCCCCCGTCCTTCGATCCCGACTCGGGTTCCTTCCTCGTGTCTGGCTGCTGCGGCTCGTAGGCGAGGTGCGCGTCGGGGTAATTCGGCACGCGGGCGCCGCTGCCGCTGCTGCTCATGGTGGCGGCGGGGGAGCTGTACGGGAGGGTTTTCTGCTTCGGGGCGCGGGGTCCGGTGGGGATGGGCATTGGGTGGTTTTTTTGCTTTTTTTTTTTGGCTCTGGCTCTGGCTCGTGGGGGCGATGGGATGATGGATGGGGGGGGGAGAGGGGAGAGGATGGGGGATACTTATACCGCGTGCGGGCTTTTTTGGTCTGGTGTGGACGTTTCTACGGAGTTGGGTCTGCGGTTGCCTGTGCTGGGGTGGATCGCCAGGGGTTGTCGGTACATACATACCTTGTGTGTATCGATCTACATGTGGGATGGAAGTTTTAGGCGGTGATTTTGGGAGGGGATGATCGATGGGACACGTGCCGTCTGGTCGACCGACCGGGTCGAGCCGTGGGGTGTTATATGACTGCCTGGCGGTCGTCAGGTCGGGAATCGATGCTTGGGGATCTTACCGGTTCGCATTCATGATGAGGGTGGTGGATAGCGTAGGTTCTAGGCATACTCGAGTCGTCTGCGCTCCTCCCCTGTCTGCTCTGTCCTATCCGAGCATGCGGAAGATTCGTCGTCGAACGACGGGACAGCGAATATTGCTGCCTGATTCAAATGATAGAGTTAGGCATCACAATTTTTTTTTTCTTTTCCTTTTTTGTGCGGTGTCTATAAAAGGGATCTGAGAGCCGGTGCGGCGTTCGGAGTTGATGTACGAGGTAGAGGTTTTAGGCTGCCGTATTGTAGCGCTGCGCTACGGACAAGGATCATCATACAGACTACTTCGAATTTGTTTGTTACGTGGTTAGGAGATGTGTGTGCTTTGACGAGGAGAATTCGCTATACTGAATAGTTAGTATAGCGAGGATCACGGCTTCGTAGTATAGTTAATCGCTAATAGGGTCATTACTGAGGACACAATCAACGGCTTGCTTATACGATTTACGGATAGAACTATCTGCATCTCCCGAGGAGTTAGAGAGCTACTTCAGACTACAGATAGGAGCGTGTAGACTCTCTCTAAGGTCCGGCGATAAGGATTCTACAAGCTTTATGACGGCGGTAAGTTTCTTCATATACCGTGTATAGGAAGTACGCCCAGTGTCTTGCTCTATCTGCCTGTCTCGTACCTGGCAGTATCACACGTGATTTCGCTGTTTACGAGGTTTGGACCGGCTTGTTCCTAGTGTCTTCAGCGCTAGGCCAGGACTCGGCACAGGAGAGAATGGAGGGCTGATCGATACGACGAGGGAGTCGGCGCCTCCGTCATACTTGGCCTCATTCATATCGTACACTATGATGGGAGCGGAGACGGCAGGGTGTGACTGTCGTAGCCCTCGATACCTAGCTCCCTCCGTGCTCCGGCTACCGCCTGCTGCGAACTCCGGGGGTCGGTTTGACTTCGTCGGACCCTCTCCCCGCACACCGACCCGGCTCTACAAGGTCCTCCAGTGCCGTGTGATCAGGCATCAGCTTTTCGAGGGTTGGCGGGAGGGGTATCGCCGAGGGTCCGGGACCATCCTGTTCGAAGTTGTACCTGTATTAGGCCTTCCTGTCCGAGCAGACGATGCTCATTCGCCTGCAGTCTCATTCGGTCGACTCAGTCTCATTCGATCGACTCAGTCTCATTCGGTCGACTCAGTCTCATTCGATCGACTCAGTCTCATTCGATCGCCCGCGTCGTTGGCGATGCAGCTGTCTTATGGTGATTCCGGATGGGAGGCTGCTCGTGCCTTGGGTTGTCTTATGTGAAGATATCGATTGTGGTAAGGGATCGATCCAAGCCATCACATGCCAGAGTCTCCTGTCTGCACTATATCTCTCCTAATCACGTGGATGACCTGGAGAGATCCGTCGGGGGGCGGCTCGGAGCGAGGTGGCACCGATATCGCTGGCATCTCCGGCCCGAGACGGCTGGAATTAGTGAATCGATGATGGCCATTAATGAATATCAGTGAACCGACCTCCATCAAATCCAGGATTCGGAGACTTTCTCAATCAATGTTCCTCGTCGCGCTGACGGAATCGCGACATGATTGGTGGTCGATGCCGTGTTCCGTGATGATGGAGGAGGAGGAACAATCACTATAGATATCTGTATAGAACCTGACGACATGCCCCCCAAGACCTGGTGCCATCATGCCACCTGACTCGCGCTCCGAAACATGATCCAACGGGAACAACCAGGACCAGGACCAGGACCAGGACCGGGATCCTCCGCCTCCGACAAGCTTTCCGAAAAGCTTGACCACGCGCCCACCCGCCTTGGCGCCTCCTCCGATACCACCTCCCCACAACACACTCCCACCACCCCCTCACCCCTCCCATCCTCACCCTCCGCCCCCTCTCCCCACCCATCCTCACCCTCCGCCCCCTCACCCTCCGCCACCGACCATGTCGATCCCTACCTCGTCGACTGGCATGCCGGCGATCCGCGCAACCCCCGCAACTGGTCCACCCCCTACAAGGGCTTCATCACCTTCCAGCTCGGCATGCTGGCCCTGTCCGCCAGTCTCGGCTCCAGCATCATCGCCCCCGCCGAGTCCGTCATCGCGTCGACCTTCGGCGTCAGCGAGGAACTCACCGTCCTGGCCGTCTCGCTCTACGTCCTGGGATTCGCCTTCGGGCCGCTGCTGTGGGCCCCCGTGAGCGAGGTCTACGGGCGCAAGGTCAGCATGCTGCCCCCCCTGGTCGCCCTGGCGCTCTTCAGTCTCGGGACGGCCGTGGCCCCGGACGCCGCCACCGTCTTCGTCACCCGCTTCTTCGGCGGCGTGTTCGGGAGCGCGCCGGTCAGCAACGTGTCGGCGGCGTTGGGAGATCTGTATGAGCCCAAGGCGCGGGGCATCGCCGTGACCTTCTACGCCGTCTGCGTCGTCGGCGGTCCGACCATCGGGCCCGTCATCGGCGCCGCCCTGACCGTCCATCCTCGCCTGGGCTGGCGATGGACCGAGTACGTCGAGGCCATCTGGGTGGCCACCGTCACCCTCATGGCCTTCTGCCTCATGCCCGAGCTCTACGGCCCCGTGCTCCTCAAGCGGGAAGCCCGGCGCCGCCGGAGGGAGACCGGCGACGACCGCTGGTCCCATCCCCACGAGGCGGCCAAGATCCGCCCCAGCAACATCCTGACCAAGCACGTCTCGCGCCCCCTCACCATGTTCGTCACCGAGCCCATGGTCACCAGCATCGCCATCTACGCCTCCTTCGTCTACGCCCTCCTCTACATGACCCTCGAGGTCTTCCCCTACGTCTACGGCCGCGGACCCGTCCTGGCCCACCCCTACCGCTTCTCCCCCGTCCTCTCCACCCTCCCCTTCCTCGGCCTCTTCGTCGGCGTCTTCGCCGCCATGCTCATCAACCTCCTCCACCAACCCCGCTACGCGCGCGCCGTCGCCCGGAACCGCGGCCGCGCCGTCCCCGAGGCCCGACTACCCCCCATGCTGATCGGCGGCGCCCTCTTCGTCATCGGCCTCTTCTGGTTCGGGTGCGCATCCCTCCTCCCCATCCCCATCACGAGACCCCTCCGCTGACCCTCCCTCCCACTCCCATCACGAGACCCCTCCGCTGACCTCCCCAGCTGGACCGCCACCGACGACCACCACTGGGCCATCCCCACCGTCGCCACCGCCTTCATCGGCGCCGGCTTCAACGTCATCTTCCAACAATGCATCAACTTCCTCGTCGACACCTACGCCCTCTACGCCGCCTCCGCCGTCTCCGCCAACACCTTCCTCCGCTCCCTGCTCGCCGCCGGCCTGCCCCTCGCCGCCCGGCCCCTGTTCCACCACCTCGGCGTCGGCCCCGCCTGTTCGATCCTGGGCGCCGTCGCCTGCCTGGCCCTGCCCGTGCCGTTGCTGTTCATGCGGTATGGTGCGAGGTTGCGGCGCATGAGTCGATTCGCGCCCGTGGAGGATTGAGGCAGAAGATTCAGATATCGACAGGGTTTTTTTTTTTTTGTTTTTGCTCCTAGGACTGGGGCGTTTTCAAGCGAACGTTTGGGAGCGATGCATCTAGTAGAGTTGGGATTGTTTTGCATATTCGGGAACGATGTGAAATGAATGATAGTCGTCCGCATTAGAGAACCTCGTGCTTTTTGGGACATTAGAGGTTAGGGGTGTGAGGGAAGGATACTTGACTGTTACGATGTGAAGACGTATATATCTTGTTGAGATTTTCAGACCGATGATTGTGAATCAAAGTCGACGTGTCTGACAGTTAGGTAATGCATAAAGAGGGACGGGTTTGAGGGGGGTTGGCTGATAGCTTTGGATGATCGGCCGGTGAGAAGGTGATGGAGTGTTACATCTCTCTCTCTCCCTCTTTCTCTCTTTCCTACTCCCTTCCCCTCTGTGATTCTGCCTCCCTCTCTTATTCTGCCTCCCTCTCTTATTCTGCCTCCCTCTCTTATTCTGCCTCCCTCTCTTATTCTGCCTCCCTCTCTTATTCTGCCTCCCTCTCATATCCTCCCTCTCTCTCTCCTCCTCCTCCTCTCTCCTCCTCCTTCTTGCTTGTTCCCTCTCCCTCTCTGCCTCTCTCCAACCCCCCCCATTCCCTTTACCCCTTCTCACCCGCCTCTTCAAACCCTCCCCTCCCCCTCATCACCACAACTACAACCACCATACCGCGCCCCCAACTCCCTCACCGGCAAGACCTCGAGCTATAGAATCCCGAAAGAAAATTTCAGCGTCAGCGAAGCACTCTTCACTCCAAGCAACCAAGTACAAGACACCGGAAAAAACCCGGGGGGGGGGGGAAAGAGGGAAGCACGCCTCACCACCCGTGATCCAAAGAAAAAAAAAGAAAAAGAAACATCCCGCGTCAGAGAACCAGCGAGTTCCCCCCCCCCCCCCCCCTAACGTGAGAGAGAAAAAAGTACATACCCCCCCCTCCTCCCCCTCCGCCACAACAACCCCCTCAACAGGCACCTTTCCCACCCCGACGAAATCCCTCGGGTGGATCGTCCTCTTCCTTTCTGTCGTCTCCTCTTCCTCTTCCTCTTCCTCCTTCCTGCTCCCTACAGCGCGGAGAGCGTGGACGTGTACGGCCGAGGAGGCGACGGTCGGGGGTTTTTTGGCGGGGGGACGGGGTGGCGGCGTCGTCGCGGTCGGGATGGGGTGGGGAGATGAGGAGGAAGGGAGGGATGGCGTTGCTGTTTCTTCTTCTTTTTGGGGGCTGGGGTCGTGGGATGCTGTGGTGAGGGGGGTGGGGGGTTCGAGGGGCGCGGACATGGTGTGTCTGGGTGGTTGATTTAGGAGGTTGTGGGTTGTGGGATGGGGTGGCGGATGGTGGGGGGTGGGGGGTTGGAGAGGGGTTGGCTCGTGGGTGGTGGGGGGGGGGGGGTTGGCGGGTGCTTTGGGTTGGGCGGGTGGTTTGATCGGTTGGGGTGGCGTTGTTCTGGAGTGGCGGGTGTCCCGGGTTGGGCGAGTGTTCTGGGTTGGCAGGTATTGTGGTTGACGGGCGGTTTTGAGCCAGGTGGGCGGCGGCTGTGGTTGACAGGGTGATGTGGATTGGCGGATGTTCTGGGTCGACGGGTGTTCTAGGTCGACGGGTGTTCTAGGTTGGCGGGTGTCCTGGGCTGGCGGGGACTGTGTCTTGGACTGCGTTCAGGTCCTGTTTGACGAAGAGCTGCATTTTCTTTCTCGCGAGCCTGGTCCCCAGCTCCGGTGAGTCCTGCTCCGAGTCAGCTGCGCGATCTCCGGCGCGTGATGGACCCATGGACGTGCAGGGCTGTAAGCTGCAGGAGCTTCTGCTTGTGCGCTAGCTCAGGGTAGCGATGCATGAGAGGTGGGACGGCAGGCAGCAGAGCGAGGCTGAGCCGTCGCGGCCTTTGATCCATATCTGCTGTACGTGGGAGTACGATCGACACCGCCCGACTACATC
This sequence comes from Teratosphaeria destructans, assembly GCA_010367425.1. NCBI lineage: Eukaryota > Fungi > Ascomycota > Dothideomycetes > Mycosphaerellales > Teratosphaeriaceae > Teratosphaeria > Teratosphaeria destructans. The sequence goes on from WBMN01000011.1 coordinate 452,434, forward strand.
CCTCACCCATCCAGCACCTTCAACATCTCCTCGACTCGCCGAATCTTCTCCCTCACCTTCCCCTTCTCCCTTCCCCGCGCTCTCTCCACCTCATCGATCCGCTCCCAATCCCTCCACCCGACCCACCTGATGCCCCTCGCCTCGACAATCCTCCTCACCTCGCCCCAACCCCCCTTGCTCTCTCCCTCGATGAATTTCGTCCCCTCCTCCCAATCCTTGGCCACGATATCCGCCGTCGTGAAAGCATCGTCCAACGTACTCGCAATGACCCCCGTCGGCCCGCGCTTCACCCACCCAGCACAATACATGCCGGGGACGTGTTTGGCGGTGAGGGGACCGGCGGGGCCTTCGACGGGGGAGAGGACGCGGCCCCAGCGGTCGTTGGGGATGATGCCGGTGTGATGGTCGAATGGGACGCCGACGTCGGACATGCCTTCGAGGGCGGTGCTTTGGTAGCCGACGGAGCGGAAGGCGAGACCGGCGCGGATGAGGGTCTTGTTGGAGGGAGAGGCGGGGTGGACTCTCAAGGCGCGGATGGCGTTGAGGTCGGCGTGGGGATCGCCGGTCAGGAGGGAGGCGACGGGCTGGGTGTATGCCATGTGCTCGAAGCCGACGGCGTCGAGCGTCTCATTGTTGGCGGAGAGGAAGGCGGCGGGGGAGCGGAGGTAGCCTAATTGCCAAGCTTTCTGGCTCTGGTGGAGCGGCGTCTTGGCGCCCTTCTCCAGCAGCTCTGCGATGCGCCTGAGTTGTCTCGGCAGCGTCGCGCGGTCCACGCCCATCAAGTCGTCCCACGGCTCGGGCGGCGGCTTAAAGCCGAGCGCCGACAGGTGCATGAGTTCGCGCAGCTCCTTGATGGTGTAGGGGGCCTGCAGCGGGCCTCGGCGGCCGACGACCTTGACCGCGCGGATCCTGCTGCGGCTCAGCGCCTCCACCGCCTCTTCGGAGATGTCGGTGGCGCGGAGGTCGCGGAGCGGGGCCACCAAGATGCGGGTGACGTCCAAGGCCACGTTGCCCTGCCCGATCACCACCGCCGTGTCGCCCGCCGTGAGGTCGGGCTGCAGGTCGGCGTGTTCCGGCAGGCCGTTGTACCACCCCACGAACGCTCTCGCCGACACCACCCCGCGCAGCTCCTCCCCCGGGATGTGCAGCTTCCTGTCTTGGCCCGCGCCGTACGCGAAGATGACGGCGTCATAGTGCGGGACGAGGCGGCGGAGCGGGAGTTGGCCGTCCCCGTCCCCGATGGGCACGTGTCCCGCGAAATGGAAGTCGGGGTGTTTGGCGACGTCAACGAGCGTCTCGGTGCATTTCTACTGTACCGGTCCTCCGTCAATCTATCGGTGAATCTCCATCAAATGGTTGGTTAATCAATCCTACCTTGACCTCCGGGTGATCGGGGGCCACGCCGTAGCGGGCCAGGCCATAGGGCACGGGCAGCTGCTCGTACATGTCGACGCGCGCGTCGGCCAGCTTCTTCTGCAGGCGGTACGCGCTGTAGAACCCCGCCGGCCCCGAGCCGATGACGGCCACCTGGATCGGTCGCTGCCGGGTGGCATTGGTGCTGTAGCCTCGACGGAGCGCGTGTCGCCGACCTGCCCCGCCCACCGCCGTCCACTTCCACACCGCCGCCGCCATCTCCAGACAACCGACGGTCTGATGGGTGATGAGCATGGGAGAGTTCTCTTCGGCGATCTCGGAGCGGATGATAAGGTGGAGAGATCCGCCGCGTCTCGGCCCGGCGATACCCGTCCTTATCGGCCTAGCAACCCGCGTTGCTGTGGTCGTCCCGCTCCATCTAAACATTGATCATCCATGAACCATGCCAGTGCATACCAACCACGTCTCCCAGCACGGTGCATTCTGTCCATCGCATTCCAGCTTGGATCATCTTCTCATCCACCGCCGCGATGGGCGGCTCCGACCAGCCTTACATGTACGACCCGCCCGCTCGACGCCCCATCGCGTACCCCTACAGCGACTTCAACCCCAAGGCCGTCACCCACGCCTCTTATGCCCGACTCTCCCACGTCTCCACCGCCTCGAGCAATGCGACCAAGAAGCCAGGCCCATTAATCAATTTCAATCAACATCCCGACAGCTATGTCGTCGTCGCCGGCAATCAGACAGAGCACAAGCCATTGCCGCCCAACACCAAAACCGCCGTCGTGGGCGTTCGGTGGGTGACGTTCGGCTTCAGAGTCCTCCAAGAGATCGGTGCCATCGGCCTGTTGGTCGGCGTCATCTGCATCAAAGGCACCAGTGGAGCGGAGACATACCTCCTGCGCATCCCGGTACGCCTCTCCGCCTGTGTCTGGATGCCGCTCATGCTGACATGTGCCTGATAGCAAGCATGGGACATGCTCATCACCCTCTACGCCATCTACCACCTCGCCCGCTCCGCCAAGTCCCGTCCCGCCGGCTCGGCAGCAAGCTACCACGTCTTCGCCCTGGTCATGGACGTCGCTCTCATCCCCCTCTACGCCTACATCACCCTGGCGGTCAACTCCAATCGCCAGCTACCCGTCCCTCAGTACAAGGCCGACGGCGATGAGCTCGACGGCGACTGGAGGTTCACATCCTTCTTCACCAGTCAAGCCGGCACGGATCTCTTGCTGGAGATCACGACATTCGCCGCGGCTGTCATGGCTGGACTGCACCTGCTGACGACAGGCCTAGACCTGTACCTGGCCATCGTCTTCCGCAAGATCGCGGGTCTACCTCCGGACATGAACCCGCTGGAAGATAACCTCACCAGCCGCCATGGCTCGAAGCACAAGTACAAGAGTTCCGAAGCCTCCGTCATCAACGAGCAACTCAGCGACGCCGAAAAGAAGCGTCTGGCACACATCTCCGGAAGCACGTTGAACGGCTCCCGCGTCTCAATGGCGCAACGCGAGTCCTTCATGGACGACATCCCCCAGATCCCGTTCGGTCACTCGCGAAGTGGATCCAAGACGTCCCTCGCCTTCTCGCCCCACAACCCAGACTCGGCACGGTGGTCGAGACACCAATACGACGGCCAGCAAGATGTCTACCGCGACGCCGCCACCAACCCCAACAGCCGCTACATCGTCCGTCCCGACGGCATACTCGACGTCCGTCCCCGTGGCGAGCGCGGCCGCACCCCGACCACACGCACGAGCGTCATGACCGACACCAGCAACCCCTCCACGCAGACCCCAACGCCCACGACGCCCACCAAACAACCCCCCACCACCCTCGTCATGGACGCCACCGGCTCCCCCGAATTCGAGCGCCCGCGCTCCGCCCACGACAGCCTCGACCGCTTCGACGGCCCGCGTCCGGCCTCCTACCTCACCGCATCACCCCGTCACACCGCCCTGACCGCCGACCACCCCCATGGCGACCAAAAGCAACAGCTGCTCGCCGACAACTGGTACGTCCTCGACGACGACGACGAAGACGACGCCCCGGCCGCGCCCGCCCCCAAAACCCACAACTACCACCCCCTCGCGACCCACGACCGCCACGACTCCTCCGAACCCGTCCACCCCGCCGCCCCACAACCCCTCGGCATGCACCCGCCCACCCCACCCGTCCCCACCGACGAGGACGCCGACCCCACCGACGGCGTCACCAGGAGCGACACGACCGCCACCGTCTCCTCCTCCGTCTACTCCGAGTCCGCTCCCGCCCTCCCGACGACGCCCAAAGCCCGATACTACGGCGCGCTCGCGGCCGCGCGGAGGCCCGCGGAGAAGGCGAGGGTGCTGAGTCGCAGTGGCGTGGACGAGGGGACCGGGGCGGCGGCGCTGAGGGCGAGGCGGGACGTGAGTGGCAAGGTTGCGGAGGAGGGGAGGGGTGGCGGGTGGCGGTGAGGAAGGGGGTGGGTGCGTGCGGTGGAAGAGGATGGGTGGGGTGGCAGCGTATGTTCATGACTGGGCTTTAGGTGAGGAAAGGTGGAGTGTAATGTATTGTGGATCCCCCACTTGTCTACAAGGGAGTACATATCTTGCCTTGTTATTGCGATGCCACATGCCCAAAAGCAAGCGCGGTGCATGAAAGCAGATCTTCTAGTATCAGAATCCACGCGATAGAATAAAAGTCAATTCCGCATCTTCTATCGATTCGAAGCTGCGCGGTCGTGGGATCCCATGACGGTCCGGACAATGATGGGATCTCAGACCGACGGCCATCTCCTCTAGACGTAGTCGTGCACACAGAATCGGGGGCTTTTGTGTGTTGTGCACCGTATCGGCCGCGATCCTGACGAAGTTTGGCCGCTGTGTAGGACACGCGTTGCTGGTACAGGATGTATCCCTGACTGTCTCCTAGGGACTATCCTACTCCATCAGACCAGAAGGAATACTGTCCGCAGGTCCTCTCATCCCACTAGATCCGTCTGACGGCATCCTTCGCGCAGCTAGCATCCCGATTTCATAGACTCTTTGCGTACCGAGCGCGAGGCGGAAGCTGGATCATGACTGCTAATTGAGCAGGACATACATCCTCCCGGCATAGCAATAAATCGTAGCACACCCCCCATCTCCTCATATCTTGCTCACCGCCACCACCTCTGCACCTCGACCACCACCGGAGACCATGGACCTCACACCCCACCCCCTCATCCTCGCCTCCCTCGCCACGCAGGCCACAGCCCGGTGCAAGATCGGCTGGGACACGGCGGCCTCGTGGGTCCCCGCCGCTGTGCGTGGGACGACCCACAACGACTGCCAGCTTTGCCCGGCTGCAGAACACATACATCCTGTTTGGGGTGCGGTGGTGCTGCGATCGGACTGGGTTTCTGCATGTTGGCTGTGAGGAGAGCTGTGAGGACTTGTCGTGAGGGGTTGACTGCTGCTGGGGGATTGTTGGGGGAGGGGGGTGTGTGGGTTTCTGGGATTCTCGTGATGGAGTTGGAGCTGGTGATGTGTTCAGGGTCTCGTTTTGTGTTTGGCGAGGGGGACGGGTTGGGTTGGGTTGGGTGGAGGAGTGGATGGGGCGATTGGAGGGGCGTGTCTGGTGGCGGTTGTAGACCGAATCATGTGAACGATTGCTCCGAGGTATTCGAGCTACCTACCTAGGTATGGAGTACTTCACGCAGTCCTTGATGCTCATGAGCCGTACATGTACATCGATGAAAGGAGGTGGCGATGTGGAGCTCTGAGCTTCACTTGAGCCTCCGGAAGGTCAAGGCCGATCTCGCAGGCTCGTTGCTTTATTATAACCTACATGTACCGCGAGTATCAAGACAGTATCTCGTCGCCCCTCTCATCAACTGAACATATCTAATCGGTACTCGTGATTGCAAACTCCAGCATCCACATCCGTACATTAAGCTAATAACAAGACCACCATGTCGAAACAATACACCCCAGAGGAGATCCAGAAAGCCCACGAGGTGCTCTACAACGAAGGCATCAAGATGCGCTACCAGGTGGCCGGCAAAGAATACGTCGACAAATCGCTCGCCGCCGCCAGCGATCCATTCCGCAAACCCATGCAAGAAGTGCGTCCCGCCCATCCCCATCCCCATCCCCATCCCCATCACCATCACTATCCCCATCGCCACCCCCATCACCATCGCCATCCCCACCCCGATCACCATCGCCATCCCCCTCCCACCCCCGACTGACGGGTCCGCCCCATACACGCAGTACGTCGCCGAAGCCTGCTGGGGCTGGACGTGGGCGCGTCCCGGGCTGGAACTGAAGACGCGCTCGTTCCTGAACATCGCGATGCTGTGCGCGCAGAACCGCGGCACGGAGCTCGCCACGCACGTCAAGGGCGCGTTGAACAACGGCGCCACGGCCGAGGAGATCCGCGAGGTGATTCTGCAGGCCGCCACGTACTGTGGGATGCCGGCGGGGATCGAGGGGTTCCGGGTCGCGGGGAGGGCGGTTGAGGAGTGGGAGGCTGGGCAGGGGAGGAAGGTGTGAGGGGGGTGTATGTGTGTGGAGGTGGGGTGGTGGAGTGGGGAGGGTGGGTGAGGGTATATGTATGGGTGAGGATGGAGGTACAGGAAGCCTCTACTACTATAGTATTGCCTCTACTACTATAGCATTGCCTCTACTACTATAGCATTACCTCTACTACTATAGTATTACAAGTAGTTTATAGTATAAGGAACGCTAGGAGAGTAACATTCTATTCCTTACTTATGTCTAATTAGTAGCCTAGGCTAAACTAAGACCTTAGGGCAGGCGGTCGGCGAACTAGTATGTCTAGAAGCTGCCTAGCCTTATAGGGCATAGTTACCGTATAGTATAGGCCTTATATAACTGCCTTAGACTATATATGCTATCATGTAGGAATGCGTGATCGTACACTAATACGACGCATGTAGGTCCTCCTAAGGTAAAAGTGTCTCTACATAATAAGTGTGTAGTCGGCACCGTAGTCGGTTGCGAGCCTGTCTTGCGAGTATGCTGCAGAGCCAGAAACACTGAGGAGTGGTCCACGCATACACAGTGTGCGACGACAGCAGCATGTAGACGCCCCGTACGTGGGCCGACGGATACTTCGTATATGGCTTCCTTCTTTGGCCATCTTGCACCCATTTCAGACTGGCTATCCTTAGCCGCTAGGCTTCTTTCTCTGAAAGTCACACACATCCGCCACCCCAGATTCTCTTCGTGTCTCACGACATGCCCTTGTTTTTTTTTTTTTTGGCAAAGCTCCAGCAGCTTTTGTTCCAGCAGTATAACCAAACACTAGTGACCTAGCGATCACGTTCGTCGCGCTGGCTCGAACAGATATGCCGTCATTAAATCTGACCGTGTCTGGCCGCGGCCTCTCTTAGGCGCTGAGAACGTCTGACCGTTGCCTTGCCTCTGCATCGGGAGACGTTATGGCCAGTGTGACGCCGCCTTCCGCCCTCTTCTTTCGTCCGACTTCGAGTCGCGAAAGACTCCGGCTCCGAGCTGGTATCGCGTTGCTTCCTCCACTTCGGCCGGACCTCTTCCTGGAATGCCTTCTGTTTTCCGTGTTTGAACTACCGGACCCTCGACGGGGAAACTTGACCATTCGTCGGAGGCGTGCTGCGCGGCACCCATGGCGGGTCGACGAAGTTTCGACCAGGCATATCTTCACTTGGAGGCAGCCTTGCTATGGTCTCCCGTATTAAGTAGTCTGCGGCGGCATCGAAGATCACGCGATAGACGGGCAGGGTCGGTGAGTATTGCTCTATCGAAACGTCTCTTATACGCAGCTTCGATCATTCTCTGCACATCTTCGAAAGGGTTTGCCATCGTGAGTTGCGGGAGGATATTCTGGCTCGGGCCTGGACGTGATAGGACTCGTGCCTGTGTCAACTGAGGTGTTGGATATCCTGTCCCCTCTACATGTACTCACACCAGATGCCATGGCCCTAGAAGCTCTGTCAGCCGGCACACCTTACCCTGAGCAGCCAGTATAGACCCTAAGGATCCGTATACATGTAGACTACGAGTAGTGAGGCACGCTTAAGTCCTCGATTACTCTACTCAATCATATAGAGTATATAAAACGTCACTACTACTATTACTACTATTACTATTACAAGTACTAATAGTACTACTACTAGTACTAATAGTAATATAATTAGTACTAATAGTAATACTACTAGTACTAATAGTACTATTACTAGTACAGATAGTACTATTACTAGTACTATTACTAGTACTAATACTAGTACTAACAGTAATATTACAGGTATTACTTACTTGTAGTATTCTTCTACGTTTATGAATCAAAGAGTGTCGGCAGCCCTGCAGCTTGGCATGCGTCATCGTCGACAATAGTCAACATTAATTGGGTCCAGCGATGCAAGATGAAGGTGGCTCGAATGCATAGGCTTGATGTATTATGCTTGCATCGTCCACCATGAAAAGACTGCGCGGACGATAACACCACCACCACCACCACCCTCATGGCTTCCCTCCTCCGCTCCATCGTGGCCGGCCCACGCGCACGACACCCCGACGCCGATCTCGATCTGTGCTATGTCACCGACTTCCTCGTCGCAACCTCCGGCCCCAGCGGCACCTACCCGCAACTCGCATACCGCAACTCCCTCAAAGACCTCGTCAGATTCCTCGACGCCAGACACCAAGACAAATGGGCCATCTGGGAGTTCCGCGCCGAAGGCACGGGCTACCCGGACGAAGAGGTCTACGGTCGGATCCGCCATTATCCGTGGCCCGATCATCATCCTCCGCCCTTCGCCCTGATACCGTTGATGATGGGGAGCATGAAGAACTGGCTGAAGGGGGAAGGAGCGGAAGGGCGCGTCGCCGTGGTGCACTGTAAGGCGGGGAAGGGGAGGAGCGGGACGGTCAGTTGCAGTTACCTGATCAGTGAGGAGGGGTGGACGGCGGAAGAGGCCCTGCAGCGATTCACGGATCGGAGGATGAAGCCTGGCTTCGGAGCCGGCATCAGCATCCCCAGCCAGCTCCGGACCATCAGCTACGTCGATCGGTGGACGAAGCACGGGAAAGTCTACGTCGACCGGCCGACCGAGATCCTCGAGGTGCACGTCTGGGGCCTCCGGAACGGCGTCAAGGTCGCGGTCGAAGGCTACGTCGAGGAAGGCAAAGTCATCAAAACATACCACACCTTCCAAAAAGCCGAACGGGAAATCGTCCGCGGCTCCATCCGCAAGGACAACAACTTCAGCGACGTCGCCCTCGAGATCATGGGCAAGAACAAGAAAAGCTCCCCGACAGACCAAACCCCCGAACCGTCCGAAACCCCTGAAGACCCCGCCCTCGATCGCGCCGGCAGCGACCTCCTCGAAAGCGGCAGCGGTGGCGACGTCGTCTTCCGGCCCTCCCACCCCATCTCCCTCCCGACCAGCGACATCAACCTCGACTTCGAGCGGCGCAACAAGTCCAGGTACGGCGGCTTCGCCATGGTCACGGCCGTCGCGCACGTCTGGTTCAACACCTTCTTCGAGGGCCTGGGGCCCGAACGCCACGGCGCCGCCCAGGACTCGGGCGTCTTCGCGATCGACTGGGACGCCATGGACGGGATCAAGGGGTCGTCGCGGAAGGGCACGCGCGCGTTCGATCGCGTGGCCGTGGTGTGGCGGTGTCCACAGCCGCGGCGGCGGACGTGGGTGCGGGAGCCGGAGGTCGGGGAGGTGGTGGAGGACCCGCGGGCGGCGGATTGGAGGGGCGGCGAGGATGGGCGGAGTGCGGATTTCGAGAAGCGGTTGGGATTGCGGGAGGCGGACGTCGAGAGTGGGGGGTTGAGTCGCGCGAGTAGTGTCGGTGGGGGTGGGGAGGAGGCCGTGGCGGATGAGAGGGAGGGGACGAAGGGGCATGTGCCGGCGCATGTGGAGCGGGCGGGTGGTGGGGGTCTGATGGAGAGTGTGGAGGTGGTGGGGGGCGTGGAGTTTGGGCGTCAGCATGTTACGGAGAGAGAAGAAGAGCGGTGAAGGAGGGGATAGTGGGGATCGGGTTAGCGAGGCGTCATGATTTGGAGAGTGGGACGGTACAGCACAATCGAGGAGATTGGAAGAGTCTGGTTATTAGCTAGCATCGAGCCACACATGTACGTCACAGCCGTCAAATGCTCCATCCCATCATTGACGGTGCCCCAATCTTCGCACCCCCTCACCGTCGATCGGTTCATCCTCGGGTCCATTCTCGTCATGGATATATATGTAAGCAACGGTCTGGGTCTCCCAAGAACAGCATCGAGGACCGATGACCACGCATCGAGTCGGTCACTGAAATCTCGACCATGGCTTCCATGACGGTCGACTTGGGCGGACATCAGATGTACATGTATCTCTGCCGTCGCTCATCACGTGCAGGCTGGGACGGGGAGCACGGCGGAGCATATGTGTACCTGAGGTGGCGGTGGGCTGTTTATATGGGAGGATGAGTTGGTGGAGGCAATTATGATGGAAGGACATATACCTTTTATTAATCAAGTACATCACCTTGCTATAATTAAGTACATATAACTTTTATTAATCAAGTATATATACCTTTTATTAATCAAGTACATCACCTTGTTATAATTCTGTACATATACCTTTTATTAATCAAGTACATCACCTTTTATTAATCAAGTACATCACCTTGTTATAATTCAGTACATATACCTTTTATTAATCAAGTATATATACCTTTGATTAATCAAATCCATATATCTTTCCATCTACAATTCGGGACAGCGGAGGCACGTCAGGGCAAACACATGCACGCTAGCCATCAGGTAGCGCTGTGTGACCGCGACCCAATAACCGGGTTACATCCATCTCCCGTCGATGAAGGATGACATGCCGGTAAAGCTTGTTGCCCGCCCTGACATCCCTGTACCGGCGAGTCAATCTGGATGCGACGAATGGTCAGCTGCTTTTCCCACGTGAACTTCCTTGACATCGCCATCGACTTGATCGTCGTCGTCGTCGTCGATAGCTTTCGGAGAATCGCCAGAGACTGTTGGTCGAGTAGTCGATGTTCGGATTGGCGTTCTGCTGCATTGGAGGACTATGCTTTGGTGAAGTGGGACAGGCCAGGAACTTAGATAAGGGACCCCCGTACCACCCGACATTGAAGAGACGGGCGGCCCTCACTCACACCGAGCGACATGTCCTGGGACGGCTCGAACAAGACGACGCCGACCCCATCGTCCACGGCAGCATCGACGCGATCGTCCCGGGGGAGTTCGGTGTCGAGGTCAGGCCAGCAACACGTCCCGCAAGTCCCTTCGGGTCTGCGGCAGACATATATGCCGCCACCGTCGCCAGAAGACCGGTATAGCGTCCCGCAGCCCGACGTCGACAGCGAGGGCATTCACCCGGTCGCGGGCGACTATGCCGGGACCGACGCGGACGCGGTGCCCGCCCGAGCGCAAGCAGAGATCGAGGAGCCTCAGGGACCCCCAGATGCTCGGACGAGCCTGCTGGGCTCCAGCAGGAAGTACGACGTCCCGGTCGAGCACAACTGCGGCGAGGATAATTGCACCCATGGCACGTGGTCGCCACGGCCGAGGGTCCGGAGAGGATATGGGAGCTTCGCGACCGCAGACAATATCCGCACCGCAGACGGGTTTGGCGGGCCGTATCGAGATGACCCATCGGTACAAGTGGACGGCGTGAACTATGGGGCCGCGGGAGATGCCCTCGGGGACTCGGTGACGGACGGTCTGCTGGGTCGTCCGAAGAAGACGGGCACGACGCATTGGCTTGCGCAGCGCTACGGTATCAAGAATGAACGGTGGATGTATGTACCGCATGATCCCATTCGACTCCATGTTGTGTGTCCAGCCAGCATGTGCTGATCAACGGTAGGTTCTTCATGTATTACATCCCCTGCACAAACTGGATACGACAGTACAGGTGGTCCTACTTGCAAGGCGATCTGGTGGCCGCCCTGACCATGGCATCTTTCTATATCCCCATGGCACTGTCATATGCGTCGAATCTGGGCCACATCCCTCCCATCAACGGCCTGTACTCTTTCGTCTTCAACCCTCTCATCTATGCCATCCTCGGCACCTGCCCGCAAATGGTCGTGGGACCCGAAGCCGCCGGCTCGCTGCTGACGGGAGGCGTCGTGCGGGAAGCCATCAACCAGGGTCACCACAGAGATACCAACGGGAGCGAGAACGCGGAAGTGGCAGGCATGGTCACAGCCTTCGCCGGCGCGATCATCCTCGCAGCTGGCCTCTGCCGTCTTGGTTTCCTGGACTCGGTGCTCTCGCGCCCGTTCTTGCGAGGCTTCATCAGCGCCATCGGTATCGTCATCCTGGTCGATCAGCTGATCCCAGAGATGGGGTTGGACACTGCTGCGGCGCATTCTGACGGCGGAGCGCACGGCTCTTCACTGGACAAGATCATGTTCATTGCTCGTCACGGGAAAGAAGCCCACGCACTGACCTGCGCTGTCAGCTTCAGTACCATCGCGATCGTCATGGTCATGCGCGAGTTGAAACGCCGATTGCAACCTCGCATGGACTGGGTTGCATACGTCCCCGACCGTTTCCTGGTCGTCGTGCTGAGTGCCGTGCTTGCCTGGAAGCTCGACTGGGAAGGACAGGGGCTAGATATCCTGGGTGACATCAAGGCGAAAGGAAGGCCCTTCAAGTTTGAGTTTCCTTTTAAGCAGCATAATTTCAAGCACGTCAACGATGCGTTCTCGACGGCATTTGTGATCGCCTTGCTGGGGTTCTTCGAGTCCTCGGTGGCTGCGAAGTCGCTTGGTACTGGACAGCAGAAGAAGCGCGACCGGAATGGAAAAGAGGTCGAGGCGGACGGCATCAAGAATGTGACGGTGTCTGCGAATCGCGAGTTGGTGTCCCTGGGAGTCGCCAACTTTATCGGTGGATGCTTCATGGCGTTGCCGGCTTTTGGTGGATATGGCAGGAGCAAAGTCAATGCCAGCACGGGTGGGAAGACGCCCATGAGCTCGGTCTTCTTGAGCTTGATCACGATCATTTGTGTGTTCTTTCTGCTGCCGTACTTCTACTACATACCGGTAAGCTTCCGTCCTGGCATGTCGAAAGGAGAGCCTGATGCTGATCATCGACAGAAAGGAGTCCTGTCGGCTATGATCTCCGTGGTCGCATACTCACTGATTGAGGAAGCGCCCCACGACATCCTCTTCTTCTGGCGCATCTCAGGCTGGAACGAGCTCGTGTTGATGCTGCTCATCTTCTTGACCACGTTCTTCTGGAACCTGCGGATAGGCATCGCAGTCGGGATCGGCCTGTCCCTCCTTCGCCTGCTGCGGCATGCCACGCGGCCGAGGATTCAGATTCTGGGACGAGTCCCAGGGACCAACCACTTCGAGAACGCGGAGGCCGATGAGGTCGAGTTCATCCCGCATTGCCTGATCGTTAAGATCCCGGAGCCGCTGACCTTCGCCAACACCGGGTCCCTGAAAGACCGCCTGCGCAGGCTCGAGGACCACGGCACGAATGCGGCACATCCTGCGCTGCCCAAGGTACGACGACATGAGCACAATCAGAACGTCATCTTCGATGTCCACGGCGTCACGAGTCTGGATCCCGCGGCGAGCCAGGTGCTCCAGGAGATCGTGGCCTCCTACATCGACCGAGGCACCGCAGTCTTCTTCTGTCGCGTGCCGGGTCGCAAGTCGGAGGTGTGGAGGCTCCTGAACGTCACGGGCATAGTCGAGCTCTGCGGCGGGGAGAGTCATTGCAAGAGGAGTGTGGACGAGGCGTTGAGGGCGACGGAGAAGGCGGGGAGCCTGATGAGTCTCGCGGACGAGGAGGCGAGTCTCGGCGGCGGCGGCGGCGGCAGTCGAGACGCGATCCAGACGCACGCGAGCCGGGTCGTCGGCCATGGCGGGCCGGCCGAGCAGCCGGAGGAGCATGATCCGCTGGTTGCGCAGACGCGCGCGCTGGGCGGAGATCCCACCCGGCGCGAGCAGATGATGTAGTGACGGTAACGAGACCATGTCTGACGAGAAACCCCCCCCCCTCATTCCCCATATCCTCCCTCACGCGCCGCATACAATGGACGTTACGACGACAACCGTAGGTGCAGCCCTCCGAGTGTCGAAAATTCTTGGCTGACATGTGAAAAAAAGGGGTCCTTGTACCACTTTCCCTTCCCCCTCCGGAAGTCTCCCGCGCTCGAAACCTGAGGGCCTAAGGTATCTTCTCGCGCTTGCTGCAAAATTTCTTTCACCGACTTCCATAGACCTCCTTCTTCACGGCGTCGGCCAGCCTACCTTACTTTACCTGCTTTGGCGTTGAGGTATAGCAGTATATTGATTGCGCTGGGGCGGATTGAGGGCTGAGGCGTTGAGGTATAGCAATATATTGATTGCGTTGAGGCGGATCGAGGGCTGAGGCGTTGAGGTATAGCAACACATTGCACTACGGCAATTCGATTGCTTCGGCGTCGACCGACAGCAACACCTTGCGCTGCACCTCATCGACTGCTGCGCCACCGACTAACAGCAGTACCTTACACCGCACCTCATCGACTGCCTCAGCATCGGCAGGAGCCGTCACACACTGCACCGTCAAGATATCCACCATCATCGCTGAGTCAACCTCGCTCGCGACACACATTTACCCATACAGCGGCTTCACCACCACCTCCGCGGTCCGACATCTACCTCTACTCCCTGGAGCTTGAGCCAAGATGCCGGGCCCTTTCTCCGCCTTGTTGGCCTCCATCGGCACGGTATGGCTTGCACTCCAGACTTACCGCCACGGATCAGCTGTCAGCAACTACCTTGGTCTCCCTTCGCCCTCGTCATACTTCTACACTCTTGAGCCGCCATCAGATGCTCCCGATACCTCAGCTGCCATCAACGCTGTCACCGATGACTTTCCACAGCCTGCATCTACTCTCACCAGAGTTCAGCACCTGTTTGACACCACTACTCCTGTCACGGTCTATCACGTCCCGCTTGACACCGCTACACCCGACTCGAGTACCGCCGACACTGCGACTCCGCCCGTTGCCTCAGAAACGACCAAGCCTCTGATCGACTGCGGCTTCAAGTGGCTCGGCCAGCCTGGCAGGTGCGAGTATGTTAATCATGGTGCCACGGACCTGGTTGCCATTGAGACGACGACTTTCTCCTGGCTTCATCAACTCTGGCCTCCAATTGCTGCTGTTGTGGCAATTGGCACCGTCTATCTGGCAACTCTTGCCCTGTGTTCTTTGATGGTGAACACCTGGTACGTCCTCGTGTTTCTCCGCCACAGCAACACTGGTCGTCCGTACCCGTTTGAGCTGCAAGTGAGGACCGGTCTCGTCGTCGGCTTCATCGAAGCCGCGAGGGCCCGCGTCCTCGAGCTCAAGGAGAACGCTACTGTGGCCTCCGCCGAGATCTCTCGTCTGAAGGAGACGCTCACGCATGCCAGGAGACAGCTCGCGAGCCTCTCGAAGCTGCAGAGCACTCTCGACGAGAAATCGGAAAAGCTTGCTAAAGCTGACCAAAAGATCGCCGAGCTGGAGCTGGATCTGGGCTGCCGCGAGAACGAGCTATTCCGCGTCGAGTCTGATAGAGACCGTGTATTGTACAAGATGGAGAAGCAGCGAAATGCACATCGCTCGGCCATTCAGAAGTGCCTGGCAGAAAATGCCGAGTACATTGCCCGCCTTGAGGCAGAGAACGAGCAGTTGCTGGCACCGCCCACCGAGCCTTTTGGCCTGAGCAAGCGCCTGCGGGAGAGAGACCGCAAGATCGAGAGCCTCGCAGCTGACAAGGAGATCCTGCAGCGGGAAGTTGAGTCCCGCAACCAGCAGATCTCCGAACTCCAGACTGCGTTGGCGGAGGGCGGCAGCAGGCCTCAGCATCGCTCACCGAGATCACGCAAGCAGAAGCGTGATGCTCACAAGACGATCGAAGCCAATCGTGCTAGACTCATCACCAAAGCAGCTGAGACGTCGTTGCGTGCCGAGCTGCGGGTGAGGATCGAGAGCGAGGCGGCTTTGGGACAGCAGCTCCAGACGAAGGTGGAAATCGAGAATCGCTTGTTGGCTGATCTCAAGGCGAAAGCCGAGCACGAGGAGCACTTGCAACAGGAGCTGCAGAAGAAGGAGGCCGATCTGCAGAGGAAGAGTCAGAGTGAGACGCGGCTGCAGAACGAGCTCCAGCAGAAGACAGAGCGCGAGACGATCTTGCAAGATGAGGTGAAGAAGCAAGGCGAGCGTGAGACGTTGTTGCGAAATAAACTCCAGCAGAGGAAAAAGCGTCAGCTGATCTTGCAAGATGAGGTGAAGAAGCAGGGCGAGCGTGAGTCGTTGTTGCAACATGAACTCCAGCAGAAGACGGAGCGCGAGGTGGCCTTGCAAGATGACCTAAGGAGGATGGTCGAGCGGGAGACGATCTTGCAGAATGAGCTGCAGCGGAAGTTGGAGCGCGAGGCGGCCTTCCAAGATCAGCTCCAGCGGAATATAGGGGGCGAGACAGCTCTACAAGCTCAACTTCAGCAGAAGATAGAGAGCGAGACGGTTCTACAACGTCAGCTCCAGCAGAAGATAGAGAGCGAGACGGCTCTACAACATCAGCTCCAGCAGAAGCTAGAGAGCGAGACAGCTCTGCAGAATCAGCTGATGTGGACGAGTTCCCGCGAGAAGTCCTTGCAGCATCAGCTCCAGCAGAAGATAGAGAGCGAGACAGCTCTGCAGAACGCCCTTAACCAGAGGACAGGGCGCGAGAGAGCTTTGCAAGATGACCTCCAACAGAAGACAGAGAGCGAGTTGTCCTTGCAGACGAAGCTTCAGACCTTGCACGAAGACTTCGAACTGGCCACGAAGCACTTGTCGACCTTTGAGCGCAGGATGCAGGAAAAGTGGCCCACGTTCAAGCTGGACTGCGGCCAGCACTTCTCGGTCTCACAGCTGGCGGCGCAATTCATGACGACTAGCTGCAAGCTGAAGATGTCGGGCCAGCTGATCTCAATGTTCAGGACCAGGGTTCTAGAGCGCAGCGCGCACTGGCAGCCTTATAAGAAGGATCCGAACGTCAAGAATCCGCCGTGGGTGATAGATATCATGAACAAGATGTTCTTGGCGGAGACTCGTTTCTTAGATAAGGAGACATTGAGAAAGCAACAAACCCAGGTCGTGGCTTTTGGCAGAGAGGTCCAACACTACATGACGCTGCTGAACCAGGATTTCAAGCCCTTGGACTCGAAGAATACTCCGGACGGTCCTTTGCCAAACAACCTTGGTCAGCCCGCACCAGCGCCCGTAGCTGGACCGGCAGGACAGGTAGGACCTCCCGGCACGTCTTCAGGTTCTGGGCAAAGCCAACAATCGAATACATCTATGGGCGACGGGAAGGCCCAGGTCTGCGAGCACCGTGCAGTTCGCAACATTACATCCAAATGCCATTGGGGCATTTGCGAGCACGATTGCTGCAAGGTAGACACCCACCAGATTGCTCGAGGCAAGTCCCCTCCCGCCCATCCCTACGCACCACCAAGTGGCGAGGCGAACTCATGTAGCGCGAAGTCTGCCCTGCCAGGTGGCGTGGCTCACTCCAACATCGATCCAGCTCTGCTCAGTTCGACCCATACAACAGCCACAGGCCAGGACCTGCAAACATCGAGCCAAGCCCAAGGTCCTTCATCGGTCAAGGTGACGCCAGAGCAGACTGATGCAGCGGGCTATGTCCCCCCCAAGATCGGCGGGTCAAATGCCGCTCGCTCATCAGCGCAGCCAATCGCCCGGTCTCTGGCTCCAGCAAGCGCATCGAACCAGCAATCGTTCACTCCTCTTCCCCCACCCCTCAACGCGATGCCCATCTACAAGGATCAGAGCACGCCGGCTATCACCAAGGACCAAGGCACGCCGGCTGCCAAGGTAGGACAAGGCACGGAGAGGCGCATTGCGACTCCCAAGGGCCGTTTTGCCAGACGTGCGAAGGCCGGGCGTGTTGCTGAGCCGAGCGGGGGCGCTCGAGTGGGCCTCCAGTCGGCACAGTCACCAATGCAGATTTCAGCGCCGCAAGAAAACGGCTCGGGAGCTGCGAGTGGGCCCGGCCTCGTGGACGGTTCGGAGCCCATGGACACCGCGGAGTCGAACAACGCCCCAGAGCCTATGGAGGGTTTGGAGTCGAATGATGGCTCAGAGCCCATGGACAGTTTTGAGTTGAATGATGGCTCAGAGCCCATGGCCAGATTGGAGTTGAATGATGACCCGGAGCCCATGGACGGTCTGGATTCGAATGCTGGCCCAGCACCCCTGGATCACGCGGACCATCATGATGATCCGGAGCCCATGGATCACTCAGACCATCAAGCGGAGCCAGCGCCCATGGACGACACCGATCCCTTTGAAGATTGCCACGACATCGACGTCCCGTGCCGAGAAGGCCATGGGCCTTACGACACGTCCAAGTATGGGCTGTGCCCTCAGTGTGTCGGTCAAGAAGACGCCGTTGCTGAGCGCGGACAGTAGAGGCGAATGACCTGTCGTGAGGACGATATACGACACAATGGCAATGGTATCACATTGAGAAAACAAAGCTGGCGTCTGAGTGGTACGGAATTTTTGGAGAGAAGCGAGTAGAAGAGGGAAGCTACTTACCACCTCACGGTGTGTTTGTCCAGTAGCGAAATTGGCTTTACGCATGATGGTCAGGGGGACGTATATGGAAAGGATATGAAAGGATGAAAATGGGTTGAGTGGAGGGTACTGGCCATCTGCAGATGTGTCTCACAGTACCGGTACTGACCATCGCAAGATGTGTCTGGAAAGTATCGGTACTGACCATCTGCAGATGTGTCTAAGAGTACCAGGATCGAATATGATGCACGACGGGTCACTGGAGAGAAATGGAAAGGAGGCATCGTGTCGATTCACAGTGATCATGGATGTGTACGTTCAGGCACGGACATGTTGTGTTATGATTCATGGTTGATGCGGGTAATTGACGAGCGTGCACGATCCGGAGACGATGATAGATGTCACGGGTTTCTTATGACCCAAGTCCCCTTATGAATGGAAATGATAGGTACAAAATGCATTCTGAAAAGTCCTGAAGCCAGATTGTGTTGACGGGTTTGACCCACGGCTCAATATTGTACAGAACCCCTCTGTGATTACGTGCCCGCGCCGGATCTCCGCTACGTTTCAACCAGATCTATGTCTCGATGGTCGAACGAACGGTACAGGCGTGCTCGGGTCTGGCTTCGAGGCTAAGGACTCTTCGGAGACCGACATTCGAATCGAGCCTTGCAGCATGCGACATTGCTCCAGCGCTGGCCGAGCGTGGCAGCTTGGCACGTGCTACGAATGATTGAACGCAGATCGAGTATTAGACAGCTGTGGTCCCTTGGATACTTGGAAGTGTTACGTTTGATTGTGCCATTGCAAATGGAGTCGGCAACGCTCATCCTGCTTCTCTTCGCCTCTCTCGGCTGGGCATCCTGACACGCTACTCCTCGCTACCCTTCAAGACAGGCCTGAAGGGGGCTGAGGAGCGGGGTCTGCGAATGCCCCTGCCGGAGGAGTCGATGGAGGGGAGGAAGGGCGGAGAGGAATACTTTCCGACCTCATGATAGGTAGTCTGGATGTTTTGGTGATGTGGATGCCGAGGGCTGGGGATCGAAGACTGCGAGGTGGTTAGTGGATCTGATAGTCGATGTTTGTTCATCTGAAGAGAGGTCCAGCTGATCCAAGTCCGTGTTGTGCACTTGTTCTCGGGCTCGCTCTGCGCGGACACTGGTTTATCGATGACTTACGTTGGGCGGTGGTTCGGAAGAAATGTAGCACACAGTGGGCGAAGAGGATAGCCAGAGAAGCCCGAGTATGGGAGTCGATCGTGAAGACAAGTTATGTCTCTATCCTAGCAGACGAGTAAGAAGCTTCTGTACCTACGATATTACAGATGATGTGGAAGGAGCGTTCCTGGCTTGTAATAAGCTGACTCCAGAGACGAGAAGAAGCGTTCGCGTAAGTGCCTGCGGAAGTGTTGCGTGAGCACGTGGAGAGCACATGATTCTTCATTGATGTCTCAAGGGTCTATATTTTAGAAAACCTACGTCAGTCTATCATACTTGATCGGCACGGCGCCTTTGAGGTGGCCTCGCTATTGACTGACGAAGCGGCTGTGCCGCATAACAGGGTATGACTGAATTCATGCACTAAGTCACTGCTGGTTTGACTTATTGAACTCGAGAAGAGGTTGCAAGACATGCGAGAACCGCGCCGCAATCCCGAAAAGTCGCGAGCTAGAGGCCTCAAGAACGCGGAAGCCTCCTCATCGACTGGTACCAGCACGCTCATGCTTGAAGGTGACTTGGATTGTGTCTTGGTCCTCTTCGAAACGGCGACCAGGTGAATTTGATCGCGCGAATCCGTGGTATCTATGAGGCCGCTAGCCGGATCTTTCAACCCAGCATTCTTTCTCACCCATGCACGGCTGGTCATTGTAGGACCGACGTCTACAATCGCCAGATGTACAACGGCTAGGAGCCTCAGATCTCAAGTCGCGCTGCCCACAGCGACAACACCGAGTCAAGACCATCTTCTCCAGACCTACAGCGAACGACAGCCTCTCAATCATCTTCCACATGTCTTCCGTGTTCGTCTCCATTTGAGCACGGAACGCGGGCAGCTTGAGCAGACTTTTGAGATGTTTCTCGCGTAGATTCGCGGCGATCTCGCTGAATGATGCATCGTAACCCTCATACTCGGGCATCTTTTCGAGCGCATCGAATACCTCCTGCACGTCGGTGAGTCTGTTGATCAGAGACTTGCACTCCTCCCATGCAATTTTGCTGAGCGTATCGATCATGTACTTGTTTGCCGTGATCGAGACGTCGATATTGAATTCCCAGCTGCGTTTCTGGTATTCTTCGCCGTCTTCCTCGGAGCAATATTTGCCGGTGTAGATATAGCGGAGTACAGCATCGAGAGCATCTACGGTATCGTCTTTCAGCTCGATGACTTTTGCCTCGCTCTCCTGTTCCCTGTCAGCATTGACTTCGCACTATGTGTAGCTGTGCATACATACTGCAAAAGCGCTGCCAGGTCCGCAGAGTTTCTTGAAATACTCAGAAGCGCGGCATATGATGAACTTGTGCGCGTGGAATGTACGATCGCTGTACTTCAAGATCACATCGGAGTACTCTTTGTCTTGGTAGAAGTCGGTGGTGCTGAGCGTGGGCATGATGTGGCGTGCCTCTGTTGTGTGGGTGCAGTATGAGATTGATGAGCACCGGCAGACGTGCGTCAACGTTTGGCGGGGATGTTGGTGATATCGCGTTTGCATGTGATCACGCGCTAAGGATCGGGACGGGACCTTTTAATTGGAGAAGACCGAAGTTCCGCCGCTCCATCTCGCCGGCGGGTCTGGAAACATCCACCTCAGCTCCTCGACATCGACTAATCACTACAAATATCCATGGGTCGGGGCTCGATCGTCAATCTGTCTGCAATACATCGTTACGAGATCCTGACGGTGTTCCTGGTTCCATCAGCCATGACATTCCTGCAGGACGAGCTCTGGCTCCACATCATCGAGTACTGCGAGCCAAAACATGCCTGGCTGTCATTAAAGAGAGTCAACCAGCAGACTGCCGCATGCGTTGTGCAGCATTTCGCGGAAGCTGTCCTGCCTGACATTGAGGTCTGCCTTCAAATCGCACTTCCCACGTATGACATTCGGCAGCGACTCCAAGGACAAGCCGTTTTCTGCTACGACAAGTCCTCAAGCGCCATTACTCTGCGAGCTCGAATCTTCTCCTTCGACCTAGCAGGCACACAGCCGGCATCTTACCAGACACATTTCGAGCCTCGCTGGAAAGCGATGATTGAGAGGCCCAATGGCAGCCTGGATGAGAACCCACGATGGCATGTCAAGTATGGAGGCCGTGCCGTCCGATTGAGACTGAAAGGACCCGTTGCGCAGATCTCGCCGCCAGATGTCCAAACTGGCGCCCCTGTACCTCGGCTTAGCTTCGAGTGGCCTGCAGTCTTGAGCAGCTTCTTTCTCGCAGGCTGAGGATGTCCTTGCACCAGCGCTGGCTCAAATGGTGAACGGTATGCGAAAGTGCTGGACGTTGTCGTTTGGCAAGGGATTGTGCTAGCTGCTATCGTTCTTGTTATACAATGCAACGTCTGTGCATGTGATCGTTTAACCAGGCGAGCTACACGCAGGTGGCATTGTTTGCACGCAAATTGCTTGTGACTTCGAGTGTTGACAGCGAGCATGAGCCGACCTGCCACTTGCTCCATGGCAGTCACCTGCCAAATGGCTACGTGCACCTTTTTGACCAGCTTATTTTTCTTGCATAAATTGTCAAGCTTTTTCACCTCACCTTCAATTCAACATCTTGGCCAGCAAGAGCCGCCAACATGACTGCGACCATCGACACCGCACCCCTGTATGGCGACAGCACCTTCTCCGACATCACCATCAAATATGGCAACGGCATGGAGTTCAAAGGGCACAAGCTTGTACTTGCCCGCGCCTCCGACAAGTTCAAAGAAATGCCAAAGGTTTCACTTGCTGGCAGTCCGTCGTTACTGCATCATCATTGCTGACAGCTTTTAGGACCCTGCTGTTCGGATGGTCACGCTTGACGCTGAGGACAGCGAGGATGCTGTGGAGGCGATGCTGCGGTACATCTACACCTCAACTCTTAGACAATCGATCTTGGACTTGCGCACTCGGCTGCGACTCAGTTTTCCGAGTGAAAAGTACGGCATCTCCGGCCTTGATGCGGAGAACAGTGCGGATTTCGCTGACGAGCTGATGGATGAGCCAGAAGAAATCCTGGACTGCATTCGAACGATGCCAGTATTCCTGCCGAAGGAGTTCTTGATCGCACAAGAAATAAGAAAGTGGCTCGGCGAGCTTTACGATGACAAAAATCACTTGCAGTCCAGATGGCACGAATTTAAATTCGTAGAGCTTCTCGAGGCTCACGATCTTTGGGTCAGGGACACGGTGCGCGAGCCCGCCACGTGTTCCGAGCTTTTCAGAGCTGAAGTTCTGGACCAGGTTCGAAGAAGATTGCACAATTGCGATAATTGCAAGAGCATCGCAGGGAACATCGCGTACGAGGCGTTCATGGGAACGGGATGGGCGAGTCCAGTCTCAGCGGAGGCCAACAAGGCTGTGAGCAGGGAGCATAACATCACCGAGGAATTTGCTGATGATGTGCCCCGTGCGAGGCCGAGCAATAGCAAGACCAAGAAGCGCAAGTATTCGGAGAACACGGCTGATGGTGTGCCTCCTGTGTCGCAGAGTAAGAGAGAGATCAAGAAGGCTGCAGCTGCGGCCACTGAGCTCGATGATGCTTTTTACTAGAGAAGGTCAACCGGGACCCTGCGCTGGTTCAGGTCGCTCGGCAATGCCGCAGTGATGTGTTCGAGCTGTGGCAGTCGATGGTGAAGAGCGTGGTCGAGGATCCGGGAGCAAGAGAGCTGAGCGTTTGTATCTGACAAATGACCCAATGACGGCTCCCTAGGATTGTTATCATATGCACTGAATGTCCCGTGCACACTTCTCCAAGTCATTTGCGGCTTTCTCCAGGGGTCTGTATCGTTCTGAGGGAGAATTGTTTCTTGAGCAAGAGTCCGCCAGCCAATGGGCCGGAGAAGTAAGGCGTCAGAATATCAAGCGGATCGGTACGCCGGAATCCCAGGGTCCCATTACACATCGTACATCGCCGCCCTCTCGACGTGCATTGATAGTCACGCGCACGGAACCCTTAATCTGCAAGCACTTCTCGCACCTTCCCGCACAAAAGCTCCGCCATCTTCCTCCCGCCACCAACACTCGGCTCAACTCGCGCCACATAATCCTCCTTCACCTTCCCATCCATAGCTTCATACAGCGCACAAGGCAGCACCTTCGTCCCATCGATCCCAATCTTGCAAGTAGCCTGCTCGTAAATCTTCCTGATCGCAGCCTGCAGCTGTCCTGGATTGCGGTTGTAACCAAGAAGCTTGAGTTGGGACTCTGCCCAGCCTGGCTGCGCTCCGGCGTCTGCTTCTAGCGGGTGGTAGATCATGCAGATGATGACGGCTCTCGGTTTTGTTTTTGCGACTAGAGTCTCGATGTAAGATTGCGTTTGGGCGCCGAAGAGGTGGCGGAAGTAGTTGAGAGATGATGCTGTGCCTTTCTGGATTGAACCGAGAGGTGTGAACCAGGTCAGCTGAGCTAAATGTCTTGCTGTGGATGCTGTAGGTGATAGAGCGATATCGTTGGCTCCTACGGAGACTATCAAGATGTCTTCAGGCTTAATGTGCTCGCGAATGAAATCGTCATGCGCTTTTCCATCTCCGCGATCCCGCAATAGACTCGCTTCGACTGCTGCGTTGATCGCTGTAGCTACGTCGTCCAAGAAGTGGTTGAGCCAGAAAGCCACATCAGGCTTCGGCTTCCCGGAGGCAAGAAGGGAGGAGTAGACGGCTGGCACGTCAACTGGTAGTGGTTCACCACCTGGCCCGGGAGACGGAATCCAGGCCTTGTTGTCTAGGGACGAGTCACCTGCCAACCAGACGATGGGTTTGGAAGGTCGCGTAGATCTGGTAATTGAGACGACATCTTGCAGACTGCTTAATGGATGACCAGACCATTCGGAGTAGAAGGGAAGAGCGTGGATTTTGGTTGCGGTCGTCATGGTAATGCAAGATTAAACCAAGCAGGAGGCACGGTCATTGTGCAGTGGCTTCTGTATCTACATGTACAGGAACAGGTCAATAATGCTGCCATATCCGTACATGTATTCATTGTCAGTCGGGTGAAGCGAGTGATGTTGACATGACAGAGGCACCTTGGCTTGCGGCGGGCACCTCCTGCGTCGGCGTGATAGTTTTGCCGAAATGCCGAGCCAGAGCGATGTATCTGTCCGAGTCGCGTCTCCAACGCACACGAGCAAGCAAGAACAGCTGTCGCAAACAAGATCACCAGCACTATGGCCACCAGACAAGGCTACGATGTCGTCGTCGACGTCGACGCCGAGGGCGACCTTGGACAGACAGACATGAATGACGACCTCGAGTTCCACAACTCATGTACGCCCTCACCAACATGATCCCTACCTCAAAAGACCCAAGACACTAATCCATCCCCTCACACAGCCTTCAACGAGACCTCCAGCCGCACCAAAAGTATCCAACCAGACTCGACATCTTTCCTGCAACCCCAGAATCGCGGCCAACCATCCAGCAGCAAACGCTACCTCTGGTCCCTCGCTTTCTATCAACAATTCTTCGACGTGGACACATCTCAAATCCTGCATCGCTGCCGCTC
Organism: Teratosphaeria destructans; assembly: GCA_010367425.1. Classification (NCBI taxonomy): domain Eukaryota; kingdom Fungi; phylum Ascomycota; class Dothideomycetes; order Mycosphaerellales; family Teratosphaeriaceae; genus Teratosphaeria; species Teratosphaeria destructans. The sequence continues at coordinate 477,090 of WBMN01000011.1, forward strand.
CACGCTCTACCCGCGTCAGAACTTCCTCGACGTGTTAGAAGGCAACCCAGACCTCTATGGTCCTTTCTGGATCGCAACGACGGTGGTGGTCATATTATTCTTGACGGGGACGATAAGTGCGTACTTGGCGGAAAAGGGGCAGGGACATTTCGCGTATGACTTCAGTCTGTTGAGTGGAGCCGCGGGATTGATCTATGGGTACACGTTATTCATACCGCTGGGGCTGTGGGGGACGCTGAAGTGGTTTGGGAGTGAAAGTGCGAATTTGATGGAGTGCTGGGCGCTTTATGGCTATGCGAATCTGATCTGGATTCCTGTGGCGTTAGTGTCATGGAGCCCCTTGACGGCGCTGAACTATGCGTTTGTGGGCGTGGGGCTTGCTTTTTCGGCGGTATTTTTGTTCAGGAATTTGTATCCTGTTGTAAGCGCGACGGACAAGAAGACGAGCAAGATCCTGCTTATTGTGGTGTTGGCTTTGCATGCTGGGCTGGCGATTGCGATTAAGATCTTGTTCTTTGCTCATGGTTCGCCTGCTGCTAAGTCAGGGAGCCAGGGGAGCTCGGGCGGTGGAGATGCGCCAGATACGAGTGGAGATGGGACGGATGGGGATGCTGCGAGGATGTTTAGGTGGTGAGGGACTGTGTTCGTATTGTTTCAACCCAGAATTATAGCGCAGCTTCCAGGCCGAGGCAACTGAATTGCTCGGTAAATCAGAGATATAGCAAACGCATAGTCTCTCAGTATGGCCCTCGCACGAAGTACTGAATGACTCCTGCGTAGTAAGCGCTTTTGCAGTAGAGTGCCTAAGGTACATGTATTCCCTGATAAATCCTGCCTTGGGTGCGAGAGAGTTCACCTTTGTGCGTCATTCTTTCTCCGCCCAAGTTTGCCCCACTGATCAATTTCTACTAAACCACACTCCGGAGATCCAACAAGCACACTCCGGCACAAGCCAACGTATCCGCAAAACGCCCTCGCCAAGCGCACCATCTGCGCTTCCCACACATTCAGCAACTTTTTGCGCCTTCTGCGGTAGCATGCAACTGCGGTCCCACCATTCTCTCAACGACCCTCCCGACATCCACGGAGGCCGACCGCACCTGACGAACAGTTGAAGGCAGCGCCGCATATTACCAATCATTGATCAACATATCGAGCGAGAATTAATCACACTATTTGCCGAAGATAACCACTTTGAATAAATTAGTCAATATGGCGCCCAAAGGCAAGAAGGGAAAGAAGACCGACGACAACTGGGACGAAGGTCTCGGCGAGTCCGTCGATCCCATCGCCCAGGCCGAGGCCGAGGCAAAGGCCGCCGATGCCGCCAAAGATGAAGAGGAAACAGGTGGAGGAGGGCTGATGGCGGCGTTGAAGAAGAACAAGGACAAGCGCAAGAAGAAGGGAAAGGTCGTGGAGGAGCTCGAGGGAGAGGACCCCACCCAGGATGGCGCAGGCACACCAATCGAGGAGGCTCCGATTACTGATTTTGCCACTAAAGCACCTGAGGAAGCGACGATGGATGATGAGGATGTGTTTGGTGCGCCAGCCAAGGGCAAGAAGGGTGGCAAGGGTGGCAAGCAGCAGCCTGCCGCCAAGGATGAGCCTCAGGCCGACGGCGATGATGATGAGGGCGAGGGTGGTGGTGTCAAGACCAAGGCACAGAAGGAAAAGGAGAAGAAAGAACGGGAAAAGCAGCGGAAGAAGGAGCAGGCGGCAGCGAAGAAGAAGGCTGCTCCAGCACCGAAGCAGGAGGAGTCGAAGCCAGCCGAGGCGACGCCTGCGGCTGCGCCAGAACCGGCTGCGGCGCCAGGTAAGAAGGGGAAGAAGCTGCCAGGTGCTTTGGCGGCTCTTCAGAAGCAGCAGGAGGAGCTCCGCAAGAGGCAGGAGGAGGAGGCGCGATTGGAGCGTGAAGCGAAGATGAGGGATGAAGAGGAGCGGAAGCGGATTGAGGAAGAGGAGAAGAGGGCGGCTGAAGCCAAAGCGGCGAAGAAAGCAAAGGAGAAGGCTAAGATTGAGCAGCAGAAGCGGGAAGGTACCTACAAGACCGCCAAGCAGCGCGAGGAGGAGGCCAGGCAGAAGTTGCGCATGCAGCAGATGCTGGAGGCTGGTGCCAAGGTGGCGGGCATGGAAGAAGAGGGCGACGCCAAGAAGACAGAAAAAGACAAACGTAAGAAGAAGGACCCGAGGAAGGAGGCGGCGGAGCGGAAAGCGCAACAGGAGAAGGAGGAGCTCGAGGCGCAGCAGCGCATGGCTGATTTGAAGCTGAAGGAAGAGCAGGAAGCCAAGGCGAGGGAGGAAGAAGAGAAAGCCAAGGCTGAGGCGGAAGCCAAGAAACAGCAGGAGCAAGAAGAGGAGCTGGAAGATTGGGAGGCAATGGCTGAGAAAGAAGATGCGCCAGATGTCAAGGACTCGTGGGATGCTGAGAGCGAGGACGAGGGCGCAGCACAGAAATCCGTGACGGCTAACGGCAAGTCGGTGCAAGCCGGTGCCGCTGGCAAGAAGGCAGACATCAAGCAGACCAACGACCGTGATGCTGCGGATGACGATGACAGCGAGTCCGAGTCCGAGTCAGACTCAGAGGACGAGCAGCAGACAGCGGCTCAGCGTCAAGCAGCCCAGAGACGCCAGCAAGCTGCCGACAAGCGCAAAGCGGAGGTCGAAGCCGCGCGCGCTGCTGCATCGAAAGACAATCTGCGATCACCTATCTGCTGTATTCTCGGTCACGTTGACACGGGTAAGACGAAGCTGCTGGACAAGATCCGTCAGACCAATGTCCAGGAGGGCGAAGCGGGTGGTATCACGCAGCAGATTGGTGCGACATATTTCCCTGTGGAGGCTCTGCAGAAGAAGACGAATGTTGTCAACCAAGATGGAGCTTTCGAGTTCAAGGTTCCTGGTCTGCTTGTCATCGATACGCCTGGTCACGAGTCATTCACGAATCTACGGTCGAGAGGTTCTTCGTTGTGTAACATTGCTATTCTGGTGGTGGATATCATGCACGGGCTTGAGCCGCAGACGCTAGAAAGTATGAGGTTGCTAAGGGACCGCAAGACGCCGTTCATCGTGGCCCTGAACAAGATCGATCGTCTATACGGATGGAAACCGATCGCCAACAATGGCTTCCGGGAGTCGCTTGCCATGCAGAATAAGGGCGTACAGAATGAGTTCCGCGACCGCTTGGAAAAGACGAAAGTCGCTTTTGCTGAGCAGTCTTTCAACGCTGAAGTTTTCTACGAGAACAAATCGATGGCGAAGTACGTCTCGCTCGTGCCCACTTCTGCGCACACTGGAGAGGGGATCCCAGATATGCTCAAGCTGCTCGTCACACTCACTCAAGAGCGCATGACGAAGCAGCTGATGTACCTATCCGAAGTCGAATGTACGGTATTGGAAGTCAAGGTCATCGAGGGTCTCGGCACGACCATCGATGTCGTTCTGTCCAACGGTATATTGAATGAGGGCGACACCGTCGTGCTCTGCGGTACCGATGGGGCTATCACGACGCAGATCCGTGCCCTGCTTACGCCAGCTGAGATGAAGGAGCTGCGTGTCAAGTCGCAGTACGTGCACAACAAGACTGTCAAGGCTGCTTTGGGTGTCAAGATTGCGGCCAATGGACTTGATACCGCCATTGCTGGTTCCCGCCTGCTCGTTGCAAAGGATCCGGATGACGACGACGAGATCGAGGAGCTGGAGGAAGATGTCATGGGTGACTTGGAGAACCTCATGTCTCGTATCGCGAAGTCCGGACGCGGCGTTACAGTGCAGGCTTCCACTCTTGGGTCCCTCGAAGCCCTGCTGGAGTTCTTGAAGCAGATGAAGATCCCGGTGGCCAACATCGGTATCGGGCCTGTCCACAAGCGCGACGTCATTACCGCATCAACCATGCTGGAGAAAGCGAAAGAGTACGCCGTCATGCTCTGCTTCGACGTCAAAGTCGACAAAGATGCCCACGAACTCGCAGACCAGATGGGCATCAAGATCTTCACCGCGGACATCATCTACCACCTGTTCGACGACTTCACCAAGCACATGCAAGCCCTCGCGGCGCAAAAGAAAGAAGAATCCAAACTCGACGCCGTCTTCCCTTGCGTCCTCCGCCCCGTCGCCGTCTTCAACAAAAAAGACCCCATCGTCGTGGGCTGCGACATCATCGAGGGCTCCCTGCGCCCGCTCACCCCCATCGCCGCCGTGCGCATGAACCCCGTCACCAACGTCAAGGAAATCATCCCCATGGGCCGCGTCACGAGTATCGAGCGCGACCACAAGGCTGTGCCTATTTGTAAGAAGGGGCAGCCGAGCGTGGCGGTTAAGATCGAGGGCCCGAACCAGCCGATGTATGGAAGGCAGTTGGAGGAGAACATGACATTGTATAGTCAGATTTCAAGGAAGAGCATTAATTGTTTGAGGGACTTTTACAGGGATGAGGTGGATAAGGAGGATTGGGTGTTGATTGCTAAGCATTTGAAGGGGTTGTTCGATGTGCAGTAGAGGGTTCACCTCGAGGGCGGAAGGGAATTTGGGGACCAGGACGCGCGTGATGGGATGTTTGATTTGTTGCAAAAGCTTGTGATGGGGTGCATTTGTAGCGTTGCAATGGCACGTCCTGTTCGCTGATGGCCTCTCTTGGCTGTAGTCTGCTATGGTTCTGCTGCATTGTGACTGCATGACTCGATGCGCCGTCGCTGCTGCCACTAAGCTTCTAGGTCTTTGGTGCGACGCGGTTCGCCTTTTGGCCTTGTTGTGAGTACACGATTCTTTCGATTCTTCTTCTGCATTGCTAACTATGTGCTCTCCAAGAACAGCCTCGCCGATCGGATGGGTTTGGCAGCCTAGCGTTACCCGTGAGTAGCGAGTCTTCTGCTTCATTCGCGCAGCGTCGCTGACAAGATACTGTTTTCAGCTTAGCATCTTCCTGATGAGTGGCACAGTACCCCGAGCCTTCTGCAGCGTCGCCAAGATGCTCTATGCAGCATACCTTAGCATGGTCGTGCGTCTCGTGGTATTGCTTTACCTTTTCTGTTGTTGCTGATTCGATGTCCTTCCCAGGTCAGCATCTTCCCGGCTCCAGCGACATTGCCATTCGCCTCCCGCCTCGAGCCATCGCTGGCTATTCTCCACAGTTCGGTGTCGTCGCAATACATTCACGGTGTCTTGACTGCATCGGGACGTAGTGCGAGTCAAGCAAATGCCGCAGCGCTAGGGTGTGAGCTCGATCTGACGGGGAAGAAATCGTTCTCTTGTATCAGTCCAGAGTAGCGAGGACCTGAGGGTCTGTGGTGGACGATAACCTGCGGTCAGACTGCCGATGAAGACGTCCCGAACTCCTTCGCAATCGTAGCGCGCGGCCTCGCCTATGGTTGTTACTACTGGGCAGGTGAAGTCTGCTATCTCACGATATAGTTCAAACCCTCCGAATCGCAACCACGAGACTCTTCAGAAGCAAACCCCATTGCAGTACAGTCGTGAGTCGGTCCTGCGGTGTTATTATGGACCCATCTCGGCCGCGCTTCGCTGTGGCACCTGGCAATGGATGCGATCCAGCGCCATTGAGTCCAACCAGTCGTTTCCAATTGCCACGCTCCCAACTCGACGAATAGGAAGATGAGGACCACTGATTCGCTCGGCAGAAGCGCACGAACCGGGATAAGGTGGTATGGACGTGCTGAAGCATCACGTGGTCCCATGCCAAGTCACGCGCGCCAAGCATAGGCCTGGGCCACCTGGCATTGCGCCGCCGCCGTTCGTTTCGCTTGGCAGGACACACATGTCAGATCAGACCGTCAGACCCGCCGGAAGCAGCAGGATTACGGTCTCAGACAGGGAAACTCGGCCGTCGATGTTCCATTCACTTCCGCTCGTCGATGCACGTGCGAAACGTCGGCGACTGCATACCGGCATACGCTGCCTTCCAGCGGACCTTGGCGCAGACCGACCTACCAGGACCACCTAGACTCGGTCGATGGAATCGGGACGAGCAGCGAGTCATCCACACGCCGCCTGCCCGTGGCCATCCAACACGGCGTTGAATGGCGGGCACGGCGCCTCTGCCTCTGATTCTCGTGAGCGACAGCGAGAATTTGACCGAAGGTGAAGTGATACATAAATGCGCGTGGCCTGTTGCCCTTGCCGATGAGTCCTCTGTCTGGGACAGCACAAGAGGCTTCGCACTGCTCTCGAAATTGAACTATTCCGGGATCGTCTGGGACGGTGATTAAGTGATTGGCACCGCAGTGAACCTTAGCTGGGCGACGATCCTCTCCAGGCGTGTGACCTTGCCACGACACACCAACGACCACGACCACGACTACGACTGTGAGGCGTCGACGCGTCGACAGTCAAGATGGGGATGCTTCACCAGTACGACTACGTCTTTGCCCTCGGCACCTTCTTCTCCCTCTTGGATGCCTACAATAACGGTGCAAGTATGTGGCATCGACACGGTCCGCAACACCCATCGCATCTGCTGACAAGCCCATTTCAGACGATGTCGCCAACGCCTGGGCCACGAGTGTGTCCTCGCGGTCCATCTCCTACCGCTGGGCCATGGTCCTCGGGACCTGCTTCGAGATGCTAGGCGCCGTCCTCGTCGGTGCCCGCACCGCTGACACCATCAAGAACGGCATCATCCCCACCTCCGCTTTCCACGGCAATGCCGGTGTCCAGATGCTGGCCTTCACCTGTGCCATTGCGGCTGCCGCGTCCTGGGTCATGTGGTGCACCAAGCATTCCACGCACGTCTCGTCCACCTACTCTCTGATCTCCGCCATCGCTGGCGTCGGCGTCGCGACCGTGGGAGCTGAAAACGTCAAATGGGGATGGAACAAAGGCAAAGGACTCGGCGCCATCTTCGCTGGTCTCGTCATGGCCCCGACCGCCGCCGCCTGTTTCGGTGCGATCGTCTTCACGCTCATCAAACTCGTGGTCCACATGCGTAGGAACCCCACGCCGTGGGCGGTCTGGTCTTCTCCGTTCTTCTTTCTGGTCGCTGGTGTGATCTGCACCTTGTCCATCGTCTACAAGGGCTCTCCAAAGTTGAAACTCAACAAGAAGCCTCCGTCGTTCATCATCGCCGTGACTCTGGGTGCCGGCTTTGGACTGGCCGGTCTCGCTGCACTGTTCTTCGTGCCTTACGTGCACGCCGTGGTGATCAAGAAGGATTACACTGTTCGCTGGTACCATGTCTTCCTGGGCCCCGCGCTGTTCCGTCGCCAGCCACCACCCGATGCCCAGGAGCACGAGGCTCAGGTTCGCAACTACGCCGTCGTTCAGGAGGATCCCGATGAGATTTCTCCCGCGCCATCGACAGAGGAAACCCTCCAAGATGGGAAGGATAGCCTCGAGAACGAAAAGGCGATGGCGGTCCAGGAGAGCAGACAACTGACGCAGAAGGAGCTTGCGAAATTGGGCGACGAGAGACTCCACAAAAAGTTGAGGCAAGGCAAGGGGCCTCTGGGCTGGGCAATGCGCAGACTGCACGACAACCCGATGGGTCCTGGCGAGATCTATGAGTGGCACAACATCAAGACCGTTGTCAAGCGCATCCCAGCCATGGTCGTCGTCGGTCTGCTCTACGGCATCCACTACGATATCCACGCCGCCCAGACGGGAACGCACGGCACTCCCGACGGTGATCGTATGAGGCGTGTCTACGATGCTGCGGTCAAGTATCCCAACGAGTCTGAGCACACGTTCAGCTTCGTCCAGATCATCACTGCCTGCACTGCGTCCTTCGCCCACGGCGCCAACGATATCGGCAACTCTGTGGGACCGTGGGCGGTCATCTACCACTGCTGGAGCACCGGTCAAGCTTCCAAGTCCAAGCAGGCGGTGCCCGTCTGGCAGCTCGCCGTGATGGCCTTGACCATCTCTGCTGGTCTTTGCACCTACGGATACAACATCATGAAAGTCATGGGTAACAAGATCACTTACCACTCGCCGAGCAGAGGTATGACTTACCATCGCAAGTGACGCTGCTGATCGACCGCTGACTGACCTGTGCAGGTTCCTCCATGGAGATGGGCGCTGCCATCACGATCCTCATCTTTTCGCAGTACAAGCTCCCGGTCTCGACATCCATGTGCATCACGGGTGCGACTGTGGGCGTCGGTCTCTGCAATGGCACGTTGAAGGCCGTCAACTGGCAGCGAGTTGGTCTTTTGGTTTTCTCTTGGTTTATGACGATTCCGGTGGCTGGCACTTTGGCGGGCTGCTTGATGGGTCTGTTCCTCAACGCGCCGCACTTCGCGTAGACGTGGGTGCAGTTGATGACTTCGCGGTAGATCGTGATACCGTTGGGGAATGGTCTGCTCATGCCTGCAGCGCCCCCATTGGAGCCGCTCCCACTGGGCTCCCACGCCAAAAGACTAGACACGTGCCATGTTCAGTTACGACCCTGAATATACTATGTCCACTTCTTCGTAGTTTTAGCTTCCACACGCACATGCAAGCCCGGGCATTCACTTTGGTCTCGCATGATTAATGTTCCGCTTTGTCAACTTCAGTGAGGTGAAGCATCTTGATCCAACATCGTCATCGAATCTCGTCCCTGTGGACGTCTCCATGTACCTAGGTACCTCCCAAGACACTCCAAGGAACAGCCCCTACTGCAAGGTACAGTATTCTACACAGCTGTTTCATTCTCCACCCCCTGTTCTATACCCTACCAAATCTCATCTTGTCGGCGTTGTGACATCTACCACTCATGGGCCATGGCGGCTGGTCCAGACTCAGCTTATGGCGCCTCGCAGCATGGCACTTCACTCTCCGGTCACAAGGAGAGTGCTGCGCGGCCACAAGTTGTCCCAGTCCCCACCCATGGGCAGCTTGCCGGCGTGAGCAGTGATCGCAATCTCGCGGTCAACCAGGACACGGGCGAGGGGCTGGACGACGATACTGGCGAAGTGGTAACTACCGTGACCACGACCACGACCACCACGACCACCACGCGGACCAGAAGAGGACAGGGACCCGGTGTCTCTCCCGCACCGCCTAGTAGCCAGGCCACGCCGAGCAGCGACGGGTCGTACTTTGCTGCTACGCCAGGCCATAGCTCTGCCACGTCTGGCTCACAGACGCTACATGCACAATCTCGTCCATCCGATTACACCGCACCAGAGCAAGAGCAGCTGCCAGTCGTGAGTCAAAATGTTGGCCCGAAGGCGCCGGCAGGATATCCTGCAGTGCCGAATGTTGTGGTGAACGACCGTCCAGTCTCGCCGCGACCGGGCCAGAGTTTCAGCTATCCGGGTCGGCAAGTCGTTGACGAGGATACTGACGAGGATGGGAGGGCGGGTCCCCCGCCGATCTCAGTCCCAGAGCTGGAGCCTCCAAGCTGTCCAGCTGCGACGAGGCGTATCGATGCCAATAGCACGAACGGCGCGAATGCCGCGAGCCGCACTCCTGCTGCTTCAGGTGGTACTAGGTGGGAGGCTTTGGAGGAGATCAAAGCTGCTGGCAAGCTTGCGGCCCCAGAAGCAAAAAATATGCTTCAAGGGCTTGAGGCGTTCGCCATAGGCATGCATGCTGTTGGCAAGAAGCTTGAACCGACATTTCATGAGTTTGATCGGCGGTAAGTAGATGCAGCTATCGAGCCGCAGGACTGCTGACCTATCCGCAGGAGTGATGACTAGTTCTCCATCAGATGGTAAGTAGGCTGACGAATATGCTGTAGGCAAGCTGTTAGATACGCTGCCCAACGACGATCTCGATCTGCGAACCCATCCACTTCTGCCGCGCGAGCAGAACACCTACCTCGCGCACAAAATCACTCGGCCCTGTTGCCGCTTTCCAAGGAGGGAAGGCAGCAAGGGCGACAGCAACATCAGAGTCAAGCGGGTCAAGCATGGAGCAGCTTGCGAAGCAAACAAGAAAGACAACGTTCTCGCAGCGAGGATCGAATCTGGGGCGTCACCGACGATAACCCCCCTTACCGACCTCAGCGGCGCTTCCGTGACGCTTCACCAGACCACCCGGGTCTCAAGCCTCGAGCAACCCCTAGCCTGCCCAGAATAAGGGACGTCCGCAGCATCACGCCGCCGCCCGACAGCCATCTACGGCGCGTCGCACATGGAGGCGGCACCTGGGCACAACCGCATGCCCCGCCCGATCCTATGTATCATGGCCACTTGCCTTTGCTGGGAGAGGGGCAGGGCAAACTGAATGTCGATGTGTTTGGGCATGGCGTGAAGAAGACGCAGCTTTTGAGGGACTCGGGTGATGGCTCGAGGCGGGTCCCTGCGGAGGGAAGGAAGAGGAAGGAGAGGGAGAGGGAGAAGGGAGGATTCTTCCATCGGCTGAAACAGAAGGCTACGTAGGTATCGTCGGTGGTTTGTTTGAGGCAGCGGACTGCTACCACTTAGTATCGTATCATGGTGGCGGCCCATCGACCAAGATCATCGTGATGCTGGTTCGAAGAGGTGGCTCGTCGATTCGCCATGGTAGACGCTTTGCTTGGACTGCCGTCCCCACCAAGCTGATTTCATGCATGGGCCGGACTGGCAATCTTTTGAGCCGATGCACAATCAATGATTTCACGTTGCTGAGAATTCTCTAAATTGGATACGTTCCGGACCAGGCCCTGCCATTCTGCCATTGATCTCGAAGAATCGTTTGGGATGGTGATTGCGCCAAATTACGGTCGGTTACGGATTCTACCAGCCAACTCGAAGGTTACCAGCATCTAGTGTATTAGCTTGATCGACGATGTTCGCTTGATCCAAAAGGATTAGGAGACAATAAGATCCTGTGGGCATCGATATTCGTCCAGCGATTTGATTGACAGCCAGACAGCGAGGCATACAATGCCTGGTCGGGCGTTGACGAGAGTCATATCGATCATGAACGGGCAGGTACTTATACGACTGAAGACGGTTGGCACGTCATGAATGATGGGAGAACGTCAACGCCTATTCACTCGTCAACCGATCCACCCATCACGCCATCAGCACTCGTCAACACGCGCCAACACCCACCGACCAACAAGCCCTCACCCCGCCATCTCATCATCCTCTCGTCCCGTCAAAAGCTCCTGCGTCTTCTTGTCCCTGGTCTTCCGATTCCTCTCCCGGCTCAGGCGCTGCTGACGGAGCATCTCAGCACCAAACAGGCCTTGCAGCTCGGTCTCATGGCTGCAATACTGCTCGATCGCCTTGGCCTGCTCGGAGTCGATCTTGCGCGCACGGTAGAAGTATGTGAGAGACTGGACAGCCGTGGTGATGATGCGCTCGTGCAAGTCCTCCAGAAGCTCCCAGCAGGCCGCGAGCTCGGATGCCGTGATTGGTCTCTTGCGGATCATCTCGCAGATCTGCTTCTCCAGCGGGAAGGGCGAAAATGGGACGCCGAGGGCACGTACGAGTGCGTAGGCGTTGATCAGGTGGACGAGATCCTCGCTGCTGAGGCTCTCCTTGGTGAGGCGCGGCAGGTCGTTGTCACGCCTGTGCTTCTCGAGGAACTGAACGACATCGTGAACGGCCTCGTCGGTCACCATCGAGTAGCCGATATATTGCGGCAGCTTGAACTCGGCGGCAATCTTGGAGGGGTCGACCGTGGTACTGTTCGGCGGGATCTGCAATCTGGCCTCCTTGCTGTAGCGGCGGAGAGCTGTGATGTCGACTCCAGGCTTGATGACGCGGCTGTCGTGGCTGCACACGTTGACCTTGATGAACATCCTGAATGCTGAAGGAGATTGGGTTGTCTGAGTCGAAGGGCTTGCAGTTGGCGACTTCGCCATGGCGCTGTTGGCCGGCTTCGACGCAACGGCAGCGGGCTTGCGGAAGTTTTTGTTGCCCATGGTGTGTCGATTGGTTGAATCGTTGTGTAAGGGACGGTCGTTGTGCGATTTGTTCTTTTTCGTCTAATGAAAGCTTGTTTGCTAGTACTTTCAGGCAGTCTGGGTGGAGCCAGAATTGTTATTGTCAACGAAGCTGATCAGATAGTGGAGGGAGGAAATAAGTTCTAGGAAAGGGAGCTTCCTATATAGAGGTGTCCTGGCCTGCGCAATGCGCATGTGTTTCGATCCAAGGCATGTGGACGGACAGCAGCCTGCAAGCAAACGCACTGTCAGTAAAAAAGCGAAGGTATGAGTGCACATGCAGCTTCTGTCAGAATAGATATGTCCACGAGCAGGCCCTTCTGGAGACAAGCGTCGCTAGTGAATATTACTAAGAACATGCTGTTTGACTACGCATGTTCAAGCTGCAGCAAGACGTTGCGAAGATATTCCAGGACGTGCTGTATCGTTTCAGACGCCGAAAGTCGCTTCTGTGCTGCCTATCGTCATAAGCGTTCGCATAAGGGTCAGCAAGCCGCCGGTCGGCATGTGAAACGCGAGAGTCACATGCGGTGTCTTAGCATCAGGTTCTGCAGAAGGCAACAAAGAGCGCTATTGCAACGACATTGAGCCATTCATAGAGTGCTGCTGCTTTCTGGACTTAGGAGTCTGAGACTGTGCCTAGCAGGAACCAGACTCGATAGGTTATGCCAACTCACTAGAACAACACAGTTTGTTGCCCAAAGCTGCTGATCATCGACCTGGATTGCTCGAGCAACTAATTAACCGAGTAGTAGATCCTTAACACCATCGAGATCGAACAGGGCATGGAATTCTCAATCTCCCGTCACTCGCAACCTTTTTTGGGGCGGCTCGTGAAGCCATGCCTACCCGTTAGGAGCGATTGATAGCCTTCAGATCGAGTCACTGTCGGATCAAGACCTTGGAGGCGGCGTTAGTGACTTGATCGAGTCTCCGAACGCCAGCGTTGTCGTTCACGCCTGGGCCTGATTAAGTACAGGATATGCAATTCAAATCAGCTGCCCTACGCTGTCGATTGATCGATTGAACTGACAGCTCCTTGGCTGTCGATCGCATACTCGCGGCTCTCATTCATAGGTGGCGGACTATTGACCGTGATCCCATCAGCTAACCAATTGATCAAGCACTTGACTCAAGGTCCGAATCGTTACACTGTCAACACAGAGTCAGTCCCGCTGATTTGAAGAGTCAACGGTAGTTTCAAAATGCCAAAGGTGTCATCAAGTGCTCAACTGTATCACAGGCAGTCCATTGTTATCATGTCAATCGGTTGGCTGACTACTGATGAAAACACTGACCATTGGAATGCGCACTTTCCTGCCCTGAAATATGCCTTGGACTGAAACCAGAAAGGATCGTGATTCCTGAGTCGAGCCTTCCACTCTAGATTGGTCGAGAACGTTTTTGGGACTTACAAAATAGACAATCCCTCAAGAAATCAAAAAAAGCCGTCTTCACATTCGTCCCCCCGACCCGAAACAAACGCCAGAGCAATCCCCGAGATCCCAAAATGCCAAATAAACATCCTCAGAGACGCTCAAACCATCAACCGCCGCCACCCTTCGTCCCTCCACCTCAAAGCGACCGATCCGCTCCATCCCACCATCCCCTCCAGGTACGCCCCCTGTTGTCAAAGAACCGATACGGATCACCATCAACATCCCACTCCTCATCGGGCAGCCAATCCCGAGGGATGACGGCCGGGCAGCGCGCAGTGTGGTCGAACCACACGCGGTTGTTGGGGTACAAGCCGTGTTGCGGTCTCGGGGCGCCAGGGAAGCTCCTTGCGCCTTGGGGGCGATGAGTCTGGAATGAGAGGGGGCCCGTTTGTTAGCGTTTTTGCGCGTGGAGGGCGCTGGGGGCAGGACGTACGCTTGGGTCGAAGGGGGTCGGGCGCCGCGGGACTGGTGAGTCTAAGCCTGCTAGGCGTTCGTCCGACCAGGTGGACTCGGGTGCGCCGTACGGCCAGGCATGTCGGGTCTCCCAGATGTTATGGGAGAAGGAATTGAAGGCGTTTGGGTTGCCTACGGGGAAGAAGCCCCACTGGTCGTATGTTGCGTTACGGTTCATTCCCGATCTGAGTTATTTGTCGCCGGTCTTTGGTACCGGCTTTCCGATTGTGATTGAGCGAGTTGAGTGGTTGAGAAGTGTTTGCCGTATTGCAGGCGAACCCATTTTTGATATAGTGCGTGAGCGTTCTGTTACTGTGGTTCAACATTGGCAGCGAAGGACTTCCAGGCTATGACGGACACAGGACGTCGTTATGGTTGTTGAGCCAGTGATGCTTGATGGATGGCGGGATCAAGCGAGAAGACATGAGCTGCGGTCGCCAGGCAACGATGTCTAGGCCAAAAGCCCTGCAAACGGTGCAGGATGAGGTCTCCTTCATCGACTGCCGCTACTAAGAGACGTCAGCGGCTTGCGAGGCTTGGAGAGAAGAAAATGTCTGCTCTCGCCATAACTTCGAATAGCTGAGCGCGTGATTAGGCCGGTTGATTCATCTGCGTGTTCGGTGACTCGAGACGAATAAAACGCTCGATACGTTGGGATCAAATCGTAAGGCTGTGTAACAGCCTTTCGGGTCAAAGAGGACGTGGACATGGTGCAGTGAGGCTTTGCGACCTTCGAGTCTCCTCCGCAGCGTGTTCCCAAAGCAGCATATGGTCGCGGTGGTACTCGATGAGGTGCGAGATCCGCAGATAGGCATAAGTCTGGATTGATGAAACTCCTGTATCTTCAGTGACGTATAGATTCTTTTCGCAACAGGCAGCAAGTCATAACTTCCTCATGCCTCCCCTTTTGATCGTCCAGGAGCCCAGCAGAACCTCCCTACAACTGGTTCCTGAGGACATTGCCACTCTTGATGAAGAAGGTCCAGATGATGCCGACACCTGCCAGGAACGAGACAGATCGGGCGTTGGCTGGGACAAAGGTAAGCACAACACTTTTAGCCCTTGTCACATCATTAGCAACTCACCGACGGCATCCGTGGTGTTGTTGATGTAGCACAGATTGTACACGGCACGGCTCGCCAAGTACCCGGCCGAAAGAGCATTGAGCGTCCAGTTGTCGAGCTTGGCCACATTGCCAATGACGACGGCGGCAGCGAAGAGCCCGAGATTCTCGAAACCATTCTGTTGCGCCCCTTCGGCGCGGATGATGGTGGCTTTGGTGGCTTCGAAGACTATCAGCACTCTTGAACGCCAAGATCGGAGGAGTGGCAGCGGGACAGACCCTTGTCGATGCTCTGGTCCCCCTCGGTGTCCCTGGTGTACGTTCGAGGGTTCTTGTTGTCGAACTTCCCGAGACTTGCGGCGTAGAAGTGAGGGGCGATGCTCAAGACCCATGCCGCAGGAATGCTGTAGAGGGACTAGACGTCGGGCAGGACTTGTTAGCAGCTGGAGCATATGGATGTGATACGTTGGTCGGGTTCGTACGTAGTTCCTCGTGGCGTCAATGAGAGATGCTGCCATGATTATAAGTTGATATATCGATGTTATTGTTGTTGATATATTGATGACGTTGTTGTTGTTGTTGTTGTTGATATATTGATGACGTTGTTGTTGTTGTTGATATATTGATGTTTGTTGATGTTATTGTTGTTGTGATCATGAAGGGGAGGTGTGTTGTGCAACCGTGAAGACATATACATATTGACAATGTCAGGCTATGACGTAGCAAGTAAATGCTATTTGAAATGCATAATGGAATTGCCGTACTAGTAAACATGACGTGTAAGTCATAACGGTTGGAAGTTCCCGGAGATCATCTTTCAGAGCTTTGTGCCGGCGTGGTGAGGTGGAGTACCAGGAACATTCCGTTCGAGCTGAATAACGCACAAAAGTCACTTTCCTATCCACAAACTCCCACTCAAAGCAGTCAAATAAAAAAAGCTTCCTCACCTCCTCAATCAGTGTCACTCCCATCCCCCACCATCCTCCCCAGCTTTCTCGCCCCCTCAACAACCTTCCGCGCCTGCAGCGCCAACACCGCATCCATCGGCGGCGGCGGTGCTGGTGGTGCCGTAAACGACCTCGGAGGCGGCGTCCAAGACCTCCTCCGACCCCTCATCCTCTGCCACCCCCCGTCACCCCAGATGTCATTCGTCGTCGACGACCGCCGTCCCAGCCTGGGCCTCCGACCCTGAGGCCTCCTCATACCGCCACGTCGTTCGAGCGCTCCTTCCACCTCGACGACGAGGCGATAGACTTCCTCGACTTCGGGGGCGTCGGCGGAGTCCTCCAGGACGTCGATGATGTCCGGGCACTCTCGGACGGCTGTTTCCACGACGCCCTCGATGTCGTGGTCGGAGATGGGGAGGCGGCAGAGGACGTAGACCCACCAGGCCAGATTTCCCGGGTCGTGGATGGTCCAGAGATGACGCTGGTAGTGCTGGAAGAAATCGTAGAGGAGGGAGCCTAGGGACCGTGATGATGTCTGACGTGAGACTTCTGCGAGGGCGCGGAAGCTGCGGAGGGTGCCGGAAAGGTGGGCACGTCTTGGGCGGAGGTGGGATTGGTCAATCGCCAGGGTGTTTTCGAGGTGGGCGTTGAGGCCACGCGGGCCATTTCTCAGAAGGTTCTCGGACCTCCCTGCGGCGTTGATCGCGTGGAGACAGGTCTCGTAGGCGAGGAAGACGTCCGCGTCTGTGAGGTATGGTACGCCGGAGGAGTCTTCGGTACCGGCGTGGGAGTTCACGAGCTCGTTGACGGCGGTGGAGAGGTTGTAATTGTAGGTGGTCATTACTCGGACAAGGCCAGGGAGAAGTTGGGCGAGGAGGGTGAGAGAGATGTTAGGGAAGTTGAGGGAAGTAGCTGCGTTGATCTGAGCGCGGATCCGTGCTGAAATGTTTTGTAGCCGTAGATTGGGGCTGCTGTTCCGTCGTAAAGGACGGAGGCGTGGGGTTCTTCGCACCACGGCGGCCATGGGGTGGAATGGGACTGGCAGCGGTGGAGGTGGAAGAGCGGGGCGTGCCAAGGGCGTCGGAGGCAGGAATGGTTGTCTCCACGGTGGTACGATCATCTTGGCACTTTTTGGACGATGTGTTGATTCAGGTAAGTCTTGCTGGTCTTGGGAGGAGATGGTATTCGCAACGGAGGGTTACGTGAGATCGATATTCCTGGCAGGAGGAACAAACATTTGGGCTCGGTTCCCGTGCAACCGCGTGATAGCTGTCAATAAGCCTCGTCCGACCGTCGAACGGCTGGCCGCATATTGCAGCTTGGGCGGCCTCAGCTGGAGCGGCGGTTCGTGCCACCACTGCTGCAGATGGTAGGAGCCCAAGGGCAACACTCGCACGTTTCCCTCGTCAAGCAACTTCTCCTAGCCTCATTCGGCTATTTGACCTCTCTACAGGTACGGCCGTCACCTCGGACGGATCTGACATGAGCGGCTTCAGCTCTCGATCGGTCGACAACGATCAGCCATCAAGCAATCGACCCTGTCGTGACTCGCAGGTCACTGCCTTCGCGCACGCTACAAGAGCACTCCTTCCCGGAGCTCTTGTGAAACCAGAACCAACGAGACTCGAACCTGAATCTCAACTACACTCTTATGATAAGAGCTCTTGTCGCAACCCCACCAGTACTACCCAAAATGAAGAGCGAAATCGCCTACGACGAGGCAAAGATCATCAGACTTGTCACAGAGATATACGAGATTCCAGCACTTACGGCCGTATAGCTTGAGGATTCGTTTGATTTGAAATGCTACTTCTTGTCACTCGTCTCGGACAGGACCGTTGCATAGCGTTGTCATTGTAAGCGTGGCGATGAGCCGAGTGAGGCTATGTCAACGTGATATGTGTACGGAGGCGACAATTCTTTTATGCATAAGAAGCCAAACTCCGCCTTCCCAGCGACCCATCATAAAGGTATTACTGTGCGTGCGGCCCAGAAGCTCAAGTATTTCGCCAGCCGTTATCTCGTCTTCCCAGTTGCAGTGTCGTGCAGTCTGACCGCTCACAGCATGTGCTAGACACCACATGGTGGCGGGATTTCGGTGTATGGATGGTTCAGCGTTTCGAAGATCCATGACATGTCGAACGTGTCGGGGTCGGTGTTATCAGAGATAGTGCTGCACATGGTGATGGCATCAAGGTTCTCAGTAGCAACGACCTTCCCCGCCATGTCATTGATCTCTTTCTGACTCCACTGGTTGGCGACAGGCTAGTTGCGGTCACTAAACTGAGCCGAGACGTCTTCGATTAAATTGCGGTTCGGTGCTCTCTTGTCCAGATTGCTGTCACTAAGAGAAGCTCGCAGAATGTTGAAGCCGTCGGCATGCCTGGAAGCACGCAAAGTATGACCACCGGCTTGTACAGTGTGCCAGATACCGACTTCGAGGGCGCCGATGTTCAGATAGCCGAGCACAGTGCCATCCGGCAGAAAATGTGTAACGGGTGGAAGGTCGCGTACACCAGTGGAGGCGCCTTCAGTGCCTGAGTTCGTGCCTCCGTTGATGGCCGTCATGGCGGCTAGTATAATGCCAGCCACGGCAGTGACAGCGCACTGAGGAAGTGGCGCCGTGGAGCACACACAGCCAACAGCACCAATAGCGGCGTTGATCGTGAGGACATTGATCTTCCAAAGGGCCATCACCGCGGCAGGCACCACGACGCTGGTGATCAGTATTGTAGACGGCTTCATGTTGAAAGGACCGGGAAATCTGAGCGCGATCAGTGGCTTCGGAGGTATCAGAGACTTGTGAAGCGGTGACCAAAGGCCGAGATGCGTTGCTGAGAGAGTGCAGAGCGTGTCGAGACGACGGATATATGCTGTCCAGGACTCATCGTCACGCCATGAGCAGCAGCACACCCATCGCCACGGCGGAAACGTAGACATTAGGATGCCGAAAGCCCAGACTCAGGGGTACATCGGCCCAAAGTGCGACAGCTGGTATAGACTTCGCAGCGATACGACTCCTGCTTGTTGGCCGTGGACCCAGTACAAGGTCAAGCGGCTCGATGATCAGCTGTTGTATGCCGCGCCGCAGGTATGCGTCAGGTTGGGTGGGCTGAAGGCTCCGGGCGCCACCCAATCCGACCCAGAGCCAGCAGAGGAGCACGAGATATCGGAGTGCCCGTGGGGTTAACGGAACGCATTCCAGCACGACGAGCATTGCCACCCAGCCAAGAGCGGGCAGGGGCCAGATATCGGCGAGCATCTTGTTCTAGCACTCCGAGAGGCGCGAGGCGACAGCGTACCTAGGCAAGGGGGGGTTGTTCGAGCGTGCGTTGGCTTTCGTGATAGGACGACTGTCAGATTCGATCGGCTCTGGCACAGGCTGCTGGCAGGCTCGTGTCGACAGAAATGACTCGATCCTTCAGCTGCGCGTCCGACGTCCGAAGCTGAAATATTGAGTAGGGTCGGATGCAGACATCCGTCTGGTTCGAACGCGGTGGAGGAGTTTGGGAGGTCTCGGTACCGGTGGGATAGCGAGACCAGGCTGGTGCGTTCAACCGGCGGTATTGCAGGTAGTCCAGCGGGGAGAGGAGCATCCGGCTTGACTAGAGATAGAAGTAGCCAAAGGTGCACGAATCACATGCACGAACGAATGATCAAGAAGTCGATTCCCATGAGATGCATCGCCGTGAGGTTGACATGCGGACGTGGTCGGCCCACCTCAAGCATGCAAGCATCAAGTGTTAGTAGAGGGCTCCACTGGGGTCGTCCGGGAAACACCCTGCTTTCCGCACATCTGTGGCGGCATCGATGGTGGTTGAAGCGACTCCGCTAAGCTCATCACGTTGTGCCAAGCCACATGTTCTCTCCCGTAGTACCTTATTATGTAACGAGGAGACACATGATGGACGGACGCTCCTTCCTAAGACGGCAATCAATAAGAATGCGCCAAACATGCGCATGTCGGTACAATGTACATGTATACGTACTTATACATGTTATACATGTACCCAACAATGACCCCCACACTCGAAGTCTACCAACACAGCTCAAACACCAGGTTCAAGCTTCCCAAATGTTCTAGCCCTATGTGAGCCCTTCCTGTGTGTGGCAGTCAGGTGATCATCAGCATCGACCTTGGGTCCATTTCCGGAGACGAAGGTGATGGATCTTCCCATCGCACCTCATGTACTTCAACTTAGGTACCCAGCTGAAAAGGGCTTGCTGGAACCATCCTTGCAATGCTGTGCCTCAGTCACGAACAGATCAGCCCTAACTCGTCGTCGACATCGTCCCAGCGGACTTCGATTCAGTAGACATGCGGCCTCGACGCTCGTGCTGGGACGGTGCTGGACATGAGGTTGAAAAGTTACCTTGCCAGCACGGAGGGCCATATTCCACCGAGAACACAAGATCCCATCCATACCACGGTACGACCTGGTGGTCGGCCAACAGTCAGCGCCAATGCAAGAGGCCACACTGGCCGACATAGACTACGCGCAGAAGCAGTCGGGAGAACTCAGCATGCCATACCTCCATGGCTCACCGGACGCAGCATTGACACCCCCCTAGCCATTCCGCAGATGAGTAGACAAACACATCGTCCACAGTCGGCCGCCGAGGCAAGCTGCCAGACGAACCTTGCAACGAAACAATGAAACCCGTTTCGCAAGGTATGCCCATCTCTGCCACGTTCGATGGCCACCTTGGAGCGTCACGACTCTGAATGTGGTCTGTGAATTGCTGTCATGATGGTCTGGTCGACAAACAATCAACCAAATAAGCTATCATGCGACCAACTATGAGGATAGCGCAACCAATCATGAGGTGATGACCGATGTGGACGTTTTCCGGGCCAAGAACCCTTTGGAATCAGGATACGGGATCTGTACTCTACCAAACAGCGTGCATGCAGGCTTGCCGGCAAGCAGCTACCCGGCTTGCGAGATAGCGGTGAATGAACGGAAATCCGTTGACATCGACATCGACCCAGGTGCACATAGCGAGGTCCCAAGCCGGGTACTCTGGGATACACGACACGTTTCTAGACCATCCAATGCGTGCGCATCTGTGATGGGAAGCGTTGTGGTCGAAGATGGCTTGTGGCAGTCAATAATCGACCGGAATGTCTGGCTTGACAGCAGACCGAAGCTACGCAGAGAGCCGAGCCGCTGAGAGTCTTCTGCACACAACGAGGCCTTTGAGTTGTCCTCGATTCCTACGAACAGCTCTGTGTCCTGGTGCCGAAATATCCCATATGTTGCTGTAGGAGATTTGAGAGCGCGATCAATTATCGGTCTCACGCGTAAATTTCGGTCCATGCATGGCGAAGCCTGCGACACGAGAGGTGCTTCATCGACGAACGTTGCCCGAAATCATGCTGCAATTCCACGCAGAGCGCAAGATGTCAGGCTGGACTTCTTGTCGCCCAGGGAGATCGTTCATATCCAATCTATGATGAACGATCGGCGCAAGCAATCGTCGGCCGCTCCTTCATCTCGCAAACAAAATGCCGGCGCGCCTTCAGGTGGTCAGGGGCGCGCCGGCGACTCTGCTGCATGGCACGAATATAAGACCATCGACCTCACTACTTCCTCGGACTTGAGGTTCCCACATAAATCCTTCGAGTCCGACTCACCACCCCTGCTCAGTCGTCCCGTCAGCGAAGTAAGCAGGAACCCCTTCACCTCCAAACCCCACCACTAACCCCAAGGTCCGCTTCCAGATGCGTGGAACAATACTCCTCCTCTCCATCCTCGCCGCCGTGAGCGCCTGGCGACCACGCATGGGCCCAGACTGGTGCGCGGAGATCCACTCCGGCATCGGGAAGGAGCAGACCTGGCACGCCAACACCGACGGCGCGGTCTACAACGGCGGCGACGCGAATTACATCTGCACGTGCCTGGCCATGTGGGTGAGCCTGGCGAGCTGCGAGTTGAAGTACAAGTTCCCGGACGGCAAATCGGCGTGGGGGGTCATGACGCCGTGTGCGCTGGACAAGGGCATCCTGGACCCGCCGTTGCATTGTGGGTCGAATGTGACGAGGAATGGGTGGTTGCTGACGGCCGGGCCTTTGGGGGACGGGATCAATACGATCCCCGACCCTTGGTCGAAGCATGGGTCGTGAGGCTGTTGTGGGTGCGGTGTTCTATCCCAAGCTTTGCAAGTCAGGGCGTACGAATAGAAGCACAAATCGAGGGCGTGCGGAGTCGCCGGAGGATGTCTTCCTTGCTCCCGATCGCCTGGTACACTGTCGCCTTCTGGTGGCGTTCGAGAACAGTGGACGAAGACAGAAACGTACGAGTCTCTCGGTGTTTCACCACAACCCTGTCGCGTCTTGTCAAACTGTTGGCCCGTTGTCCGAGTAGAAGTGATCATGAAGGCACTCGATCGTGCGGCGTGAGGTATGGACCATGTAGCCACGACGATGTGCAAGCTGTAAGTCGAGAAGCTTGATGAAGTGCGGGCGGAAAAGTAGCCGGTGCTTGCCTTTGGTAATTCGTAGGTGTTCGGAGCGCAGATCGCGGTGACCAGTGCGCGGCGCCGATGATAGTCGGTCGGCAATACTTACCAGGATGTCATCTTCACGCCATGTCCCTCGGCAGGCTCCGCAAGACTGAGGTGTGGGAGGTGTTGAACGCAAAGAACATGATCAAGGAGATGTGACTCATCTGTAATCGTAGCTCGGTAAGAGATGTCCTTCGAAGCTTCGCCTGCAAAGATCTGACCTCACGTACACAGATTAGAGACGATCCGTAAGATCATCACACCTTTGCGTTTCGCCTTGCATTGGGTGGAAGCGTCGATCGCTTCTGCAGGATCTTTAGACCCCATCGTCGACGCCGTCCAAGACTCGTGGCATCCATCTTTCAGCGTTCGGCCTCGAAAATGGAAACAAGCGCCCTGCAGTCCCGCTAACAATCGACCCGTGCAGCGATGATCAACAATCACCTTCTTTCCTCGACCCTGCTGTGACGCAACTCCCATTGCCATCGATCGCTCGCACGGCACCCGGGTTCAAAGCCTGTGTCTCGCAATCGCAGACGCTTGGTAGTTAAGATATTTCCTGTGTACGGTTTGCTGAGCTTTGATGCCCCGGCGAGGAGTTCGCGTTGATGTCGCGGAGGGGAGTCGGAGGCTGTCGTGGATGGCAATCTTGTGGGATAGCGGTGTCGATGGCTGGGATGCGGAGGAGGTAGTATGAGGTCTGGCGTAGGGACCGATTGCTAGAGCGTATCATCTCGATCGAACGACTTGTCGCTCGAAGTGTGTGTGTCAGAGGTTGGGGGCGTCGTTGCGGTTTCTGCTGTCCACTCTCGTGCATGCGAGATGTGAACCGAGTGCTTGTATTGTCATATTGGGTTCACCTTTTGCCTCGCGAGTCTCTCGATCAAGCAAGAATGCTGTAGAAGTTCACGCGCCGCCACAGTGTGTGGACGATACTGCGTGTGCACCGCCACAAAGCCTGGTGCTGTACTCGCTGTGCCGAGCCAATTCGGAAACATCTCTCAACAATCGATCGCTAAAGTGGGACTTATGAACACGACTTCCGGCTCGCCACCCGCTGCTATTCTAGGACTGGTCGGGACCATTGTGAAAGACGATTAACTGATCAGTTGAATCTCTAGGCTCCACCGTCAGCAAAACAAAAATCCATTGGGCGCACCGTCATCATGCCGTGGGTCAATTGGAGACAGCTGGGCATCTGCTGGTCGTACATGGCACGTAAAGGCTGCTTGAGCAGCGATATATGTGGCAACCATCATCCGCCGATCGAACAGGTGTCGTTTTTGTGGGAGAATGAGGAGGCGAGGGAGGCGTTGGGGAGGATGTTGCGGAGGCAGAAGCAGCAGGAGGCGCAGGGCAGAGAGCCGGATGCTAATATAACTGTAGACCATCACTCGAGCGGCTACGCAGCATCATCGAGTGTAGGAGCTAGAATGGAGGACCCGAGACCGTCGCCTGCTCTGCGGAGGACGCATAAGAATGTCAACAATACGCCTTTGGGCCGACCGAACATCAACGAGGAGCCTCTGGGCCGACCGAATCGATTGAGCTCACCGGGTGCTCAAGCAGCGTTCGACGATGACATGCTGCTGAGCAATGAAGCAAACGCGGAGCCACTCGGCAAACCGAACAGACTGGCAATGCCGATGCCAACATCACCAGCGGAGGACGACGAGCCGACGCCCGTGGGGAACGCGAACGATGAACCATTGGGAAGGCCGAATAGGATGTTGGAGCACGACGGAGGATATGGATCGACCTCGAGAGCTGCACGATATGCCGACGCTTACGACCAAGGACCCTCACCGTCGTCGACAGCGCGGACGGGGTGGAGGCGACCGGCGCCCCGTGACGAGCGGCAGGACATGTTGAGCAGTGAACGAGCGGCGCGGAGAGAACAGGAGCACATCAGCACATATTGGGAGGAGAGAAAGGCTTCACAGTTGTATAATAAGAAATTGCCGACGATGAAGGCGGATGGAGGAGAGAAGGAGAGCGGGAGGAGTGAAGTTGATCCCAAGCCAGCCCGAGCCCCGCAGCCGAAGCCGAAGCCGAAGCCCCGAGACGAGGCACACCATCCATCCACCTCTCACACCTCGACACCTCGACCTCACGAGCGCAACCCCACCCATTCCTCCGACACCGCACCACCACCTCCTCCCTCCGATATCCCTCCCACCGACGCCGACGACGACATGGGCGCGGTCAAACGCACGTCGGACGGCGAGCCCAAGCCGGCGTCTGTCTCCGCCTCCACCATCGGCCCGCACCCGTCGACCATCAAAGTCGCGACTCGCTACATGACGCAGGCGCACATCGAGAAGCGGCTGTTCGGCCACATCGACGCCTCGGCCACGCAGGAGCGCAGTCTGGCGGAAGCGCGAGAAAACACGATCCGGCTCCAGGGCGTCACGTGGATCGACCAGGTGCGCCGCGCCCTCCAGCTGCCCATCCGCACCTACACCACCGCCTGCGTCTACTACCACAACTTCCGCCTCGAGCACCCGACCGCCGACTACCCGTGGGCCGACGCCGCCGCCGCCAGTCTGCTGGGCAGCTGCAAGAACGAGGACACGCTGAAGAAGTCCAAGGACATCCTCGCCGCCGCCTACAACCTCAAGGTCCCGCGCGGCGAGCAGCTGGGCAGTGACGATGTCGTGTTCGAGAACGCGTCCAAGCAGGTGCTGGGCGTCGAGCGGCTGATGTTGGAGAGCAGCTGCTTCGACTTCCGCAGCAAGCATCCGCACCGCCTGCTGGTCAAGATTGCCAAGGCGCTCCCGGAGAGTGCCGAGCGCGAGAAGGTGGGCGGCGTGGCGTGGACGGTCCTGACGGATCTGATGCGCACCTTCGCCATGCTCAAGCAGACCCCGCAGACCCTGGCCGTCGCGAGTCTGGAGTTGGCCGCCCATCTGGACGCCGCAGCGTCGCCGCATGCCGCGAGCCTGGTGAGGGATCAGCTGCAGGGGCTGGACCTCGACAAGTGGTCCACCACCCGCGAGGAGATTATGGAGACGCTGCTCGACGCTCTCGACCTCTACACCCACCACACCGCCGCCAGCATCCTCGGCACCAAGTACAGCCTCGACGACTTCCTGCGCATCCGCCTCGCCCTCAACAAAGAGTGTGAAGAGCACAACCTACCACGCTTCACCACCGCCCCAGAATCCGATCGGGCTCCCCTCTCCGACAGCGCAGCTACACTCAAGGTCGCCAACGGCCAT
Organism: Teratosphaeria destructans; assembly: GCA_010367425.1. Lineage (NCBI taxonomy): Eukaryota > Fungi > Ascomycota > Dothideomycetes > Mycosphaerellales > Teratosphaeriaceae > Teratosphaeria > Teratosphaeria destructans. The sequence continues at coordinate 502,535 of WBMN01000011.1, forward strand.
CCCACGCCCGTCTCGCCACCCGATCCCGCCCAACTCCCAGCACCCGTCCAGAACCCATTCCCGCCACTCCCGGAAGGCGGGGGCACACTCCGCTTCATGCTCAATCCCCAACTCGCCGCCGACGAGAAGGAGGAAGTGAAGAAGTACTTCACCGAGGAATGGGAAGAATACGAGGAAGAAATCGAGGTCCCGCTCCCCTCCAAGGCTACCTCTCATACCCCTGCTCCACCCACGCACCAGGCGTCCGCTCGTCGAGACTCTGCAGGATCGACGGTGAGGCCTGCGCCGTCTGGGTCGGGCATGAGGAGGAGTGATCGGGATGCGGAGGACAGGTCGACGGCGAGTGCTGCTGCGAGGCGGCCAGACGAGAGACGGAGCATCGATGAGATGAGGGAGCGGCGAGCGAGGGAGGATGAGAGGTTCCGTGATCGTGAGAGGGGGAGGGGCGGTAGTGGTGGAGGGAGGTATGATGAGGGGAGGAGTGTGGGGGCGAGGTATGAGGACAAGTATCGTCGGGGTGGAGGTGTGGGGAGGTATGAGGAGAGGGGGTATGAGAGGGAGAGGAGGAGGTGAGACGTGATGAGCAGTTTGTGCTCATGTGGTTGGAGTGATGGGTACATCTGGGAGATCCTGGAGATGGCCATCGCCGTCGTCGAGGCCCGAGGACACAGGCTCATCCACCCGTTCGTGCTCAGTTCCCTGCACTTCACCCAGTCCGCGTTGCCACTTAGTAAGGCACAGACAGATCAATCAATCGATACCACCCCATCTACACACCTTCTTCAGCCTCTCCTCCATCACACACAGCCCAAGTCCCTCCCACCCACCACCCCGTCCCCTCCACTGAACGCTGCTGGATCCGACCTGACCTAGTCGTATGTCTCGCGGGGCATGAGAGACACTTGACTCGGTGCCGCACGGGGTGTCTGTGTGGTCAATCGTCTGCAGTGAGCTCCATGCCTCTTGACCGCTACGGTGGCGAGTATCAAGGATTGATGGGCGACGTGTATGGCATTTGGAGCGTCAGGTGACGAGGCTCACGCGTGACGTGCTTGAGTCCATGGGTAGGGGTCCATAGTAGGAAGTGCGATGAGAATGCTTGGCAAGTCTGTGGCCCGTCATGACATACTCGTCATCTGAAAGTACATGTATCTGGGGACCGTGGCATATCTCACCAGGAGGCGACGTATTTGATCTTGGAAAACCTCAGGCTGACTGGGGGGGGGGAAACCGTACATGTAATTCACCAAGGTAACGCCGCGTTTTTCCTCGGGCTTCATTACTAAGACGCACACTTACTTACCCCTTTTTACACAGTCGTGCCGTCCTTCCATCTGCCTTTCAATCTGGGCCTTATCATTATTAGTCTCGTTGATTCATAACATATTATTTAGTGTCGTTTATTCACGATATTTTATTAGTGTCGTTGATTCACGATATATCATCAGCGTCGTTTATTCACGACATATTATTAGACAAGCGTCCTGCCATTTCACCAAGAGATTCTCTCGCCACCTCCACTGCCCAGACGTCTGGTCTTGGCTCCAGTCCTTCCGCAGCATCCGACGCACCATTCTTACCATTACCCCAAGGTGGACATTCCACGTGCCGGCACGAGAGGGACAAGACATGGCTTGGACGTAAGCAGACGATGCTCGGTGCTTTTTTCATCCTCCGATGTTTCTTTTATTACGATCACCACCCTACCTAACCAAGTCGCGAGCATTCTGGGCACTTGGTACATACGAGAGCAGCCATGGCGTACGTCAGACCCAACTACTCTGTCTGCATGTGACCTGGCAGGCAGCAGGGCACCCGGCAGACTCAGAGTCTCTGCCGTATCTGCGGAACCAGTCCAATACCGTATCGGGTCCGGGCAGGGATATATTGACGGAATTCCAGATCACACCCGGCTAGAAGCTACATTATTATCACCGCCGCTTCCGCCATCTTCCTCGTCGCCGCCATTCTCTTAGTCATCCACGGTGTCGGCCAACGGATGACCATCATGGGCGCCAGCACCTCGACCACCGCCGTCGCCGCCCCACAACTCCGCCTCAATCACATCCAGGTCGTCGGCACCCACAATTCCTACCACCGTGAGATCACCCTCGCCGAGAGGCCTGTGCTTGAAGCCGTAGACCCGGGAGCCCAGAACCTGTACTATTCCCATTCATCCTTCGACCACCAGCTCTCGCATCAGCAAGTCCGGAGCTTGGAGATTGATCTCCATTCCGATGTCAATGGAGGCCTGTACAGCAAACCCCTGCTATGGCAGCGAGCAAATTTCACCACGGGACCCAACGGCACGGCGCCCTTCTACGATCCCAAGATGGACCTACCAGGTCTCAAGGTCTTCCACATGACCGATGCCGACACCAACTCTGTATGCCATACCTTTGTCGAATGCCTGGAGCAGCTCAAGGCTTGGTCGGATGCACATCCGCGGCACCTGCCCATCTCGGTCGATCTCGAGCTCAAATGCGACGTCCTGGGCTGTTTCCTCGGTGGCGTCTGTGAAGAGGAGGCTGGCATGTGGACGATCGAGCGCATCTTGAACGTCGACAATGAGATCCGAAGCAATCTCCCTGCCAGCAAGCTCATCACCCCCGACGACGTGCGTCAACCCGGCATGACGCTGGAGCAGAGCATCCTTTCCCACGGCTGGCCGACCCTCGAGAGCAGCCGAGGCAAATTCATGTTCTTCTTCGACAACGACCCCGACAACGACACCGCGTGCTCCCAGATCCGCGACATGTACACCGCCAACGGCCACGCCAGCCTCGAGGGCCGCGCCGTCTTCACCAATTCCGTCGAAGGTGCCCCAGACGCCGCAGTCATCAAGTACAACGAGCCGCGCCTCCTCGGTCAGGCCGAGATCCAGCGCCTCGCGAAGAAAGGCTACATCGTGCGGACGAGGGCAGACGACCCCATCGAGACGGTCCTGCAGAAGGACCGGAGCCGACTCGACGCCGCCTGGCCCAGTGGCGCGCAGATCGTCAGCACGGATTGGCCCCAGTACGGCATGGCGGCGCGGTACGACTTTGATTACGTCGTGCAGTTGGATGGCGGCAAGGTCGCGAAGTGCAATCCCGTGTCGGCGCCGGAATGGTGCAAAGACGAAATGGTGCAGGACTGAGAGTCGGGGGCTCGGATGGAGATGTAATTCTGACCAGATCAGCTAGCGAACAACCCAAATCCCTAGCACGACACGGCCTCTCCAGTCCAGCCCCATGTTCTCCTCGGCACAGCCAACTGTCTATGATGCCTCCCCCCTTCACCCATCAGCGCACCACAGTCCTGCGACTCCGTCTCAACCTCCTCCACGCCCCCCTTCAGTACTTTCTACGCCTGAACAACCGTCTCGCTCAGAAGTGCTTAGCCCTCTGTCCAGCTCCGAGCTCGAGTCCAAAGATCCCCGGCTCACTCGAATTCCCAGATCGCGACGCCAAAACCAGGTTGCTTCGCTTCGGCCACCTCGTGCCGAACAGAGAGAATGATCCGGCGTCAACCGCCTTATGGGCCCATATCTGTAGACTCTTACCCGGCGCGCGAATCCTCGTTTCTACCCTCCTTCTCGCCTTTCTATGCTCCTGACCCTCCTATCTCGAAGTAGTATAGCATAGGAGAGCATAGTATAGCTTAACCGTCTAATGCGGATTAGCCCTTCCCGTATACCTGGAGCCAGAGCAGGAGGGAGAAGGAAGAGAGGCAGAAGTAGGCAGCAGTAGACAGGCAAGAGCTCTACAGTGCATATTCAAAATCACTGTCGTCATTATCAATTATCTCCTCCCCTTTTTCTCTCGATTCTCTCTTTCACTCAACCGACCGGCCCAATAAATCTATCCCTACACGCCACCCCCCGCCATCCCATCCCCTCGAATACTTGAAGCAGGAAAAAAAAAGGCAGTGCCCCACGCCTCATACCATCCCACGCTTGAACGCTCGCCTCAGCAATCATCCGAAAAAGAGATTCCAGACCTCCGTTTCAAGCAGCGCTCACGGCCGGCGGGTCCCCCCTCCGCGTGAACGACAGCAGGAGATCGTCCATGGGGAAGATGGTGGCGAAGACGCGGATCTCCTCGCTCCGGTCCGTGACCTGGTGATGCCAGTCAAAGTCCGACGAGAGCATGTGCAGCAGCAGCATGAGGTTGAGGATGGCGTATTGCTGTCCTAAGCAGTAGTGCGGGCCCGTGCCGAACACGAGCCAGTTCTTGCCTTGGTCTTCGGCCGTGCCGGAGATCCAGCGCTCGGGGTCGAAGGTGTCGGGGTCGGGCTGAGGAGGAGTCAGTAAGAGAATTCGAGGTGTCATGGGGAACAAGGGGAGACGTACGTAGGCTTCGGGGTCGTGCAAGGCTAACCACGTCGAGGGGATGATCATGGAGCCCTTGGGTGCGGTGTAATTCGACTCCTTGATGTAGAAGTCCTTCTTGACCAGATACGGCACCATGAGCACGGGCGGCCGGTAGCGGAGGGTCTCCTTGACCACGGCCCGGGTGTAGGTCATGCGCTCCAGCATCTCCAGGCTCACCTCCCGGCCGGGCTCGGGACGGATGCGGTGGGCCTCGTCCCTCACCTTCTGCAGGCAGTCCGGGCGATCGGCCATGATCTGCAGCATCCAGCTGCAGGCGGAGGAGGTGGCGTCCTGGGAGGCGAAGAGGAAGGTGAAGATGGTCATGCTGATCTCGACGTCGGTGAAGTGCCGGATCAGCATGGCGGGTTTCTCGTCGACGGGGACCTTGTCGCCCCGGGCGACGCGGTCGCGGTAGCGGTCCGAGTCCATCATCTGCAGGACCCAGCGGTCGAGGATGCACTCGGGCTGGACGCCGGGCTGGCGCATGCGGATCTTGGACTTGGCCGAGCAGTTGACGAAGGCCTCGATGACCTTGTCGGCGGCCTTCTTGCCGTACCAGGTCTTGGTGAAGGGCAGGATGACGGGGAAGTTGACCAGCTCCATGGCGGCGGTGATCATGTAGTAGTCGTGGGCGATGCGCTTGACCTGGTCGCGGCTCATGTAGTGACCGACGAAGGAGCGGCAGGAGACGGCGCACATGAGCTCGCGGAACTTGTTGCAGAAGGGGCGGTGTCCGCCGCCGGCCTGGCGGGTCATCTCGAGGAACTCCTGGAAGTACTCGCGGTAGACCTCCTGCTGGCCGGGCAGGTAGGTCTCGAGGGCCTGGCGGGTGAAGAGGCCGTTCAGGCCCTTGCGGTATTCAACGTGCTCTTTCCCGTCCAGGAAGACCCAGTTCTCGGGGCGCAGCAGCTTGTGGGCGGCGTCGACGACGCAGGGCTTGACGAAGGCGGGCGAGTTGAGGACCTTGCGGGCCATGTCGCGGGTGGCGGCGATGATGACGAACTTGTGGAAGACGGAGACGCACGAGAGGTCGCCGGAGAGCCATTTGACGTGGTACTTGTCGAAGGAGGGCTTGACGCTGTCGAAGAAGGGGCCGACGAAGGGGATCTTCCACGAGTCGCCGGCGATGTGGGCCTTGTTGACGCGGTATTTGACTGTCATCACGTGTCGTCAGTGACATGACCATCTCTCGTGATGGATGGGGACACAGGGGCATACTCTGGTCGTAGATGACGGCGGCGGCGAACAGGGTGAGGAAGAGGTGGAAGAGGCCGACACTGTCGAGCATGCGGCTCATGAGGCCGGTCTGCGCCGAGGCGATGCTGGCCGGGACGCGCTCGGGGAAGAGGGTGCTCGAGGCATTGAACGCCTCCATGACCGACGCCGCCATGCTGCCGTCCACAACGACTCTTCTGCTCGATCCGCAGGGACTGTGTCGACGGCGAGGAGGTGATGCGCCGCGAAATCGTGAGAAGATGGATCCCTCTAGCGCACCCGGACTTTCCTCTTTACCGGACGCGCTCCCGTCTGCATGTGTTGATCAATGAATGATTAATCAATCGCTCCTGGTCCCTTATTAACCGGGACTTCCCCTTCCACCCCAATTGAAGAGTGCTCCCTTCCCGGCGAAAAACCAAACAACCTCTTGTTGATGACGATTATTAGTGGAAGAATCAATCAATGGTGGTTGGCGACGTCAGAGTCCAACCCAAATTCAACATCGAACCATGTGCTCCGCGACCCGGAGCTTTGCGCGCGTCCTGATTGGTCGCGTACCTGGATGCGGGGCGGGTTGGCGGTCGATGCTTTCACGCTGCATGACCGCGACAACTGTACAAGGGTGTGACATGTCTCATCTCGGAACACCACCCGTTCGCCAAGACAAGATGGTACTTTTATGCATGAATAATGTTCGCCAAAGACAGAAATATCATGACTGTCGGCCTGTTGCCGAGTGCCACATTGGTGATCGAGGGAAGACGTATGTCCACGCGGGACAATAGGACGGAGCCTTATCTCGCATATAACGGCGAGGTTGGCCAGACAATGAGCTCCTTCTTAAGGTATTTTCCGTGGCATACGAATGTGATAGGTATCAGACGAAGCCACATTCGTAGCTAGGAGTATGTAATGTAGTAGAGCGCCCCTTCGTAACCACCTCAGCAACTCTCCATCTCATCAATCACCTCGACCAACGTACATGTAGCTATCAGTCAGCCATCTAGTCAACAAACACCCCGAGAGAGCAACAAACCAAGCACTGCCTCGACACCCCACCTATCTCGATACACACCGACATGTACGCACGTCCCGCTCCTGCCCTCTCTGTAACGACCCGTGATATGCTAGTGCGCGTCGGGATCGAACACAAGCCGTCTCCACCTACGAGTGCGACATGAGAGAGGAGAGAGGGATCGGAAGCAAAACGTGGTTGATGGCGCAAGGGGAGGCCGTTTACCTAGGGCTGGAAGTTACACAAGGTAGTCGACTCATCGTCCACACTCAGCCCCAATGATCTTCATTCTCATCGTACGTATCCATATCGACGGCCGACCGCTCGGTCCTGACCTGCTGCGGGTCCACCCCACCCATCGGCACATCTCCATCCGGCACATGACCATTACTCGGCAGCGCGCCGCTGAACCACCCCAGCTCCACCCTCCCCAACGCCTTCAGCGGGCCCTGCTGGCCCAGAGCCGCGGCGATGAAATTCTCGCCTTCGAAGCGCTGCGAGAATGTGATCAGCGCGGTGTCCGTCCGCTCGGGGTGGCGCGTCAGCTCGGCCGTCTCCTCGAGGTCGTTGAACATCAGGTACTGCCTGATGGCGTCTTCCGCCGCACTGTACTCGCCTTCGGGGACGGTGAGGGAGACGGTCTTGGGTCGGTTGTCCAGGCGCTTGACCTTGGGCCCGGCGGCCCAGGTGTGGCCGCCGCGGTAGCTCGGGGCGAAGTGGCTGCGTCCTCTAGGCGTGCCGCGGCCCCTGTAGCCTGCGCGACCGCGGGGCGTAGGGAAGCCGGCGTGTCCGTTGGTTGGTTCGGGGGCGAACGGGTCCGGATTGATACCGATGCTCGTTGCCTCTGCTTCGAGCTTCGCCAGTTGCTCTTTCAGAGCCATGGTCTTGGCGTCTTCGGCCGGCGTCGCGGTGTCCAAAGTGGATGCTGAATTCTTACTGCTCAATTGGGCAAGCTTAGCAGCGATTTGTTTCCGGTCAAAGTCCATGGCCCGAAGCTTCTCGTCAAGCTCTCGTCTCTGGTGCTCCGCTTCTTCTCGCTGCCTCTTCAACTCGTCGTGTTTTCTCTGAGCCTCCTCCTGGCGCCGCGCGACCTCCCACATGTCAGGTTCTGGTTCGGCTGTACCTCCCATGTCTACGTCACGTCGCGCTTGCTCGGCACTGACACCAGCACGACTCTTAGTCGGCTTGGGCGGCCTCTCTGGTCGATACCAGTATACCTTGACAAATCGGTTGTCAAAGACACTCTTTGGGCTGTTGTACGCAGCATCTGCTGCATCATGAGAGCTAAAGTCTACAATCGCCAGACGCTTGTATGGCTGCATCGTGACCTCTCTGACGTCCCCGAAGTCGCTGAAGAAAGACCTGACAGCCTGCCCATCGAAGTTTTCTTCCGGGATGCCCTCCACAACTATCGTGGTTGCACTAGGATCGTTGAGGTTCCCAATGTGCGAAAAAGGTGCACGTTCCTTGCCGCCACGATAGCCGCCACGACCGCGCGCACGACCCGAGGGACCGACTCGAAGTGCAGGACTGTCAAATGGAAATGAGGTTTCGGACCTACCTGTGCGAGTAGGCGTGGGAAGAAGACTTGCGGCAGGATTGTTCGGATCATACTCGTCGCTTGCAGGCAGCGTGGGCACCACGTATGGGTTCCCACCGTGCTCGAACGGGCAAGCGACTCCTCTCGTGCAGAAGCCTTTCACGTCATAGTCTCTGCAGCGGTGACCGGTGCCTTTCGGCTGGCCGTATCCAGGGCCGGGCATTGGCAGAGATGGATTCGCTGGCAGGGTCGGCATTCCTGGCCAGGCAGGAAAGCCCATGGCTCGGTGCACAGCCAGGAAGGTGGACATGGGGTCGTTTGGGTCAAACGGCGGCATGCCTGGCGGTGGTGTGGGCGGGTGCAGGGGCTGCGTGTAATCGAATGGCAAGCCTGACTGCGTCGCACTGTACCCGTTGCTTGCACGGCCACGCCTGGACTGTTTGACAGGTCGGTAGCGACCGCCATAGCTCTGCGCGTTGTTCGGGCTGCTCAAGTCCCAGTCGCGGTGCGCTCGTTTCCGGCCTGGATTCGGCAGGTTGGGGTCCAGGCTTTGGCGTCTGGGTGGTTGGTAGACGGGTGCGGCAGGACGCGCGGGCGGCTTCTTGGGGTCGAAGGTCTTGTTTTTGATGGCGGCAAAGGTCTCATCGACGAATTGCCGTGTGTTGTCGCCCACGAAGTCGACGAGCTGACTGAGGCAGAGCTCTCTCAGCTGCTGTTCGGTGCCCTCGCTCTTGAGAAGCTCCAGAACATACTCGGCGAGCGTTTCGGCATCGGCATCGGAGATCTTTTCCAGCTTGGTCGTGATGGACGCCTTGAACGGCGCATAGTCCGCTTCGGAGAGCATCGCGTCCGACAGCTAATAACACTCTGGCGAGTGGTATGACATGATCGAAGTGTGTCTGTTGCGGTCGCGAGGTGGACGTGGGACAATTTGGAGCTCCAAAGACGCGAGCGCGCTTAAAGTTAAGGTTTAATGACGGAAGTGATCCCGCCTAAGACATGCATAAGGTATGCGTCTTTTATGCATGTAATGCCTGTATAAGGTATGTGCGGCACATGTACGTACTGTACATGTACATACAGGCAATCATCATCGCGTTGGAAGGTACGTTGATATCCACATCGCATGCTCGGTGCTGCTACTGCTACTTCTGCCATTGCCGGAGCTGAGCTTGGAACCTAAGGCGTCGAAGGTATCAATGCCACCATGAGTCGCGTACGCTGCAAAGCCGCCGCGATCCACCACCATCATGGCCCTCGAGGCCACGCCTCTGGGACCTGAGACGGGCTTCAATTGGGTGTACCTCGTCGAGCTCCTCGTATGCGGCGTGCTCGCCATCTTCTTCTTGTTCTACTTCAATCGCCTCTTCGCGACCGTCTTGTCGTATATCATCCGCGCCTGGACATGGCACAAGTATCGCGCATACGTCGACATCTCGGCCCTCCAGATCAGTCTGCTCGGCGGCCGCATCTTCTTCAAGAGCATCCGCTACCATGCCCATAATATCACGCTGTTGGTTCACGACGGGCATATCACGTGGCGGTACTGGCTTACTGCTGTGCAAGAGGCCGCCATCTTCGAGGATGAGGGGGACGGCGCGAAGGAAGGGAAGGCGCGATCCACACCTCGCTCTCGGGCGGCCTCCAAAGGAAAGAGCGACTCCGGCAGCACGAGCGAACATGGCGAGAAGATCAGGTCGAGAGACAGGAGCATCGATAAGGCGGAGAATGCCGGTGGCAAGAAGAAGGAGCTGCCGTGTCGCATTTCTGTCAAGGTGTCTGGCGTGGAGGCCTTTATCTACAACCGCAGTCCGGCATATGACATGATCATCGACGCGGCCATGCAGCATGCAAATCAGCCACGACCTCCCTCTGGTCAGGATGGTCGCACCTCCGAGGATCCACGCACTTCCTCGTCCAGCAGTCAGGACGACAAGGACAAGCCAAAGCATCCCGGCCGGTTCGGTGTGCGGCCGGAGAAGTCTCGAACACAGGAGACCACCGCGAGCGCAGGGCAAGGAATTGACAGTCCTCCAATCCCGGCGTGGCTACGGCTGTTTCCCGTCAAGATCGAGTGCAAGCGGGCTGCGGCTGCTGTGGGAAACCCGCATACCACGAGCATCATTACCGCCAAGGTTGACAAGGCTACCGGCACTATTGACGCTGGCAAAGCAGGGCCTCTGGACTTTTACAAACTGTTGTTTAGTTTTGAGATCGAAAAGGTGAAGGCCGCAATGAGACCAAACCGCGACTTCAAGCAGAAGCCATTGGAGGCTGCTCCATGCATTCTTGGCAAGACCGACGAGGAGGATGCAGAACAAACGGACGGCGGTTCCAAGCGTGTGCGCACATTCCACCAGCGGTGGCGGAGCTTCGTCGATCTCTTTCGCAGCAGACGCACCACCAACGGCTCGATCAGGGCTCCATCAATGCAATCGGACAGGATCGAGAAGGCGCCGCGTCCGGCACCCGAGGAGCTTCCTGGCGAGTCGCAGTGGCACGGATTGTCCCGCTACCTTGACGACAATGAGGCGGACGACTCAAATGAATGGGACAATGTCGAATATGCAAAGGTGTCTGATCTGGTAGAAAGCGAAAGGCTTGGGTTCCGATTCTACTTTGATATGCCTGGCCAGGTGCAAAGCGGCATGACCGACAATACCGCTCCAGGTTTCGAGGACGATGATATTAATGGTGCTCCACCACCCGAATACGGCATGGACTTCTACGTGCACGGAGCAACGGTGGCGTATGGCCCTTGGGCTGACCGGCAGCGAATCGTGACGCAAAACGTGTTCTTTGCACCTCAATATGCCGATGCCATCCCAGCAAGTCCTCTTACACCTGGCCAGACTCGGCTTTGGACAGTATTTAAGATCTATGTCTCTATCGAGCAAGACGTCGTTCTGCGTGTGCCCACGCGAGAGTCGTCCAAAGATGAAGACTGGCGAGGACGTTCAGGTGGCAGCCAGAATAGCAAGTCGCAGGGAAATGATGTTGGTAAGCATGGAAAGCGCCGGAGGCACCACAAGCGCCAGCGCAAAGTCAAAAAAGGCGGCCCTGGTGTCGATGCACGCCCGTATGGCTGGTTGGACGTCATTGTCAAGAAGGACTCCGTCGTGAATTACAAGCAGGACATGTATGCTCGGCCCTCAGGGTATAAGAATTACCTTGACTTGGATGTCAAGTCCGTAGAGATGGCCACTTCGGTCAATCACGGCCTGCTCTGGCGCTCTGGTCCAATCACTCTTGACGCAGATCTGAGCTACCCTCTTGGTTGGAACACGTTGCGCAAATGGCCTTTCAATATTGTCATCAATGACCTGGAGCTGTTCATCCTTCGAGACCATTTCTTCCTCATCATCGACATCGTCAATGATTGGGCATCTGGTCCTCCACCGGATTACTACACATTCGTGCCGTACTTCTACGACCTCAACCTGGATTTCAGGAGATGGTGCATGTACCTTAATGTTAATGATGCTAACATTATCAATGACCCTGAAGACTTCGACAAGAATGACTATCTGACACTCGAAGGTCGAAGTATGCTTGGCAAGCTCGGCATTCCTATGGAATTCTACCGCCCCAAGCGCAATGAGATCACCTTCGAGGTACTGAGTCTGGACATGGGCATGCGGGTCCTGAGCCCACCGCGAAGTACCATGTCGACGCTGGTCAAGGACAAACAAGTAGCAGTTCTGCCAAAGCTGACACTCAAAGGCTCCTTTGATCAGAACGGAGACACCAGACCGGGCTTGACTGATATACTCCGCTTCGACATCTGGTCGAATGGGTTGAACCTGAAGGCGTACGGGCAAGTTATCCGCCAACTCATCAGTCTCAAGGAAAATTACTTTGGCGACTACATCCATTTCAAGACTCTCGAAGAGTTTCAGCATGCCGCCGACGACCTAGAGGTCGCCAACGCCAAGACCGCATCTCTGCCGCATCCTAAAACACCCAACGAGATGGACGTCATTCTGTGCATCATCATTGAGGAGACTACGGTGCTCGTACCAACCAATCTGTACTCAGCTACGGAGTATCTACGACTGGACCTGCCCCTCGCGAACCTTGATCTCCGTATCGTCAGCTATTATCTGGACATGGCTCTGAACTTGTCTCCGCTCAGCATTCTCCGCGCGTCGGCCGGCGTGGATGAAGAGGACTCTCCAACGGAGACGGCTTCTAGCACGCAGATCTACATCAGTCACACCGACCTGTATGGTCATCGTTGCTTTGGCTCACCACCAGATGAACCTGCTTACCTCAGTCAGTGGGACATCAGCGTCGGAAGACTTACAGGCGAATGCTCGAGCACATTCATACACGATCTCGTGCTTGCCGGCCGAGCATTTGCTTTTGCATTTCAAGATGGAGAGAATGCGCTGCCAATCTCCTCACCCAACATCATTCGCGACATCACCTTCGTACAGGTGCGCACTGAAATTATAAGGCTTTGGATGCATGTTGGGAAGGATGCGCTACTCTTTTCGGCGGATCCGATCAGCATCGACACAAATGACTGGGCCAGAGGTCACTTTTCGCAACGCATCAATGTGCTGGCTCCGTTAGTCGCAATAGCATGTGTTGACAGACGTAGCGCGTCTAGACATAGGACTCCAGAACGGCGTCAGCACCGCGTGAGGACATATGCATTCTTACAGACTGGTGCTGCCGTAGATGTCATCATTCGAGCTCCTTACTTCGACCAGGAGCGCAAAGCACAACAGGCACATGTCCGAAAGTGCGATTTGCGGACTCACAGAACGCCGTTCTTGCAGCATGGCAGAAGCGATCTACCCGCCGGATATTCCGACGAGCTTAGTGTTGAACCTGCATTCATCCCGGTACCGAAGCCTCCACCACCGCTAAGCAGATCCGGTCAGCCACAGAGCCGGCCCAGATCGATCAAATCTGTCGCCAGCTTCGCATCAAAACAGTCCGTTCGCACAATCAAATCGACCTCTTCGTTATCCGCATCACTCAAGGGATCTGCACATCCAAAATCGCAACCAATGTTCAAACCCACTCGACAAAACGCGAGTCTAGAGAATCCTCCAACAGATGGGGCAACCAGCGATGCCTCGTCTAGAACTTTCGAGGAACGAGGAGTGCCCCTCGGTGTCCAGGAACGCGCCAAATTCGGTCTTGCTCCATCAAGCGTGGCGTTCGCGAGCTCGTTTACCGAGCCCTATTTTCCACTCGATTCAGTCGAACCTGACGAGACGAATGTGCCTTCTTATCCGGCTTCGACCGGTTCCAGGAATGACTTTGATGATGGTGTCTCAATCTCAGAAATCATAGGTGACCCAAACATGGACATCGAATCTCAGCACACTAGCGTCTTCATTCGACTTCAGCCAGGCATCAGAGCCTACGTTGAACCGCACGTCGGTCCAATGGTCGCTGATCTGCTGGGCAGAGTTGCGCCAAAAACGCCAGAGGATATGCTGGACAGCTTTCAGATGGACGTCATGGGCACTCTGGCCAGCCGGCAAAAGGCCAAGCACGGCTCTGCGGCCGTGCTCGAGATCAACGCTGTGCTTCCTGCTGCCCATCTCCGCGTGCACAACCCTGCCGAGCAAGAATCTCCTGCTGATCAACTCGATATTACTATTGATGGGCTTCAGCAGTTGGTGCGGGTCCGGGAGCACCCTTCCGATCTGGGCTGCAAAACAGCGCTAGCCTTGCATTCGGTCGTCGACGGTGTTGTGGCCACGCTGAGCGAACGCCAGAGCGCCAATGATCTCATACCAGCCGTTCAAGCGCGTGTGGAAGATGTCCTTGCCTGGGTCGTGCTCGCTAGCAATCAATCTATACATGGCACTGTGCGCGACACAGAGCTCCTAGTATCAGGTCCTCAGGCCAAGTACATGGCCCAATTGGCATTGCGTATCTTTTCGATGGTAGAGGATATGCAGAGTCGATTTGCGCAACCCATAGAAAGGCAACGCAAGGAACTTCTGCTTCTCATCTGGAAGCTTACCAATGAGAGCGAAGGAGTCGGCGACCCTCCTTTCTTGACACGGATGACTTACATTCTGCGAGCTTTTCCGGACCACTTTCGCAACCAGGAGTCATGGAAAGTGCTTGCACGGTTTCGGCATATGCTACACAGCCTGCCAGAGAAGACCAAACAGGAATTGGTTGCACGGTACAAAGATGACAATATTGAGTGCCCAGCAGATGCTTCCGCGAAAGTCGTTGAGAGCTGGGGACAGTGGCGCAATTGGGATATTCCGAATGTCAGTAACACTCTCGCCTTCCGCATGCTGTACAGTCAAGCAGAAGCTCGACCCCTGGAAGAACCGGATCCACAGCCTCTGACATTGACTGTAAGGGCGGAAGTACTTCGAATAGCGCTCGAGCAAGGTTCACAGGTGAACGAGGTCCTCGTAAAGGAGACCTCGCTAGGCGTTGATAAAGTGCCACCGATTCAGCCCACTGGCCTCATGTTGGTGGAGGATAACAAGCGAACTAAGACGATGCTTCAATTGCACACCAGCTCCATTGATGTCTCGTGCAACTGGAGCGCCGTCGCCATCGCTGAAGCTGTATTGCCTCTCGTGGATGATTTCAAGAGCTTGGCTGCTCGACCCAAGCAATCTTTGCCACAGAAAAGCATGTCATACAAAATCGGAGACGAGCTTGAGCGGCACGACTTTCATATTGTGGTATCTGCTGACAATAGCAGTCTGAGTCTGCAGACAATAAATATACGACACAAGGCGCAGCTGGAGGGTCTAAAAATGTCCCTCATCGGCACCACGCAAGGTAGCGAGCGTTATGGACAATGCGCAAGTGCTTTGCTCAACGTGAGCAGAGCCATCACCGAAATCCATGGCCCAACCAATTGCATTCTGCAGACACTACTGAAGTCGCCAAGTCTTTACATTGACCACCTGCAGCCCGCGTCTCCAGGGGTGGCGCCACCCGTAGTCACCATCGCAGCAGCTTATGATGAACTCAAGATCGTGGTAGCCGAGCAGCTTGTCGGTATCTTGCATGTTGCTGACGCCGTTGTCGCTGATGAGGTGGCGAAGATCATGCAGCTTGTCAAGATTGCGCCACCTGGGAACCCACATGTGCCAAAGCAACCAAATGACATTGCTGCTGAGCAAGGCGTCCAGCTCAACGTAGCTGTCTTGGCAGGTACTCTTCAGGTCGAGATCTCGCTCCTGCAGTCGCTGAGCTACCGTCTCGATGGTAAAGCCGCTAGCATTCGAGTCGCGCCCCGCCTCACTGGCGATAAGACCGTTAGTATCGACTTCGACATGGGCAGACAGAGTCATGGCATCCTAAACCTCAGCAATGGGCAGCACCATCGCCAAGGTATGCTGGAGATGCCGCCCATCAATGGCCATGTCGGCTTGGGCATTACAGCTCAAGAAAACTCGATATCGGTCGCCACAACCATTGAGAGGATAGAAATCGACGCAGCTGCTATCCAAGGCATCGTATCTGTGATCAGCAAGCCCGAGCTTGAGCACGTCTTCAAAGAAGCTCAAAATACAATCGAAGATATACAGCATCACGTCGAAGAGCTTCAGTTCGCGCCAGTCGTGGATAGCTCAAGGCCAGCAACAAGTCAGAGAAAGACACTGTTCGATGTGCGCCTTGCTCTTCTTGGTGTACGCGTTTCCGCGTCTACGCCACAAGTCAAGAGCAAGTCAACTGCCGAAGTCGAGTTTGGCATTGGGCCCGTTCACGCCACTGCCTCAAACCGTCATGCGGTCTCGATCATCCCGGAAGTACGAGCCCACATACAGGACATTGGAGCTCGGCTCTGGATACGTGACAGAGGCAAGAACCTGCCGCGCGGCGATGCTGCATTTTCGATCCGACTTCATTTCAATTCCTCAAATGAGAAGTCAGGCAAGGTTGCTCGCGAGCTAAGCATTGAGAGTAAGAGTCTTGAGATCAATGCCTACCCCGAGACTGCCGCGACGGCCATTGATGTCATAAACCATCTTCAGGACCGTCTCCGGGACCTGGACCTGTCGAAAGAAGTGGAATATCTTCGCCGCCTGCGTGACTCACGCAAATACAAGGTCATGCGCAAGATAAAGGCCAAGCGTGCGATTCCAGATGCTGGAGGGGCTGCAAGCTTCTCTGCGGAAGATCTCTTGTCTGTGAAAACGAGCGTCGCTTTGACCAACATTCGCGCCAGCTGGCTCGTCGATAGTAGGTTTGCAGCATTAGCCGAACGTCAACCAGACGACGCGGTGTTCACCATATCAAGCATCGAATTCACCACACGAGGTGGAAATGAAGCACGTCTGTCCATCAACGAGATCATGCTGCAACTTGCGCAGAAGCGTCACAGTTTAAATCAGCGTTCGCTCAATTCGGCATTGATACCCAAGGTCGAGTTCAGCGTGCGATACTGGTCTCAAAACAAACAAGGAAGTCTTGCTTTCAAAGCAACGGGTACGCCGCTTGATCTCCGTCTGGAATCTCGTTTCATCATTCCGGTCAAAGCGCTTCAAAAGTCCATCGAATTCGCCATTGATCACTTCAAGACTGGCACCGCCACTTGGGAAAGTATACCCACGGCGTCCGGTGCACCGAGAAGAGACATCATCGACACGAAGCGCATTGCTTCGCTGCTGGTAGAAGCCGAATTTGCTGGAGCGCAGGTCTATTTGCAGGGTTCGGGTCAGTCACCAGAGACTCTTGGTTCCCTCGCTGCACCCTCACAAGAGCAGCAGTCTCCACACGGACGATATGGTCAATTCGCCGCTGAAGGCGAGCTGATGCATACGGCGTTGAAGACTCCAGGCATCGCTCTCAAGCTCGAGTACAATTGTCTTGGTGGCCAGCCCAGGGTCAATGGTGAGATGCAGATCGAGGCCTCAACCAACAATCTGCTTCCGAACGTCGTCCCGCTTGTGCTGGAGATCTCGAACAGTGTGAAGGAGGTGATGCAGAACAGCGAGCAAGCCGAAGACCAGAAGCCCAAACCGAGTCCCAAGCCGCAAAAGGAAGAACAGACGAAGCCTGCACAAAAGTATTTCGAGGAGGACTCGATAGTCGCAGCGAACCCAATCAGCATTTTCGGCAAGACCAAGGTCGATCTTGGCCTCCGTGTCTGCAGACAGGAATTTGGCTTATCGTGTCAGCCTATTGCCCGGGTGGATGCGAAAGCCGTGCTTGACGACTTCTACTTCACGATGAACACTATCGAGTCAGAAGATTTTGGGCACTTCTTTGCGATGTCTGCTGTCCTTTCTAAGCTCTCCGCTCAGGTCAAGCATATGTACTCACGCGAGCCGACATTCAGCTTCGACATGGACTCCGTCGTGCTGTCGCTGATGAACAGCAAGCATCTCAGCGGCGTCAATGGCATCTCAGCCATCGTCAAGATCAACCCGACGAAGCTTTCGATCAACGCGAGGCAGCTGCAGGACCTGCTCTTGTTCCGTGAAATCTGGTTGCCGCCAGAGATCCGCAACGCTGCGCCTCCGGCACCGAGTGCGCCGACTTCACGGCCGGATGACTACATTGTCCAGAAATATCAGCTAGCTGCAGCCGCTGCAGCGTTTCCGTGGAATGCAACGGTCTCTGTGGCGAAGCTGTCTGTTGATCTGGATCTCGGTCAGAGCATCGGTAAGAGTTCGTTCGCCATCACCAACTTGTGGGCATCTCAGCAGAAGACGTCGGACTGGGAGCAAAACCTCTGCATCGGCTTGGAAGAGGTGGCCCTCAACAGCACCGGCCGCATGAGTGGTTTCATTCAGCTCGCTGGTCTTGGTGTGCGTACATCGATCAAGTGGCCGCACGATACGAAGCAAGAGGGCCAGACACCACAGATTCAGGCATCGATCGGTTTTGGCAAGCTGCGAGCCAAAGCGTCTTTTGATTATCAAGCGTTCGCGTTTGGCGATATTGAGGACTTTGACTTCTTGATGTACAATGTCCGTGAGAAACGTTCTCACTCGAGAGACACCGATCGGCTCGTCGCTGTGCTGGACTGCGGCAAAGCCTATGTCTTCTGCACCTCGACCAGTCCCGCGCAGGCTCTCGGACTGTATCAGGCTTTTGAGCGATTGATACACGAGAAGCAGACTGCTTTTGCGCAGTCTCTGAAAGACATAGAGAAGCACCTACGTCGCGACAGCACGAAAGTGGCGACTCGATTTGGGCCGACGGTGCCAGATACGCCGGCGAGAGCGCACCCCGAAAAGATGTCGCCAATCACGCTCCATACAGACGTTGTGCTCACCTTGGGAGCCATCAGCTTCGGCGTATACCCCAGCACTTTCCTCGACACACAGATCGTCAAGCTCGAGGCGAACAACATCCAAGGCCGCTTCGCCGTCGGTCTAGAGCAGGGCAAGATCCACAGCGGTCTCGGCATCACCATGGGCCAACTCCAAGTCGCGCTCGCCTCCGTCAAGCGCCTGACGGCCGTCCCTAAAGCCCTCGAGATCTCCGTGGACGAGGTCATCAGCAACGCCACCCAGGCCAAAGGCGGCACCATCGTCCGCGTCCCCAAGGTCATCGCCTCCATGCAGACCTGGCAGGCCCCGGACAGCAACACGGTCGACTACGTCTTCAAGAGCCTGTTCGACGGCAAGATCGACGTCGGCTGGAACCTGTCGCGCATCAACTTCATCAAGGGCATGTGGGTCGCCCACACGCGCTCCTTCGCGTCGCGTCTGGGCAAGGCCTTGCCCGAGTCGGCCGTCAAGATCACGGCTGAGGGTCCCGGGGCGGAGTCGGAGCCGTCGTCGTCGCCGCCGGACCCTGCGACCCCGCGTGACGGCGGCAAGGAGAAGCAGCAGCAGCAGCAGCAGCAGGAGAAGATCACCGCCGAGGTCAATCTGCCGCAGTCGAGGTACGAGTATCGCGCGCTGGAGACGCCCGTCATCGAGACGCCGCAGTTGCGGGATATGGGCGAGGCGACGCCGCCGTTGGAGTGGGTGGGGTTGCATCGGGATCGCTTGCCGAACGTCACGCACCAGATCATCATCGTGAGTCTGTTGGAGGTCGCGAAGGAGGTCGAGGATGCGTATACGAGGATCTTGGGCTCCTCGGGCGGCGGTGCTTGATGGGTTGTTGGTCAATGGGAAGGTTTTTTTAGCGGGGCGTTTTGGCGTGACGTTTTGGGGCTCGCTGGGGCTTCTTCTGTAAGAAAGAACAAATTCATCGACAGTCAGTAAGCGCACACAGTATGCATCTCACGAATGGATATCAAGAACGATCGGATGGAATTGATTATTGGGTGCTTGGTTCTGTGATCGACCGCGCCCTCCCCGCTGTGAACATGCTGAGCTTCAAGCCAGAGTGGCTCGGACCCCTAGGCCCTACATAGATTCATCGTGCTCTCGCGATGCCCCGCACCCATTCCATGACCCAAAACATCTCATATAATAGCACGGATCATCCGCAGGGGCAGATTCCTCCACGTCTCCTCCTTGACCGTGTTCTTGGAGAGGTCCCGCAACTGATCGACGTTCATCCTGATGCCCGTCGTGACGTCCATGTCCCTGGCCGGGATGTACAGCCTCCAGTCGCGGCTCCAGAGCTTCCAGAAGACGTAGAGCGCGAGGATCAACGGGGCGGCCAGGTACTCCTCGAAGAAGTCGTAGGCGCTGGGGGACCCGCCGACGGGGAAGAGGGCGACGTAGAAGGTCGCGATCAGGCAGAGGATGTTCATGGCGAGACCGATCCTGCGAGGTGTGTCAGCGGCGCGATTCGCGGGTACCGATGGGACGTTCCTCCTACTCACCACGAGCCCACGACACCGAAGGCGGCTTTGTAAGGGATCTCGTCGAGGCCGCGGCCGTGGTACTTCCAGCCGGCGCGGAATCGGATGTGGGAGAGGCAGATGGTGCCCCAGATGAAGAAGTTGGCGAGACCGGAGAGCGCGAGGAGCCAGTTGAAGAAGGTTGAACCGTTCGTTGTCGCCTCGTTGACGAACGCCAGGAGACCGAAGAGCAGTTGGATGATGACGCAGTAGATCGGTCGGCCGTGCTTGTCGACGTAGGCCAGGAACTTTGGCGCCATGCCCTCGGCGGCAAGAGCTTGCATGGTACGTGTGCTGCCAAAGGCCGACGCGTTGGCGACGGACAGGACGGAGATGGTGATGACGGCGTTCATGACGGATGGCAGACCCTTGATGCCGGCGAGTTTGATGGCGATGACGAACGGCGAGTACTTGGAGTTCGAGCCCGTTGCATTGAGCAGGTTGGGGTCGTTTGCTGGGACAATCAGGCCGACCATGAGCAGACCGACGACGTAGAAGATGGCGATACGCCTGGCCAAGCTTGTCAGCACATTTTGCAGCATGCGTGGATCGCTCGCACCTACCAGAAAACCTGCTTCGTCGCTTGCGGGATACTCTTCAGCGGATTAGCAGCTTCAGCGGCCGCCAGCCCCGTAAGCTCAGTCCCGGCGAACGCGAACGATGCCGTGACAAACACGGAACAGAATCCGTGAAATCCATTCTTGAAGGCTTCGTAAGGCGAATACCAGTAGCGAGCTCCGATGTATCCTCTCGGATCAGTGGACACACCGCCGCAGTCGATCACGATAGCCATGATGATGAATCCAAGCGTCGCAATGACCTTGATGACGGAGAGGACGAATTCGACCTCGCCATAGCCGCGCACGCCGAAGATCTGAATGACGGAGAGCGCGACGAGGAAGACGGTGATCCACACGCCGATGTTTTGTTCCGCCGCGGTCTTCCAGTAGCTCAAGGTGATGCCGGCGGCCGAGATCTCGAACGGCAGGATGGTGAGCCACTGGATCGCATAGTCCCAGCCGCAAGCAAAACCCCACGAGGGATCAACGAAGCGAACGGCATACTGGTAGAAAGCACCGTTGACCGGGTACATAACGGCTGCGTGATCTGTCAGCGATCGCGGCTCGGCCGAGCACATGTGACGTCCACGTACCAAGCTCTGCCAGCGCCTGCATGACAAACAGCAACATCACGCCGACGATGATGAAGCATATCACCAGCGACGCTGGGCCACCCGTGCTCAGTGCCGATCCAGATCCGATGAAGAAACCCGCGCCGATTGCACCACCTGTCGTACTGTCAGTCGCGCACTTCGCCTCTGGGTTGCTGGTCCGACTGACCGATCGCAATCATCTGCATATGCCGGCCCTTCAGAGAGCGATTGAGCGCCTTCGTTCCACCCTCTTGAATGTCATAATCCAGCCCAGGCTGGGCAGTGGGTGAGCCATTGTCATCGTATGCCGGTCCCTTCAAACCCTTCTCATGATCGTATGGATCCGAGACCGTGAGCAGCGCCGCAGGGCCTTCGTGACGAGGTGCCGCCATGACAGTCGTCCGATGGTGTTGTCGAAAGCCTCGTCAGTGATCGGATGCGGACTCGAGTTGCACAGGACAAGTCGAGAGTAATTGCGCGCACGCACGAAGGTACCCCGCCAACCTATATACACATGCACGTATCAGAAGCTCCTTCCACGCGCGGCTGAGAACAAGCACGCGGACGAGTCCCTGGGTGTTGGTCCCACCGCAACCTTACTTGCCATGCAGTATGTAGGTATAAACGGACTCGACGCTCCACCAACGTCGGTCCCGCCGCGCAAGAAGCCACGGTCATCACGATAAGAGGCCTAGGAGGTACGATTGGACCGCAGCGTCCAGAAGGATCCTGCGCAATAAGATAGCGACGACTGACCTCAACTCTCGAGTCTCGACTTGTCATCTCTCTTCAGCCGCTTCTGGCCACCCGCCAGGCAGGCGTTCGGCGCACACCCAGAACAGCGACCGCGGATGTGCGGTGGGCCAGGCCGCATTGCGGCGTGCATGTGTGGTACCCCGGGCCGAGCATCGGACGTTGGTATGGCGCATGGGTGATAAGACCGGGGCCTCGCATTGGGCAGGATCGTGAAGGTATATGGCACGAGTGATGACGAGCTGCACGAGGCAGGGCTTCCAGCCGCTTTCCAGGCATGACACTAGCGGACCTAGCGCGCTTCTTGATCCCAAAGTCACTTTCATATGGGCCCAGCCTTGCTACCTTAGCAGAGATGTGTTGAACATACTAGGCTAGATATGTGGTCTTTGACCGCGCTGCTCTCATGATGATGAACATTGCATTCGTTGGACCGAACGCGGATTCTCCCAGCAGCCCATCCAGACACACTGCTTGTTGTTAGCGCGCGGCTGAACTATGTACTAGGCGAAGCACCCTCTCCACAGCCATACTGCATGCGGTAGCACATGTTCTGCGTCGTGGCGTAGCAAGGCACGCCTGGTCGATACATCGGCTACGAGGCACAAGAACAGGGTAATTGCCCGAGGGGCCCCAAGATCGGCAACGTGTGGAGGGACGGGACAAAGGTTGACGACCCCGCGATACCTCCTAGGTACCGCCACCACTCTTTGCGCCCGTGTCACTACTGACTGCTCCTGGACCGGTATAGGACCTCGACGAGGCGTATTACAAAGAGCGCGGATGATGTTCAGCTTCCCGCCTGAGGCTATGTCGCTCGTCCGGACCGGTGAAGCCAAGTCGCGCGCCGCAACATCCAGCAGGACTATTGCCACCGTCCGGAGGATCCTGTAGTGAGTACGAGTCCCGCTCTAACCGATTCGGGCAGGTGTCCGCGGCGCTGCCGTTCGTGATCGCCCGAGTCTTGAAAGCCAACTCGGCTTTGCGATATCATCGGGGACGCCACAGCTCGGGTGTTCTTGCAGTTGTCAATCATAATAAAAAGCAACGCCTCAAGTGAGAGGGCCGATGATTGTCTCGATGAAAGATAAGAGACGACGAGGGGCTCTGTGAGATGAAGTCGATTTAAGCACTTGCGATCCGTCGGCTTCCTCGCTTCTCAAGAGTCAAGGAGACGCGCGAGCCGCGCCTTCACCAGTCCGTATGGAACCTAAATCAGTGCTTGGCAGCTTGGTCCAGCTAGCCACGGTGACACGAAAGAAACTCGACGGGCTACAGGCGAGGGTTGATGCAAACATGTTCAGCGTTCGTTCGAGAGATAGTATCAAGATCCAATGCGAGTCCATTCTTGCACACCACTTCTGCTTAATGCGCCTTGCCAATATCATCATGCTCATGTGTATACTCCACTCGATGCTCCGGCCCATGCGCGACCTCTTTCACGACCTCCTGACCGGCCGCCTCCATCAGATCGTGATCATTCGCAATGCCCATGTCTCTGTTCTTGTGCTCAGGTCCCAGAAAGGTCAACAGAATGACATATCCGTACACGCAACCAAGAAAGATGGCGATGACAATGCCGTACTCATACCGCTTGGTGACGACGCCTTTGGCGGAAATCTTCGGTGGTAGCGGGAAGCGCTCCCCGATCGTCGCCTCGATAGTCGAAGAGGCGCTCGACACGAGGTTCCCCAGCTGATAGGATGTACCCACCACGAAGGTGCGCAATGAGCCTGGGCTCAATTCCATAAGGTGAATGCTGCTTCATGTCAGTCCTCTCGGCTACGTCCATTGCATGGCTGGTGCGACTCACGGAATGACACCCCAGGCTCCTTGGACGCAGAATTGCTCGAAGAAAGCCGCCGCGATGACCTTATGGTTGGGAGTAAATCCGTACGGGTACAGGAGTGCGCCGCCAACGACACATATCACGATGATGCTGAGACGTCGCCCGAAGATCTGAGAAGAGTATCCGACAGTGGTACCGCCAAGGATGGCTCCAAGGTTGGCGATGACCTGTGTGACAGTGACTTCGTCCCGGGTAAAATTGAATTGATTCTTGAGCATCGTAGGATACAGATCCTGAGAACCATGCGACATGAAATTGAAGCCCGCCATGAGCAGGACGAGGTAGATGAGCAGAAGCCAATGACGTTTGATGGCGACTTTGCCTTCATTGATGAAAGTCTTGCCGACGTCGCTGCCTGCCGCTCGCACGCGTTGACGCTCGATAAAGCTCTCGGTCTCTGGCAAGCACAGACGGAAAGCGATGATCAAAACCGGCGGGCATGCGCCGAACCAGAAGAGCGGCCTCCAGCCGTGCGATGTAGTGTTGACGAGGCCACGAGCAAAAGCTGTCGCCAGAAGATATCCGAACGCATAGCCCTGCTGAAGCATTCCGGACATGATACCCCGGGCGCGCTCGGGCACATCTTCCAGAGCAGTGGCAGCAGCATTGCCGTACAAGCCACCCATCGCGATTCCAAAGAGGGCGCGCACTGCCAGAAATTGCTGGTAGTTCGTGCAGAAGCCGGTGCCGAGCTCGAGGACGATGAACAAGATGTTGTTGACCACGAACGGCCATTTCCGACCATATCGATCTGAAGCAATACCGAAAATGATGGCGCCGACCGACCGGAACATGAGCACCAGCGTAATGCCCCATGTGATGTCTGCATTGGTCTTGTCAAACTCTTCCGCCAGATCAGAGACTGTGAGGGATACGGTGAAGAAGTCGAAGGCGTCCCAACTCCACGCGAGGAATGCCACGAGGAAAGACAGCCACTGCCTCAAGTTGAGCATTGCCAACAACTTGAATGGGTTCTCCACATGATCCATTGGAGGCTTCAGTGTAGACAGTCGAGTACCAAGATATCGCCCAATGCTCATTTTCTCAGGGGTCCCGCCGCTGGCTGGGAAGCCCGCATCTTCCGCGTCCTCGGCGTACTCTGGCGAGCTGCCTCTCTTCTCGTCATTTGCCATGTTGTATAGTGATATCTGGTCAGTCAAGAATTTCAGGACCAATCAATGCCAACCCCACATGTCAAGACCACGTTCACGACCTGCAAAGGAAACAAGGCCAACGATCGCAGGCGAAGAAAGCTTACCCGTGGGATGTCCCGATTTCTTCAGCCAAGTCGTGACCCCGCTACACAACTGAGAGCTGTATTCCCTTGTGGGGTAGGAGTCAAGT
Source organism: Teratosphaeria destructans (assembly GCA_010367425.1). Lineage (NCBI taxonomy): Eukaryota > Fungi > Ascomycota > Dothideomycetes > Mycosphaerellales > Teratosphaeriaceae > Teratosphaeria > Teratosphaeria destructans. Next base: position 527,519 of record WBMN01000011.1, read on the forward strand.
GGACGATGGTGTCAAAGGATTTGACGGTGCAGCTGAGCCTGAACCTGCCTGGTAGAAAGAGATGCTTCCGACGCAGGTGGGCTCCTGCGGCCTTTTCACCATCGATGTCTTCGGTGTCTTCGGGCCAATAGCTGTGCTTACCAGCTCATCCTGGACACCATTTCAAGCAACCAAGCAGAGCGCGTGTATAGCACAAGGAGTAAGCTTCCATTGATCCCCGCACCCCCCTTCGCGGAGCCACATGATGGAATGCGGAGGGCATCGAGATCCTTGCGAGCCACCAGATTTTATTTCCCTTATAGGGGCGGGCGTTTGGTGTGTGTTTTCAGACGGTCTATCAGGACATGTCACACAACATCTAGGTGCATGCTCATTGCTCTAAGAGCTCGCCGCTACTACTGATGACCGCGGAGAAGCGTGGCTGTCTTGAGCTCTTCGTTGGCCGTGCATGCATGTGGTCTTGGACTCTTGGAGGAGGAGGACTCTTCGGTCCTTCCTATCTTGTGCGCAGTCGAGACGTGAGGTGGGTATCGAGGTATCGATTTGCTCCCGAGGATATGTCGGAGGGCGTATCTTATGTACATGCTACATGCATCGTGTCAACCAGGTCGCCCGAGGCACTACTGGAGATTTTGGCGGGCGATGTGTGTGAACAGGATCACCTTAGCCATGTATTGGTGCTACGGGGGAATGCTCCCTATGATATATATAATAAAAGACGGGGAAATAGCAGATCTCGGAGTTCAAGCACGAGGCGTGCTACCTCCTCCGAACATTTCTGGCACGTGCATGCCATGGCCCATGGGACACAAGCCGGGTGCTGTATCTCTCTTCTGAAACGTACCTCGTCTTGGTGTCTCGGTGTACCACCATCTACACGGAACAGCCTCTTGAGAGGCTACATCATCCTACATGCACAGAAGGCTTTGACGACATCATCGATATCGTGATTGCCAACAGCCTGTCGGGATCGTTGACTTCCGTCGACCAGCTTATGATTGTGTTATCATTTATGAGGAGGTCGAGGTCGGACCGTAGGAGGAGGTAGCCATGAATCATGATGAACGGTTCACAGATGGCAAGGGGAGACCATACTTCGCTATCCAGGGATGCTGAGAAAACCAGTTGTCGTCGCCTCGTCATCAGGAACACGTTGGGCGGTGTATAGCATCTGCGCATCGGTGTCGTCGGGTCGCGTCGTGACTCTTCAGTCTTCACAGATCTGGGAGGGGTGCCACGCGCATTTAGTTCTAGTAGAACTAGCACGATTGAAGACACCTCATCCAGGCAGCCAGGCCACCAGGCAGGCAAGCGTCACGCCGGTGTGCGGCGGTGACGTTCATGTTGTTGAACCCACTGCACCGTCTGCACTACCACCACTCGTCTACTCGTCATGCACGGATCGATGCACAATTATATCAATAAGAAGAGCAGGTTGTCATGGTTCATCGCCCATCATTAATTCGCCCGCCGCACGCCTACCTACCGTTCCTCTTTTATGATTACTACCAGAAGCAGCCAGCAGCACTACTGCCATCCCGGACGAATCGCGAAAACATCGGGGACGATCTCCACAATACATGCACGTCTGCAGGCATATGCTTTGCGGCTTCAGCCTCACTCTCCAACTCCTGCAGACTCACGCGCGCTGACCCGCAGCCTCCAGGCGCCCAGATGAACGGTGACTGACTACCGCCTACCTAGATATACGGCAGGTCCTTTCATGATTTCCTTTTGTACCTTCTCGTACCACACTCACGCCAACAGTTCAAACACAACCAGTCCATAGCTGCGCTTGCTTTGCTTTTGTATCTTGCATCAACAACCATCCGTCTCATTTGATTGCTTCAGGCCCTTGGTCACACGCCATACACCCACAGCCATCCATGAGCCAGCGTGCAGCCGCCACCACCACCTCCACGTCATCAAACCAGCCCTCCAGTACCTCGGGCGAGGCGACTGTCCTGACACCGGCTTCAACGCCGTCAGACACGTCAGCACGAGGGCCGGTATTCATTCATCAGGCCCGCACGATACAAGACGGTAACATGGATGAGAAGCAGAAGGACCAGCAGAAAGACCAGACCGCTGCAGCGGACGAAGAGGTTGCCCAGCCCATCACCGCTGCCAACGAGCCAGATCAAGACGCTACCAAGAAGTCGAAGACTCCCAAGAAGAAGGCACGATGCCACAACTCTTCGCACAAGAAGAGGAAGAAGGTCACAGGCAAGGGCGGTGAGAAGAAGAGCCGCATGGACGACAGCTCAGACGACGACTCAGGATCAGAAGATTCGTCGGACAGTGACAGCTCGTCTGAAGAGGACGAGAGGGCTAAGCGCAAGGCTAAGAAGCACAAGGCCGTGAAAAAGGCAGCGAAAGAGAGAAAGCGGCGAAAGAGCGCGGTTGAGGACGATTCTGATGAGGACAGCTCAGAAGAGAGCTCGTCCGAAGAGGAAGTGCGAAAGGGCAAGAAATTCAAAAGCGCGAAGAAGGCAGGCAAAGATAAGAGGAGAAGAAAGTCGAGAGAAGACAGTGATACGTCCGACTCGGACTCTGCATCATCAGAATACAGTACTTCTGAAGACGACGCGCCAAAGCGCAAGAAGAAGACCAAGAAGACCAGGAAGGGAATCGAGTCGGAATGCAGTGAAGAGGATGATGGGTCGCCGAATGAAGACGTCGCTGCCCTGCAGTCGCAAGTTGACGCCCTCTTGCTGAAGTTGAAGGCAGCCGAAAAGCAAAGGAAGAGATCGACTAAGCGCCGTGGCTCGACCGGGAAATCTCCAAAGGGTAAGCGAAAGGTGAGCAAGAAGAGCGGTTCAATTGAATACAAAAGAGTGGATCAACTTTGGGACTCTAGCATACACAATTACAAGCTGAAGGAGAGCGCCGAGGAAGATGAGACTGAGTTCGCCGAGTATGCCTTCCTGGTCCGGCGATGCTTCAATTGGGAGAACAAGTACACCGAGACGGTTGTGGACATTAAGAGTAAAGCACTGAGGGCTGTACTGGCCGAGGTGATGAAGAACTGCAAGTCCGTCAGCCTGGAGGCCGAGGAGCCCACCATCGACCCCAACATCCTGTTCCTATATATCGAAGAGCTGCGGACTCACTACAAAAAGACTCTCAAGTCAAAGATCAAGGCGCAGAAGAAGCGCAAATCTGTTAGGAAGCTCGAGCAGCAGAGAACATTGTGTAAGACTCTGGTTGCTTATCTGGACGAGGACTATGCGGACATTAAGAAGACACTGTATCCTCTCCTCGAAGCCGGCAACATCACGTTCGATTTGATGTGGGCACTCTTCAAGCCGAACGAAATCGCCGTCACATCCTGCTACGGTGTCTGGGATGAGCCGCGCTGCTTCAAGGTTGACTACGCAACCAAGTTTCAGACGATGCAGCGTGGCGAATGGTACTGCATCGAGGGTAAATACCTCGAATATGACGGCAAAGGCTTTGGTTATGGTGATTTCGAAGCCGAAGTTGACGCCTTCAAGGGTCCACGCAAAATCACCAGCCTGGCAACATATCCGCTGAAGTACCATAAAGATCCGCAAGGCGTCAGAAAGAAGATCATCGAGCGCGGCGCGCACTTCGTGAATACTGAGGGCATGCACTACAAATTCCACCATGGGTTGGCGTTCATGAAGAAGAAGAAGCAGGTCCTGAAAATCAATATCAATGGCCGCATCATGATCGACCCGTCGACCTTCAGGCGCATCAATCCCAACTATCCGATCTCGTTCATCAAACCAAAAGATGCAGACGACCTCTTCAGCGATTCTGACAATGACAACGACGAGGGCGGAGACGGCTGCTCCTGCTGCGGCGACTCCGACGACGAGAACGCTGTCGGCTGCCAAGACCAGCTGCAGAAGCAGGACAATGATGGCGATCCTGCGCCAAAGTACAAGTATAAATGGTCGACGAACAATGATGGCGATGCTGTCTACGTCGCGGTCGAAGTCGACGAGAATGGTGATCCGATTCGGCCTCAGCGCATCGACCAGCTTGACAACTCTGCCGATCTGCGCAACAAGAAGTTCACAGAAGACGAGCTCCTGCTTACCTCGCCTGTAGTACTTGGCTTTGCATTCTCGGAAAAACTGTGGCTAGAGTTCTCGCTCTCGGGAGTGAAGGATATTACGTACAACGAGGACGCCTTCGAGTCTCTGGTCCTGCCACCTAATCAGAAAGATATCGTGCGTGCGCTGGTCGAAAGTCACAAGTTTAATGCAGCAAAGACCATCGACGACGTGGTGCAAGGCAAAGGCAAGGGTCTCGTTGCCGTCCTTCATGGCCCACCGGGAACTGGAAAGACTCTTACAGCCGAAGGCATATCTGAGCTACTCAAGTGTCCCTTATACATGGTCTCAGCGGGCGAGCTAGGCACAGACCCTGCACGCTTGGAACACGAGCTGCAGAAGATCCTAGACATTGCCCATTCTTGGGGTGCCGTGCTGCTTCTGGACGAAGCCGACGTCTTCCTAGAGAAGCGTGAAGTCCACGACATCCACCGCAACGCCCTCGTCTCCATCTTCCTGCGCCTACTCGAGTATTTCCAGGGGATCCTGTTCCTCACTACTAATCGCGTCGATACCTTTGACGAAGCCTTCCAGTCGCGCATTCATCTGCCTCTCCGCTACGGCGATCTGACCGCGAAGGCCAAAAAGGCAGTCTGGAAGATGTTCTTCGAGACTGTCAAAAAGGGCGACGCAGAATCCATCGCCGACTTTTCGGACCGTGACCTTGACATCTTGTCTCGGCATCAACTGAACGGGCGCCAGATCAAGAATGCGGTGCGGACGGCGCAGGCGTTGGCGCTGAAGGAGGCGAAGATCTTGGATATGGAGCATGTGAAGAAGGTCTTGGAGGTCAGCGAGAGTTTTGAGCGGGACTTGAAAGGCGGGACGGGGTATCTTGATGCCATGAGAAGTTACACCTAATAAGCTGGTTGCGCAACGTAAAACGCGATAGGCACGGGGGCGCGTGCGAAGTATACAATTTAGGGCCTAAATTTTCCGCTCATTACACGGCAGGTATTACGGCAGGACAGTGCAGTACTAGCTCTTGTAGACTATTGAACATGCAAGGGCGGGAGACCTTTTGATCAGACTGCGTTGGCCGATAGCAGGACGTCTGTCCAGTGCTGACACGGCACCGTCTAGCTGAATTTGATTGGCTGGACCTACCTACCTTTGTGTGCGGCTGATAAGTACCTTATTTAGCCCCGGGTAGAATGCTGCGTCCCATCGACATGCACATAATAAAAGCACACATCTCGTGAAGTACACGACGTCGCGAGCTGCCGACCAGAGCACGCTACGCAGAGTTGTTGGTTTTTTTGGATGTCCCCTAAGGTTTGATAGCTGAGTGGTACCTTCCTTTGTCCTACACCTTCTGCATCGACGACATCGACTTGCCACCGCTCGGCGGGTCATTCTACACCACGAAATGGCGAGACTCACAATCCCCAAACACACGCAGGATATCACTCGTCCAATCCTGCATCACCTCAACGGCGATACGTCCTGGCTCTTGCAGATCCCGCGCCCTAAAGAAGAGAACCGAGCCTTCTACAATCTTCTCATCGACCCCTGGTTCACCGGGCCTCAAATTGAGGGCGCAGCCTTCCTGCATTCGCAGCGCCACGTTGACCCAAGCGCCGTGCAAACCATCGCCGAGCTCGAGGATTTCCTCGAAGCGACCGAACGAGAAGCGAGAGGTTCCGTGCAGAGAACGCCCACGCTCATCGACGCGGTGGCCATCTCTCTTGCCGTGACGGATCATGCGCACCAGGGTACGCTCCGCCAGATCGATCCGAATGTGCCGTGTTTCGCTTTGGAGAGGTCGACGAGGCTCGTGGCGAGCTATGGGCATTTCAGGTCTGTCACGACGATTCCGTTCTGGCTGTCTGGGCCGAGCTGGCGGGACACCAGCGTGTCTGTGTTCTCGGGCGGTCGAGACGTGCGTTTGGCCGGTGTGAGGCAACAGCCCGAGGATACTGCGATGCTGCGACTCGGCTTCATCGTCACACTTGGCGGTCTTGATGGCTCGCACGGCCAGACGGAAGCCGTGGCATATATCCCCCACGGCATTCCGGCACCACACCTCACGCATCTCGCCACGGCGAGTCCAAAGCTCACTTTCGTCGCACTGCTTCAGGCGTGGCATCACGAGAAATTTGGCATCACGCCTGGCTACCCATGGCCGTTCGGGTGGCTGCTTGGTCGATTTTTGCATCTGGACGTTGTGCTGGGGGCCGACGACGTCCTGCAAGCGCAGGAGTTGTTGCAAGCTAGGTATCTCATAGCGACTCACGATGAGGTCAAGGAGTCGAAGGGGCTCACGAGTCATTTCTTGGAAAGGAAGGAGATGTCTCCAGCCGATGCGATCAAGGATGGCAGATTTGATGGGTCGGCGGTAGAGGCTGTGGTTCTACAGAGTGGCGAGCACAAGGTGCTTACCGTGTGATCTGACCTGAACTGCACAGTCTCGTTGACCTGCCCCGATACCAACCATAGTCGCCCAGAAGCGTCCTATCCTTATCACTACTACCGCGTCATCTCTTTCGTGGCGGAAGCGTTTGCGGACAACCTGGACGTGGGACAACGAGAATGTGGCATCTTCCAGCATTGCCTCGCAATCGTGAGCTGTCTCCGTCATCTGGCGGGCTGACCATGCATCGCTGGCTATGTTCGCCTATGTGCTCTCGGAAGCGGTATCGTCCAGAACCAAAGTCCGGCAGGGACGATATGGAGGGCGACGTTCAACGGGAAAGAGCACTCCCTGACCGCTGCCATCGCTAATCGCTTAGCGCCGTCATTCTCCGGATCGATAACAGCTGCGAGGAAGGCCGCTTGCTGCCGACTTTACTGGAGGCCTTCCCTCCGATCCCAGCGCCCGCCTTATCATATGGGGGTGCTTGCACTTCACACATATCAAGCACAGCGTAAGCAAAGTGCCTGGCTTAATTAATCGTGAAAGATTCATTCTGCTCGGTTTCACACGGAGGCAGGTTCCCTAGAGAGTTGTGAACTCGAAGCCAGGATCTGCCGGCGATCATCTTGGAAGGTGCTTGCGGCATTCTGGAAGATCCATCTCCCAAGTCTCAAATGCGCCATGCTGCGCTAGTCTGGCCTCGATAGAACTCATAGGCTCAGAATAGCACACGAAGTTAAGCACGCTCAACTGTTCATCCCAAATCATTAGTTAGTGAACTGATAGAGTCACTTTGGCTCAGGTTCGCCTCGTAATTGCGCGAGTAAGATGTATGTTCCATAAATAGAGGCCGGGCATAGGCTGACGAATATATATACTCAAGGAAGGCAACGAAAAATACGCCTCGCAGCGACACATATACCATATTGCATGCTGGCCCATCAACAGTCAAGCAGTGACTTCCCTCGCTCGCCAATGGGCATCCTGCTATAGCTTCACAATAGGCTCTTTCTCAAGGCCTGCGCAGTGGGCAGAAGAGCCCCAAGAGCGCTGCTGGCGTTTGTGAGGGTCCATGTTTGTCCGTCCTCATTGAGTCCAGAAGTAGATTTTTCGAAGGGCTCTCCGAGACCACCTGGTAGACCAGATCGCGATTGCAGGAGGACAATGCACCTCACGCGAACCTGCTTACTACTTTGTGGGATCTTCTGCCCTGAAGCTTTTAGGGAGGTACCACCAGACAAATTGCGTCCGGGTGGCAGCTTGACAATAGGGGTAAATCTGGAGATGGACCACAGAGGAGTTCCTGCGGTGCTGATGACGAAGGATGTGAAGAAGAAAATGTTTTTCGGGAGTGACCCGCAGAGCCTCGCGTGGGTCCAGTTTCGTACCGAGCTTTCGGGCCTCAACATCGACAGCAGCTCTACCTACCATGAACAAGTCGATTTCGCCTTTTCCATCGGACGTCTTCGGAAAGTGCAATCTCCACAATTTACAATAAATGCCGCTTGACTATCTGTTCGCTTGTAACCTTAGATGAGACATGCAAATGGCCTATTTCGAACCGGCTGCTGTGCAGGCTGTGTTCGAAGAGCCATTCGAAGATTGAAGACAGAAGATAGAACACATTATCAGAGCGAGGTCACGCCGACAACCTACAGATTCACGTCATTGGACATGACAAAGCGGCGACCTACCAAATTTGCGAACACTACGCGAGCATGGAGTAGACGGCGGAGTGGGTGCCCCGGGCGACTCCCAACCGACCTCGACCCATAGGCGGTGATGTCAGGGTTCCGCTATGCACCTCACTGCCCAAACATATTCATCAGCGCCCTAGCAGATCTCTGGCGGTTGAGTCAACAGAACATGCATGCTGCTTAGCTATGTTATCATACCCTCCGCTGCCAAGCTCAGAGGCGTAGATGCAGCAGAAGGGAGCGCAGAAAATGCGCTTCGCCGGCGCCTGAGCGTTGTGGAGGACCGAAGGAGAGACGATCATCTCCCCAGGTCCTCCGTTGTGGTCGTATATTTGATGGGAAGGACCCCTCACATAGACTTATTAGGTTCAATTCCCTTTTTTTCTCTCCAACGACATTTTCGCGCTCTGGTAGCTGCATCCTATCACAAAATGGGCGCCGCACTCTCCCACAGCGGCCTGCTCGAAGGCAAAATCAGCGGCAAGTCTGTCCAGACTGGAGTATGCATTACCGCTGCCAGCGCCTTCTTGCTCTTCGGGTATGATCAGGGAATCATGTCTGGGATCATTACGGAGCCGATGTTCGTGGACACATTCCCCATGATGGACACCAATTATAAGGATGGAGCTATACAAGCCTTGGTAGTTGCCATTTACGAGGTCGGATGCCTGATGGGGTCTGGTCTTATTGTTGGCGTTGGAGACATGCTTGGACGACGGAGGTAAAAGCACGCGGATCTGTGCCCAGACGGTAGAGTTGCTAACGTCTACCAGAGCTGTCCTTATTGGGACTTTGATTATGCTCGTAGGGACAGCGATCCAGACCTCGTCTACTACATTGGCCCAGCTGATCGTTGGTCGCATTGTAACCGGATTCGGCAACGGCATGAACACGAGCAGCATTCCTGTATGGCAATCCGAGATGGCCCCGCCCAAGATCAGAGGCTTTCTCGTGCTTTTCGAAGGCGCACTCATCACCGGGGGCATATGCTTGAGTTATTGGGTGAATTATGGCTTTTGGTTCTACACCAAGAGTAGCTTTCAATGGCGATTCCCGATAGCCTTGCAAGCCCTCTTCGGCATTGCCCTAATTATCGGTGTACTTTTGTACCCGGAGTCGCCGCGCTGGCTGATCAAAAAGGGCAAAGCCGAAGACGCCCGCATCATCATGGCCAACCTTGAGGAGAAAGATGTCAACGACCCGGAGCTGATTGCAGACATTGAAGAGATGCAGCGGGTCAACGACATCACTCAGATGACGCCTTTGACGGCTAAAGAGATGCTGAGCAATGGTCCCGAGATGAATCTTTGGCGTTTGCTTGTCGCATGCCTTGCTCAAGCATTCCAACAACTCGGCGGGCTGAATTTGGGTTCGCTCATGCCCGTGATTCGTCGACGGAAGACCTGTTGCTGACTAAATCGTACAGTCACCTACTATGCGACTTCTGTCTTCGAGGACTCCCTTGGTTTCTCGCCGGTCCTCTCGCGCCTTCTGTCGGGATGTCTTGGTTCTGCTTTTTTCGCAGCGGCGCTACTCGCTCTATTCGTTGTAGATAAGCTCGGACGAAGAACCCTGATGCTTTGGGGTGCACTTGGCATGGTAAGTTTCGCCGTGTCTCTATTTCCTACGCAAGTTGTTGACCGTACCATAGGGTACTTCGATGCTGATCATTGGCGCCTGTCTTGCCGTCACCACCAAGGAGAACAAAGCGCCCGGCTACGCCGCCACAGCATTCATCTTCTTTTACGAGATTTGCTTCGCCATTGGCTGGCTAGGCGTCACATGGCTGTACCCTGCTGAGGTAACACCGATTCGCATCAGAGCCCAGGCGAATGGCTTCTCCACGATGGTACGTATGGGAGTAGGGTATATTGAGACAATGCTGACCCATCGGACGTCAGAGTAATTGGTTGATCAATTACGCAATCGTGCAATTGGCACCCATTATGATTGCTAAGATCAGCTGGAAGACTTTCTTCGTCTTCATGTGCTTCAACTATGCGCACATCCCGATCGTGTACTTCTTCTTCCCAGAGACGAATGGTTACAAGCTTGAGAAGATGGGTCAGTATTCCTGCTACCTTTCTCGCAAAAGCATCGAAATTGACACAGTCGCTGCAGATGCAATCTTTGAGGAAGCCCATAAGGCAGGTCAGAATCCAGTCTTCACCGAACGACAGGTCCGTAAGGGAAAGAAGCATGTCGACGAGGAGAAGCACGGACACCCAGGCGCAGGATTTGACAGCGAGCCTGAGTATCCTGAGGGTACTTTGCGTGGTGCAGAAGAAGAGAAGGAGGAAATGACCAGGAGGAATTAGATGATACCCACGACATGGCGTCGCTTCGCGTAAGGTGATAGATTCACCGCGAGGCAATACGAGGCAATGATCTGAACGAGTGCTTGGAAATATAGGTCCCCAACTAGATCAAGGAATCTTTGACAGGTCTCGTTAATTGCCGTTTTGAATCTAGCGCCGATTGACAAAATCTCGGATGTCTTGGATCGACGCTAGTGACACGTCCGCAACGCGATCCAAAATGTCGTCACGCGTTTCTTGCGCCTGGCTAATGCGCAATTTGGTATCGAATGCTGTTTCCTTTATACCTACCTACATACATAACATATCATAGCCAGGAAGTATTCACGCCAGGCATTGGACGCAACATTGCACCAGGGAAATTCTCGTAGTCGCACAGCTACGCGTAATCCTGCAGCGATTTCTGGGTGGCGATCATCTTGCAGACGCATACCATGTCTTCTGAGCCCAGCGATACGGCGGTGGACACGCCGCCGACTTCGCCAGAAAATGGCGAGGACGGGCCTACTCAAGCGATGCATGAGGAAGAAGCGAAGATGGCTGCAATGAGGCAGAAAGAGGATGTGAAACGTGAAAAGAAATTGGCGGCCGAGCGGGACAGAGACCTCAAGGGCGGCCCTGGGGCCGTCGACCAGAAATACAAGGCATTGGAGTATCTGCTCAGCCAAAGCAAGCTTTACTCCGCGATTATGCTCCAGCAAATGACAAACCAGGAAGAAGCCGAGACGGCCAAGGATGAGAAAAGTCGCAAGCGTGCCGAGAAGCGCGAGGCGAAGGCGGAAGAAGCAGCGCAAGCGAGTCAGAAGAGGGCCACGAGAGGCACTGCAGCCACGGAGGCAAAGGCAGAGGAGATCCAAGAATCGCCGCAAAAGAAGTTGCCAACACGTGGTAGACCGTCAAAGAGCAGCAAAGGCGGCAAGATCTCGGACCATTTCAAGAGGGAGCAACTCGAGCAGAAGGCTGGCAAGGCCTCAATCCCAGAGGCCTTGGCAGAGGAGTCGAAAGACTCCGATGTGAAGCCGGGTGATATTGGCATGCAAGATCTGCGCTCAGCCAAGCAGCCTGATCTGGTGACAGGAGGCTTGATGCGGACATATCAGCTTGAAGGTCTGGAATGGCTGACCTCGCTATACGAGAACGGTCTGAACGGCATCCTGGCGGATGAGATGGGACTCGGCAAGACCATTCAAACCATCGCATTCCTGGCGTTTCTGCGCGAGAAAGGTGTCCATGGACCGTTTCTGATCGCAGCCCCCCTCAGTACAACCAGCAATTGGGTCGCCGAGTTCAAGAAATGGACGCCCGGCATTCCTGTCGTTTTGTACCACGGGAGCAAGCAAGAGCGCGAGGAGATCCGGCGCAAACGTCTTCGCAGTCCTGGCAGTGCTGACTTTCCGGTCATTTGCACTAGCTACGAAATCTGCATGAATGACCGCAAACACCTGGCACATTTTGGGTGGAAATTCATCATCATTGACGAGGGCCATCGTATCAAGAATCTGAACTGTCGGCTGATCCGAGAGCTGCAATCATACCAGTCTGCCAACAGGCTTTTAATCACTGGCACGCCGTTACAGAACAATCTGACAGAGCTCTGGTCCTTGCTGCACTTTCTCATGCCCAGCATCTTCGACAAGCTGGAATCGTTCGAATCATGGTTCGACTTCAGCGCCTTGAAAGAAAAGGGTGGGTACGAGCAGATTTTGTCCGAAGAGAGGAAGAAAAGTCTGGTGACTAGTCTGCACGCTATCCTGAAGCCGTTCCTGCTGCGAAGGGTCAAGACAGACGTCGAGACATCACTGCCCAAAAAGCGGGAATACGTGCTGTACGCGCCTCTGACCACAACCCAGCGAGAGCTATACCAAGCCATCTTAGAAGGAAACAGCCGAAGCTTTCTGGAAGAGAAGATGGTCGAAAGTATCAGTGGCCGCTCCACACCTGCGAGTGTCAGGAGTCGTAGCCTAAAACGCAAAGCTGTCGACAATGCTGCAACGCCCGACAAGAGCGCCAAGTCTAGCCGTGCGTCAACGCCAGCGACTGCTAATAGCACGGCCAACCGCTCCCGCAAAGCCAAGAAGAACACAAAGTATGAAGAGGTGTCGGATTCCAAGTACTTCAAACAGCTGGAGGAAGGCTTCTCGCCGACATCATCAGACTCCGAAGAGGCCGAAGATGAAGAAGAGACAGAACGAGCCAAGACGCTTCAAATGGCGAAACGAGAAATCTCTCAGAAAAAGCTCCAGAATCCAGTCATGCAATTACGGCAATGTTGTAACTCACCACACAACTTTTATTATCCTTTCGAACTTGACGATAACACGCAAGTGGATGAGAGCCTGGTGACCGAGTCTGGAAAAATGCTACTGCTTGACCGCCTCCTTCCTGAGCTTTTGAGGAAAGGCCACAAAGTGCTCATTTTCTCTCAATTCAAAACACAGCTAGATCTTCTAGAAACATACTGCTCCGAGCTCCGCGGCTGGCCCACATGCCGCATTGACGGCTCAATCGCCCAGTCAGACCGCCAACAACAAATCCTAGATTTCAACGACCAGAAGAGCAAAACGAACATTTTCCTCCTCTCCACACGCGCAGGCGGCCAAGGCATCAACCTAGCCGCAGCAGATACAGTTCTCCTGTTCGATAGCGACTGGAACCCCCAGCAGGACCTTCAAGCTCAAGACCGCGCTCACCGCATCGGTCAGACACGACCGGTCATAGTTTACCGATTCGCGACCAAAGGCACGGTGGAACAAATGCTGCTCGAGAAGGCCGACTCCAAACGTCGACTGGAGAAGCTTGTGATTCAAAAGGGGCGGTTTCGGAAAGATGCAGAGGTCGCTGGTGCCGATTTCACTGAGCTGCAGAAGCTTTTGAGCAAAGACGACGGTGAGAGGATCGACATTGCGGACGGAAAGGGTGTGCTGAGTGATGAGGACTTGGCGATTTTGACGGATAGGAGTGCGGAAGCGTTTGAGAGGGCCGAGAGTGGGATCGATGTCGTGGGGAGTGCGTTTAAGGCTGTGGAGACGAAGAAGGATGGGGTGGGGTTGCTGGAGAGCTTGCAGAAGTAGGGTGTCGGTCGTGTGCGGCATCATGCGTGAAATGAATATACCTGATTACCGAAGCCGTGAGGTCTCTCTTACCGCTGGCCGCAATGCCCGTAGACGGTCCTCAGTTGGCACTTTCTTCATTAAACTGCCTTGGCTTTCTGTCGTGCACGAGCAGAGCCTTTACCATATACACTGTGCCGAAGCCTGTATCTGTAAGAGGTTCCGCGGGCTCGTCCGCGCTTTATGTATCTGTTCTGAAGTGACAGTCCTCGGTGGCATTACGTATGGCGATACGTGGAGGAGAATATCATCACGCAGTGACCCTGCTCAATGCACTGGAGATGTCAATACATGTACGAGTCAAAGTCATGGAAGAAAAATCTCGCTAGGAAACATGTGATGAGCAGATTTGGTCGAGTGTGATGATGTTTAGCGAAACCGAAAAATTTGGGGGCAGCTCTGATACTTAGCTACTAGTCGCCAGCTATCTCGACTTGATACCATTGGATCATTGAAGTAACACCAGACAGACAGGAGAATGGTACATGTAGCACGCGCGCCTAACATGCGATAGCATACTGACCTTCGTCATGCCCATCTCCGCCGATCAGGAGCGCCAACTGCTCAACCACTACGGCATCAGCTCGCTCTACCCCAACACCTGGCCCAAGGCCGAGGACCACGACGACGAGTCTGAGGAAGAGCTGGAAAGCAGCCAGGTCAACGGTGGACCCGTGCGACTCCCGTCCAAAGCATCGAAAGCTAGCAGCGAAGCCAGACAGTCGCGATTCTACAACATCGACCGGCATGCCTCGGTGCGCTCCAGCTCGGGCATGGGCCCTGATGCGGCGGTCAACAAGGACGAAGCGGACCCGCTGGGAATGCAGCCGTCCATCACGACGACCCTGCGAAGCCGAGGGCTGCCCGTCGAGGAGAATCTCAAGTTGCGCAACCAGTTCCTACTGAGCAGCACCTCCTTCTCGCCCGCGATGTTCCTGTCGCAGGTGCACAAGGATGCCTCAACCGAAGACCTTCTGCGTGGTCTGGATACGCTGAGTAAGAGCATCGAGCAGAAGAGCGCGAGTCTGAAGGTGTTGGTCGAGAGCAACTTTGAGAAGTTTGTCAAGGCCAAGGCCACCATCGACAACGTCTACACCGAGATGCGGACCCAGGGCGCCGATGACGTTACACCTCAGCCAGCGTCTTCCACGGCGGCATCTGGGCGGGCTACGGCGCGACATTCCAGGATATCGAGTCGGAACACAGCTCACTTTAGGACGGCGAGCGGGAACAACTTCTCTCCGACCAAGGCTAACCCGAGTGACAAGAAGAAGAACGCGCTTACCAAGGAGTCCGAGTATGGTGTGGCTGGCATCAAGGCTCCGCTGCAGGAGCTCTCGACCAAGGCAGAGGAAGTGTGGGGCCCTACGCTTGGCGGCAGAGAGAAAGAGGAGACGTTGCGGTCGGTCTTGTTGGCGTTGGAGCAACACCGGGAGATATTCAAGCTCAGCGGAATCGTGGCCGAGGCGATGAAGGTCAACGATCATGATACCGTTGTTGCGTCATGGAAGACGGCCCAAAAGTATGCGGATCAGGCTCGGAACATCGCCGCGATTACGCGTGCGAACGACAGTCGGCTCGCAGATCAGGATGCGCAGCAGATCTTGCTCACAGCTAAGATGTGGCATGAGGTCAATCAGCAGACGGAGACATTCAAGCGGGAGATTTGGCGCAGGCTGAAGAATAGTCACGGGAGGAAACCAGCGGCTGTCCCGGACGAGACCGATCGTGAGGAGCATATGGAATTGATTGGAGTCCTGCTCCAGCTTGGCGTGGACGAAAATCCGATCTGGCAGTGGCTCAACAGCCGGTACCACTATTTGAAAGACAAGATTGCCCGGTCTTTCGAACGCAGTCGAATTGAGATTGAGATCATGCGACGCAAACTGTCGAACAGTGGACTACCTGACATCAAGAAGAATGCGCAATTCCTCAAAGCCGCGACCAACAGCAGCTCGTTGCTGAAATCCAAGGACCTTAGTAGGGAGAGCGACACTCCCGCCGTTATCGCATTCTGGGATAAAGTTTATCAGTCTCTTAACAATCTGCTTGGCTCGACTGATGGTATACTGGGCGAACTCCAGGAGTTTTGGGAGACAACGCAATCGTTCATCGACGGCAAAGCCCAGAAAGCATTGCCGACTGCTGTCTTTGCCGCTGCTAGTGCGACAGGAAGCTACGAGCACTTCGAGCTGGAACCAGATGATGTGGCCAATCTTCGAGCCGGCGCCCTGGAACTTGTCAACCAGACCCGCGAGAGCGTCATGAGCTTTTTCGCGGACGCGCCGGCGGAAGATCTGAGCGATTTGTACAGTCCGGTCCCTCCCACACCTATCACGCTCGACTCAGCTGGGGGTAACAAATCGTCGAGCTCCCGCCGGACGTTTACATTTGATGCCTCGACCGTACCCGCTCCAAGCCCATCGAAGGGAGAGGCTTGGGAGAAGTTTGCATTCTGGCCGCCTTATTCCAATGCCCTGGCCGGTTCGTACTACCTCGCTCGAATATTGACGCTCGTCGGCACTGCTGTTGCGGAGCTGTCCAGCCTGACTGTTATCAAGTCCACGCACAACTCGCATGAAAGTCTCAGGGGTCTCGTCAGCGCAGTCCGCGAACGCTGCATCCAAGCTCTTTGCGCCGCATGGCAATCAGACGCTGGCGAGCGCTGCAAATTCCTGGAGGTCTGGCGGCGGGCACCAGAACGTCGAGATCTGACAACTATGCCTGCTTCGTTCATGGCGTATGAGGAGAAGGTTATTGGCAATTTCCAGAAGGTAGCGTACATCAGCGAAGCTACAGGCGCGACCGCTGAAGTCATTATACCGCCGCCCGCCAAATTGTTACAAGGGATCAGGAGCTGCTTTGTGACCAGTTTATACAAGACCCTCAGCGGAATGGTGGAGAATGCTGAGAAGATGAAAGTGGAAGGCTCTACTGCTGCGGACCCGGATGGCATCACCACGCCCCTTCACAAAACCAACTTTGCGAACGCAGACGGCTCCGTCGAAGCCGTGGTCGATTCGAGCAACAGAAACGCCCGAATGCTGATGACGTTGTCTAATCTGGCATACCTTCGGTCAGACATTATACCCCACCTCATTTCCCAGTTCGAGTCCTCCTTTTCCGTCAAACTCACCGACGAAAGCAAAACCATCCACGACGCACTCGGCCAGATCGACGCTCGCGAATTTAAAGCTTACGTCAAGCCCACCGTCGACCACCTCGATACCATCATCAGCGCCGGCATCTCCGACCCCGCCTGGGCACCAGCCGCCGGCACCCGCCCCGAAAACGTCCGCTCGTACATCTCTGACGTCCTCCTCACCCTCGTCCTCGTGCATTCCGAAGTCTCGACCACCGCCTCTACCTTGACCAACCAAATCTTGTCCTACCTCCTCGAAAGCGCCTCCGCCTCTCTCTTGCACGCCTTCAAGAGCCGTCAAACCTTACACTATGACCTTTCTGCCCTCATGCAAGCGACGGTGGACGTGGAGTTTCTGGCGCAGACGCTCAATCAGTTCACCACGGATCGGGCGGGGGATCTGCAGAGCCAGATTTATCTGGCGTTGGATGAGAGGACGGATGAGGAAGCTAGAAGGAGGTTGCAGGGGGAGTTGCCGGAGATGCGGGGAGTCTTGAAACGCTTGAGGGAGGGGACGAGAGGGGAGTTTGGATGTTTTAGGAGGGAGAGGAGGGGGAGGGGTGTTGGTGGGGGCGGCGGTGAGGGGGGCAAGGTTAAAGGTTAGATCCATGGGTTAGGGATGAATTGGCCCAAGTGAAGGATTACTGTAAATGTCTTTCGATATTCTTCTAACGAGATCTTAACGCATCAAGCACGTCACTACAATCCATATATCTGCCTAGTACATAGATTGTCATTTTGTGAATCCGTAGTAATGAAATATACGGAGTAGGAGGTAGTACACGTTGGAAGTACTGTGATAGTGCTGCGGCGAAGACGGACATGAGCACGGACGTTTTTCGATGACGCTTCGCCGCTTGGCAACTTTGAGCCGCAACATGTCGTGTGCGGCGAACGCCCTTCTTTGCTGTTGCATTGGGGGGAACTTCCGGAACTTCCGTTGCTGAAGAGGCTTGAAGAAAGAGGAGAGTCATCGAGAAGTTTCAAGCCGCGCGAGTGGTCGTCCAGCACCGGTAGGCACAGAGTCATTATCGCCACCACGCGGGGTGGCATGCTAGAGAAAGCCAAGGCATGTCTTCGCTCCGGAGCACGAGAGAGTCTGCGGTCGACGGGTGGCCAGACGGCCCATCGAAGCAAGCGACTGGTCTACTCGTCGTTCTGGAATCATGGCGCTGGCGACCTCGAGCTGCCGCCGTACATGCTGTCGACCGCGACGCCCGACTTGCCGTTGCGAAGCGGTAGCCGCAGCAGTGCTCGAAGAGGAAGGCGCGATGGGGAGCAAGGTGCGACTAGTGGCGAAGCAGGTACAGATGGTGTCTTCTTAGACTTTCTGTATCCACCTCAAGCATTGGCTCTCATGTCGAGAGCGAAGGGACCAGCGGTGAAGAGATGGGAGAGGCGGAATGTGCGTCGGCTGCCCGATGGTTTCGTGCAGACTTCGCGAGGATACGCCTCGAAAGCCTCAGCTCCCCAGCCAGCCAATGCACCTGACAACACGCATGGGAAAGGTATCGAAGAGCAGGGCTACAAGCGAGGTGATGCCATTAAGGCCCTCGGCATGAAGTCGAATCCGCGTGAGAGTGTCTCTTCTGAGTCCGGTGGTGCTCAGGACAAGGAGCGACCAGGAGACACCGCGCACGAGCCGGACAAGAATGGTCACCGCGACTACCTTGACACTGACTTTGGATATTCTCCGGGAGAGCTTGCAGAGTCTTCTCTGGACCATGCAGATCGAATACGACGGATAATGCAAAGCACGCGACAGAACAACAAACGTGGCGAAACCGAACCTGAACTGGCCGACAAAGTGCTGAAGCTTTACGGCGACTCGATCTCAAAGCATAAACCAGACCTCAGACTCAACATGGAGTTGTTGGACTGGCTCTCCGTCTTTCCAGGCGACGAGATCGAGGAGACGTGCTCCGAACTGTATCGGTCCATACCGTCGAATCTGCGTACGTTGCCGGTGTACCTCGCGACATTGACAGTATATCTCAAGCGGGATCGACTCGTGCAGGCTTTCAACCTGCTCAAGGATGCCTTCGCCAACATCGACAACGGTGATCAGGTTGCCAAGGCCTTCTTCGAGTATGCATTGAAGGGGCAGAAGTGGCAGTTGGCCACCTACATCGAGAGCCAGTATCGACAGGTACAACAGAACTCGCCCGAGCAAGCCCGGACCGAGAAGTTCTGGTTTCTCGTTTCAAGCATACCAAAACTGCTTCCTACGGCGCTGTTGCTGGTTGCTCATATTCGCGAGCTTGACGCGAAGCAGCTGCTGCACGAGCGGACCTCACGTTTCGCTGCACGTTTTTTCAAGGAAGCTCTGATCCAAGAGTTCCAGGCATTTGACGGTGTCCAAAGAGATCGAACATTTCGCCGCCGTAAAGTTCCCAGCCATCGCATCGGTCGGCTTTTCCGGCACATGACAGCCTGGATCGAAGACCCCGCGGGCTTCTACC
Source organism: Teratosphaeria destructans (assembly GCA_010367425.1). NCBI lineage: Eukaryota > Fungi > Ascomycota > Dothideomycetes > Mycosphaerellales > Teratosphaeriaceae > Teratosphaeria > Teratosphaeria destructans. The sequence continues at coordinate 546,689 of WBMN01000011.1, forward strand.
AGCAAATGATCGCTGCCATGATTAGTCCAACCTGCAAATATACGTATGCCGAGGTGCAGCGATCCGTCTGGTACGCCTACGACGAGCGGAAAAAGAGTTTTCCCGAATCTGCTCTGCCCATGGATGTTTTAATGGGACTACTCCAGCACACTATAGTGTTTTTTGATCCATTGGCTGAAAAGCAACTTTTCCTGAGGACTGTCACCCCGACGACTGTATGCAACGACTGGATCAAGTGGTACGGCAGGCTCAGAAAGGATGCCTTGGATCTTATGCTCACCCACACCGCGAGGGACGGTAATCTTGCACGATACGAGCCATGGCTGCAACATCTCAAGCAACACTACCCTGATTTCGAGGCCCAGGAAAATCTGCTTTGGACAGCAATTTTGTACCACGCGCGACGCAATGATCTTCAAGGCGCCAGAACCGCTTTTGATGAACTCGCAGCCAGCGCCAAGAAACATGGCAAGTCTCCACCATTGAAAGCCTGGAATGTACTTATTCATGCTTTTCACCGTGCCGACGATCTAGACGGCGGTATCAACGTGCTCCTGGACATGATTGAGAAAGACATCGCGCCAGACCAGTTCAGTTTCGGCCCCGTAATGGAAATGCTGGCCAAACGAGGAGACGTGGACGGTGTACAGGATTTTCTCGCTCAGTATGACGCCTTGGTGCCTGGCAGACGCAATACGTTTTTATACAGTAGCCTGATGACTGCTTTGGTCAATTGCGGCGAGATTGACCAGGCCGAAGTTGCACTCAAAGGCCTCGTCACGGACGTCAAAACCGAGAAGACTGTGTCAGGTTCTCTGACAATGTGTTTCAACATTCTGCTCAGTACCCATGCGCGCCGACGTAACGTCGATGCAACGATGGCGACCTACCGTTGGATGAAAGGTGAAGGGGTTCATGCTGATGCTCAGACCTTCGGGGCCCTCTTCCAGGCGTTGACTGCCTATCGTCATACAGATTCCGCGTACAAGATCCTTCGAAAAGGTATGTACAGCTCTAATGTCGTGCCGACTGCTTTTCATTATGCCATCGTGATTACTGGCTATGTCAACGAGGGCAGGTGCGATGACGCGCTTGCGGCCCACGCGGATATGGTGCGGCGGGTAATCAAGCCGAGTCTGGCCAGCAACGCTGCATATTTAAAAGCGAAGGCTCTCCGCGAACTGAAGAGACGAAAGCGCAACCGTAGGGGCCGTGGTGTACCAATCCACAGCTATAGGCCTTTGAAATCATCTATGGCTGAGTTTCGAAAGATTCTCTCATCCAGCGAGCATCGAGGCGCGGGTGTTGCTGTTGAGGGGTCATACTCATACGGTGCGTTCCTGTATCAGCCGGATCAGCCATCGGCGTCGTACTTCGCAATCCTCATCGAGATACATGGAAAAGCGCGATGCTTTCGGGTGGCGACGAAGCTTTTTCAGGAGTATTGGGCGAAAATGGCCAAGAAGCGCGGGGCAGATAATGCTTTACTGGACATGCCGTTGCAGATGCTGTCTGCCATGATGTCAGCTCATTATCATGCTGGCGAGTATGACCAGGTGGAGAAGTGTTGGGTGCTCGCCAAGAGGCAGGTCGACTTGATTGCCAGGCGCGTTCCTGTGCCAATGCTCACGAAGCGAGAGGACGCCAAAGATCGCGGGTCCCAGGAGACTTTGCCTGACTTGATGGACATCGAGCCACCGGCCGCGGGTACTGAGGCGTCGGAGGCTGGATTCCAAATCGAATTGCCAGTGAAGAAGGAGGCGGATGCCAACGCCAAGAAGCGTGGCAGGAAAAGAAAGACCGACATTGCTTTGACCACAAGCGATGCGATTACCGTATTGTTTCCCGACTCCGCGGTGTCGATGGACAGCCCAACCCCACAACAGCCCACCCCCGGCCGCGCCAATATTCTCGACAGACCTCTCCGCTGGTACCTCCGCGCCCTACACAGCCAATCTCGCACCCAAGACATGCTCACCACGGTCTCACAAACCTTATCTCAAGGCTACACAATGTACAACAGAACCTGGAACGACTTCATCCAAATGCTACTCGAAGCCCAGCCGCCGCTCATTAACCTCGCGTTCGTCCTCGCCGAACGCTTCCTTATGCCCTCCTGGCCTGGCTGGGTGACATCCGGAAGCAAGCAGCCAAGACCGCCTAAGCGCTCCGATATCGCGCATGGATCAGAATATATTCGCGCGAGATATATGTCGCCGCGACACTTGATACCGCAGTATAAGACGTTGGTGCAACTGGGTGCGGCGCTGTTGAGGCTGCGGCGATTGGAGGTTTCCGGGGAGTTGGGCAGGTTGGATTTGGGGGCGTCCAGGAAGTATGTGGGGAGTGTGAAGGCTGTGAGGGAGGCCGCGCCCAGAACAGTCTGGGCGGTGCAGAGTATGCCGGCTGTGGAGGATCATTTGCAGAGAACTTTGTTGAGAGGGGAGGTCGGGAGTTTTGGGCGGTCGGGGTAGCGATGGTGTAGGGATTTGCTGGGCCATGGGCTTGGCGTGGAGGTAGGGGTTCGGGGCGAGAGGCGGTGTGTATAGGGATAAATTACTCGTAGGATGTGTATCAACATCAAGCTCTTTAACAATGCGTCGGAGACTACATAAGGCAGGCAAATTGTTCTGCACTACTTTCTTTCAGAAATGGGAGATTGAGGGATGAGGTACCTTCTAAAAAGACTGGTCAGGTACTAGTTCACTTACCACGGAAGATGTCAGCTAGGTAACGCATTCAACCTTCTGGTTGCGATCACTATTCTATCAGGTAGTGACAGATCTGTTAACGCTCTTATATAAAGACTCGCCACGGGCAGTAGGTTTACGTGGCTCATCACGGTAAGGTAGGTTCTAAGCTTTACGCCAAGCTTATTCTGCTGGAAGCCCGGTCAAAGTACAGTACCTTGGCAGTTGAGATGACATGCATGATGAGGACAGGGCTGGGGTTGTAATGGCGATGCCAAACGCTGTACCTCATACCAGTCTCTAGGATCGATAGGTCACACGGCTCGGGTGTCTCGACCCCAAAGGCCCCATCGCGCGTCTCGTCTTATCTTGTGGCGGCGAGAAGCTTTGGTAGCGTACATACGAGGCAACCTCTTGGATACCTGCTTTTCCCTGACGACTGGAGTCTGGACCTTGTCAGGAAACAGACCTTCATCGTGAGACGGCTCATACACGCAGGCTGCTGTGAGCATGTATCACGCGGAGCGACACCTTCGATGCCCTCACACGCCTTCGAAACAGGACCATGGAGACTGAGACCGACGGTCCGCGCGGTTCGACAGAGCGCACGGCCTGGGATGCTGCTCACGGGAATGAATGTGCGGCGGTGAATGCGAATGGCATCCTCGGCATGCTTCCCGCTGCGGTGATCAACGGAAACCAGGACCCTCCGTTCAGTCGACAGTCGGTACAGTATTCTGAGCGCCGCGGCTCCGTCTTCGATACGTTCACTCGGCGTCGCTCTTCTGGCCGCGCCTCGCAGCGCCGAGCTTCGTTGCGGCTCCAACGCCTGACTACCACCGGCCGCACATGGTGGAAGTTCACGCTGCGCGATTGGGATGACGAAGATGAGCAGGACTGGTGGTTCGCGTCGACGGCCATTCCGCTGCTGGCGGCGACCATCGGACCACTGGCGAATGTCATGAGTATTGCTGCTCTCGTCACCTATTGGCGCATGTGTCTGGCTCCAGGAGTAGACTCCCACACCGCGAAGCGATGTGCTTGGGATGGCGATCCAAGCGTGCTGGTGACGCAGCTCGACGGAGAGACGTACAGAGATCCGAGGTGGTGTTATTGGCTCAATCTGGCTTCTTTGATTGTGGGATTCATTGGGAACTTCTTCTTGCTTTGCAATTTCACGAACAGGATTCGTTATATTATCGCCTTGCCTGTCACGATCGTCATGTGGTATATTGCTACCGGCATACTCATTGCCATTACAGTCTGCATGGAGGTCTATGTGCCTCCTGTGAGGCCACAACAGACATATACTCAGGGTTTCTGGTATGCCGTCCTTGCTGCATGCATGTACATGATCTGTTCAATGTTGCTTATGGTTAATATGCTTGGATATTTTTTGGGACATTACCCACAACACTTCACGCTCACAGAATCGCAGAGGACACTCATCCTACAGACAATGCTTTTCTTCATCTGGCTGGCAGGCGGTGGAGGCATCTTCTCAGCGGTGGAATCACGGTACGGGACACAAGATCAAGATTGGAGCTTCGTCAATTCACTGTACTTCTCGGATGTCACTATCTTGACGGTCGGCTTCGGCGATATGTATCCTTCATCGAATGTCGGTCGCGGCTTAGTCTTTCCGTATTCTGTCGGGGGCATAATCATGTTGGGTCTGATGGTTTCGAGCATTACCAAGTTTGCAGCCGAAATTGGGACGGAAAAGGTTATCAGGCGGCACGTCGAGAACGCCAGAACTCGAACCATTGGTCGTACAGTCACTTCATCTATGGAGCTCGAACAGAGAAGAGGCTTGCAGGAGGGTGAGAGACCCGTCATCTCCGCTCCCATCCAGGCTGTAGATGCGTCACGGCCAACGACAATCCACATCAGCGATCCAAGAGCCGAGATGAAAGGTCCAAGGCGTGTTGGAGCGGGCTTTGGTACTCTCAAGCGCGTGGCTTCCTATGCCACTCAGCCTACCAAACGCCGTACTCGTAAACCAAAGTTGATCCTGCTGCGAGAAGAGAAAGATCGATTTGAAGCCATGCGGCACATCCAGCACGACACCTCGCGATTCAAGCAGTGGTACGCTCTCAGCATGTCCATCATCGCTTTCGGCGTTCTCTGGTGCGCGGGCGCAGCAGTCTTCTGGGTCTGCGAGCGCTATACACAGGGCATGACATACTTCCAGGCACTGTACTTTTGCTATGTCTCCCTCCTCACCATTGGATACGGCGATTTAGCGCCCAAGAGCAATCCAGGGAGGCCATTCTTTGTGTTCTGGAGTTTGATCGCAGTACCGACCATGACTATCCTTATCGCAGATCTGGGCGATACCGTCATCAAGAAATTCAAGACCGGCACTTTTCGCCTGGCAGACTTTACCGTGTTACCGAAGCATGGTGTTTGGCGCGACTTTGTGGAAGAGCAGCATTGGCTGTTCACGTGGCTGCAGCAGCGCAAGGAGCGCAAGGAGGCGAAGAAGCGGCTGGAAGAAGGATTTCGGATTGGACCGGATCCGAACCTCGCGCCCACTCCTACGATCGATGAGCTTGCTAGAGATGAGCCGAGCCATGTAGAACTGGCACGGAGACTCCCGGCCGCGATCCAAAAGGTCGCCGCTGATGTCAAGGACAACTCGAAAAAGTTCTATTCCTACGAAGAATGGGTCGAATTCACTCGGCTCATCCGTTTCTCCGCCCGCAAGCCTGAAGATCGCGAGACTGCCGACGAGGAAGAGGAGGGGCTGATCGAATGGGACTGGATCGGGGAGGATAGTCCGATGATGTCGAAGGGTAGCGAGGCGGAGTTCGTGCTCGAGAGGTTGTGTGAGAGCATGAATCGGTGGGTCAAGCAGACTACTCAGGCTCTGTTGAAGAGTGATGGTGAGGACGGTGATGAGAAGCTCCCGGGGTCCAGGAGACGACGTGGTAGTGAGGATGGCCGTCTACGAAGGAGGATTGTGGATGGTGACTCGTTGGATGACGGGATCGGACCACAGGATGAGCGGAAAGATTGACCATGTGACCATGAGTGCATGGCGAAATGATCAGCGGCGGTCTGTCTGATGCGCTCACACGGTGCGTTGGATGTATATCATTTATGATGTGTTATCTAGGTCTGCCCTCCCGGCGCTCAAATCTACGTGCCCTGTCATTCGCAGGCGAAGCGAGTCGGCACCACATTTGGGAGAGGTCTAGCTGCACAACTCAGCTGCACGAGTCCCTGCGTTATGCTGCATCTCAAAGAAGAGGGCGGACAGTCATCTGGTGAATTGGTAGACATGTGGCTAATCAATGCCCGGACGCATCATCTGCAATGGTTCAATGATTGCCGGGTGCCATCATATGCTATACTCTCGCACACGTGGGGTGAAGAAGAAGTCACATTCGCCGACATGCACACGCAGACCCAGAGCGAGTACACCACCAAGCAGGGATGGCAGAAGATCCTGTTCACCTGCGCTCAAGCTCTTGACGATGGTATCGAGTGGGCATGGATTGATGCCTGTAAGCTCCAAGCCGCAGCGGTGAGAAATGTGTCGTTTGCTGATGGAGCCCAGGCTGTATAGACAAGAGCAGCAGTGCAGAGCTGTCGGAAGCGATCAACTCAATGTTCTTCTGGTACTGGCGGGCACGGGTCTGCTATGCGTTTCTCGAGGACATCTCATACCAGCCGCGCCGCGAAGACGAAAGTGTGCAGGCCTGTGATCTCAGCCTTTGGCAACCTGGATCGGAAGGGTCTCATGAGAGATTCCGTCCAAGCCGCTGGTGAGAATCAGAGGGGCATTCTCTGCGCCGCTGGAGCTGATCAATGTTCTCGTGCAAGGTTCACTCGTGGTTGGACTCTGCAAGAGCTGATCGCTCCCACACAGCTGCGGCTCTACGATAGAGATTGGCGGATGATAGGAGACAGGGCGTCGATGACCTCAGCTCTGCAAGAGCTCACAGGCATCGACCAACAAGTCCTTTGCTGGTCTGGCTCAGGAATGCCTCCGGACGATTCAATCACCGCCCTACGTCGGCACCTAGATGGCTACAGTATCGCTCAACGGATGTACTGGGCCAGCTCGAGGAGCACGTCACGTCCCGAAGACGTGGCATATTCGCTTCTGGGTCTGTTCAACGTCAATATGCCATTACTGTACGGCGAAGGCAGCAAGGCGTTCATTCGACTGCAGGAAGAGCTTATCAAGGCCTCGACTGACGATACCATTTTCGCGTGGCACCACACCAAGATAGATCGGCTGAAGGTTAGGGATCGAGGGTCTGATGGCCAGTCGCGGCTGCTGGCCGACCACCCGGCACAGTTTGCGCACAGTAGCAATATCGTGTGTCGCCACCATGGCGTTCACCATCATGCATACGAATTGACAAATGCCGGGCTCAGCATCACCGCACCGGTGATACACGAGGATTCGGCCGGATTGCCAAAGAGCTGGGTCATCCTGAATTGCTGCCACCGCGAACGACCTTTCGCTGCCTTAGCATTACGGCTATATTACTCCAAAGAAGGCAAGCACTACGAAGTCTCGCGCTCCTCCCGGAATCTGCGACCTACCTTGCCGGGTTTCTTGCGCCTTGACGAGGAAAGCCGGGGGATAAGACTCGAGACCATCACCATTGCCAGATGTTCCAAGTCATCAAGCTCTCCTCCGCTGTCACTCAAATCGGTCACGAGTCGCGGATGTGTGATCATCGAAACGGACATGAACAATACTCCCATTGAGCTTCTGCAAACGGCACCGACGTCGGGCATCATCCGCAGTCTGTTGCATAGTCAGTTTGTCAGCCTGCCTGTAGCGCACGCATCCGGGATATCCGCTGTGGGTGTACGCCTGGAAATCAATCAGCTATTCTTAGGCCGCAAGTCGGATTGCCAGATCGATGTCATCATCCATAGCCGAGTCCGGGACACGAGAGACAGATGGAATCATTTGGTGCTTCATGAGATCAAGCTGGCCTTAGTCCTCGTAGCAGAATCGAGGGTCGATCTGCGCCAGCGCGTGCAGAGATACGAGATGCAGCTACCGTGGACTGCGGAGTCCCCTTCAGGAAGCCTCAACGACGATGTCGATATCGAAGATTACAATGCAACAGGACCAGAGAAAGCGCTCCTCGCCATCCCAGACTCGAAATGGGCTGTGCAAGCGACGCTTTTTCCCGCGGGCCCGCAGAAGGGCCCCTGGATCGTACAGCTCGGCGTGCAGGAGGTCGTGGCAGACGCCTCTGACAACGCCCACGTCTCGGCGGCACCTGGATGTTCAGAGGCACGTCTTCAAGTCGCACTGTTCCAGGAACGAGGCGGGGATGGCTCGCTGACGGAGCAGCCTGCTGTCTTGATATCTGACTGAGCACGAGATGCGACGAATCACTGGCCTGCACCTGTGAAGTGGTGCGTAATGTGACGTCGCCCGCCTCCGCTATGCGCTTTACCGGGCGCTGGCCATTGGAGTGCTGCGATGCTCTGTGTGGAATCACAATGTGAGACAGGGCTGTTCTGAGATAACAACACAAAGCAAGGGTGAGTGTGTATAGTAGCAAGAGAAGCATGCCGCAAGATCGCTACCCCTTCGATGGAGCCCTTGAATGCTGCTTTAGCATCGACATGGCACTCTTCCACGAGCAACGAGAAGAACCATCTGCATCCGATCATGCGCGCCAGGGTACACCAGTTGCCACAAAAAGATCACCCAGAAACCTCCAGATCCCACTTCCCTCCTCCCCTCCTCCCCACAACCTCCCTGGCACCAGTCATCACGATAAACAGCATCTACCCCTAATACCCTCTCCAACCTCCTCTCTCCTTTGACCCAACCACCGTCGCACAGCCCTCCTCCTTTGCCTCCAGACAAGAAGACCGAGAGACCAAGCGGGGAGAACAATCCGTTCGTCCGCCACACATAAGTACGTAAACAGACACCGACGACCTCTCCTGATCTCTCGTTAAAACGGCTTGATTGAGGCGAGTTGGCGCAAGGCCGGCGCAGTCCGCACCCAACCCCGAATCGACCGTACCGACTTCTCGTGGCAATGGATACGGTCGTAGCATGGGGTGGTGGGACCGATGGAAGTCATGCATCGAGCCGAGTCGAGTCAACTCGGTCAATCATGCAAGAAACACGGACGACCTCCGCTGAAACCTGCTACTGAGTCTCGAGCAGGCGAACTATCAAGTCGCATACAGGGCTATGCAAGTCCAATACACTGTAGACACCACATCCAGCAACAAACCCTACCGCCCAAACCCAAACCACCCCCTCCGCTTCTCCACCTTCTCCTCCCCACCCCTACCCACACCCGCATCCGGCATCCGCACATCTCCATCCCCACCTTCGACGCCCTCGCCCGCCCCTCGCCCCGGATACCCAACGTAATTCCATGCCACGTCCAGAAACATCGGCTTGACCGGCACGGGCTGGACCGCCGGCGGATACGCCACCAGGTGCCTGCAGTCCACGCCCCGCCCGGGCGACGGATACGCCATGAGGTTCTCCACGGCCGGCGCGGCCGACACCATGTCCTTCTCCGCCGCGAGACGGGAGTTGGACTCCAACTTCTGCATTTCGACTCGCGCGTGCGTGCGGCGCAGCAAGGCGGTGGTGTGTTTCTGTAGTTCCTCCGCGGAAGCGGGTAAGATGTCCAGCGACGGCGGGGCGGAGTCCTCGGCCGTCCTGCTGGTGGATGGGCGGACTGTGGAGGCCAGATCCTGCGCGCGGCTGAGAAGCGCCAGGGCGTTCAGGTGGTTGCCGAGCAAGATATGCGAGTACGCGATATTGACACACTTGAGGGCGCGGAAATACGCGATTTTGCCGTCCAGTTCCTCTACAAAGGTCGCATCGCGCATGGCTCCCCGCAGTTCCTTGATAGAAAGGATGTCACGCACCGTCGCGTCGAACAGGACGTTGCGTTCCCGCAACCTCGCCAGTCGACGACCACGCGGTTCTTCTTTCTCCGGGTACTCACTCCCATCCTTGCGTTTGCGTGACCTCTTCTGCTGATGAGGGGAAGGAAGGGCAAGCCCGTCATCTTCTCCGATCAACACGCGGTTGCGGCCGATGCGCCAGGAGATCATGTCGTAGCTGACCGACAAACTCGTGACGCGTAAATCCTGCATCCGCGGATCACCTTCATCCACGCGCTCCTTCTCCAGCTCATCAGTCGCGCGTTTACTGGCGTCGGCAGCGTCCTGAGCAGCAACGAGGATGTCGTCGTACGCGGCCGCTTTATCGCGAGATGACGCCGTAGGATTAGAAGAAAGGTAAGACCGCAGCCTCGCCTCAGCAGCAGTCACCCCCGCCAAGGCCTGTCCGATCGACGCATCCACGATGTTCGCTCTCCTCCCCCTCCACGTGACACTATTCGGGACCTCCATCGGCCTGGCCTCCTTCTCCGCCTCCGTCTTCGGCGCCGGCTTCTCCTTCAACGCCCACGCATCCACCGCCTCGACACGACGCACCAACTCCTGATCCTCGACGGGGAAGTACCTCCTCGCGACCGCGGGGATGCCCACCGTCCTCGCCAAGCCGGCCTGGTACGCCGCATACCTGATCGTCGGATCAACCGCCGTGGCCAACACCTCCTTGAACACCTCCTTCTTCCCCCGCTCATACAGACTCGCATACACCACCCTCGCCTCCGCATACGCCCGCAGACAACCCCTCCACCGCTCCTTCCCCTCCTCGCCGCCCTTCTGCCCTCCCGCCTGTTTCTCAAACTCCTCCGCGCCCGCCAACGACGCACGATACGCCCGCGCCTCGAGCACATCCTGGTCACTCGCATGACTAGTATCCTGCCGCGTCAATGACGCCACGAGCTCCGCGGCGACCTTGACAGCTTTGTGCAGTCGGGAGATGATGTGCGCTCTCGTGCTACCCGTGATGCCGCCTGCGTCGTCCGAGTGCGAAGTCTTGATGTGCATCGCATGCGCCCACGCCCGCTCGCTCGTCAAGATGAGTAAACGACCGTATTCATGGTTGCTCCCGATGTTCTCGGCGGTAACGTCCTTCTTGGCGAATTTCTCCCTCTTGGGCGTTGCGAGACCGAGGCGTTTGCGGAGCGAGTGCAGTTGGCGGGAGAGCTGGGCGCGGTAGGTGGCGTAGTCGCCGATCAGTAGAGTCTCACGCCGGGCGGAGACGAAGGCGGTGATGTCCATGACGGTACGCAATGGGTGGTAGACGAGATACAGAGTGGGAAGCCTCAACACCTCAAGTATATCAGGCGGGGCTGCCATGACTCATGCTGCAGTATAGATATCACAACCCGACATCATCTTGATGTAGTAATAATACCAGAGATAATCAAGTGTTATCTCAACGTAGTAATACGCAAGATAATTGACTCTTAAGATCCGACGAGGACCTCATATTCCCAAGTATACACTCATAACTAAACTCGCACCCCGCACCAAAAAAACGCCATCGCTAATCCCGCTCACATTCCCTCCTCCCCAAATGAAACCCCTCACTCCCTCCCCCAAACCTCCCTCTCCTCCTCCCCCGGACTCGTCCTCTCCTCCCCCACCCCCCCATACCTCCTGCCCTCCCACGGCTGCACGCCCCCTGTCTCATCCCTCCCCTCCACATCCCCAACACCCACCTGCCAACCCTCGGCCTCCGCACCCCTGACCTCAAACGGCCCATCCAACGTGTGGTTCTCATCCACCAACTTCGTCTCCGCCCGATCCGGATTGTACCCCTGCCGCACCTCCTCCGCCCCCTCCGGCACATCCGGATAAGTCTTGACGAAATGCTTCTGCTCCACGGAATTCCACCCGGGCCCGCCTTCCTTCCTGGCACGGACGCGCTCCACGGCTTCAGCCTCGTGGTCTTCGACCACCAAATCCACGAGCTGGGAGTCACGGGACTTATTCGACGCGGAAGAGTCCTGACGGACCAACCTCCCTACCACGGGAACATCCGCCACAGCGTCCACAAGCCTCTCTTTGCCTTTGGACAACTTACTCCCTCCCTCACCAGAACTCGAAGACCCCCGCTTCTTCTGCCTCTTGCCCGGGTCATCATGCTGGTGCACCTCCTCCTTGACCCTCTCGATCCTACTCTTCCTCCTCTCCCGATTTGCCTTCGTCGGCTGCAAAATCGCCCGATTCGTGCTCGAACTAATCATGTTCGGCTCCGTCCTCACCCGATCCTCTCTCGACGCATAATGCGTATTGATGACCGGGTAATTCCAGTCCCCAAACTCCAACGCCCTCGCATTCGAATACAGCCTCTCCTCCTCCGCATCCAACTCCGGCTCCTCCGGCTCCCTCGTAGCTCCATAATCCAACTTCTTCCCTCGACTCGTCGACCGATGCCCATTCCCTGGGCTCATAGTCCTTGCGTGACTATCTGCAAACCGACTCAACAGCGGCTGCTTGCTATCGCGCTCACCCGGCGGCGGGATCCAATACTTGCCCCTCCCGCCCCTCTCATACCTCATGCCCTCCCTCATCCTCGCCCGACGACTACTCGACTCCTCATGCCCGATCACGTTATCCTCCGCATCAAAGTACCGATAATCATACTTGTCTCCCCTGAACGTCTCCTTGGCATCCTCGATCAAGTCCCTCGGTCCAAACGCATCCCTGAGCGCAAACCGAATCGGCATCCTCGCATCACTAATCGTGCGATCCGCATAATCCTTCCAGCTAAACGCATACCAATGACTGATCGCGAACAACGGCATCTCAAAACAAATCAACGCATCCTGAATCGCCGCTGCCAGATTATCCGCCGTATACCCTCCGCCAATACTAGGGATCGCGCCCAACCACACCAAGATACTCAGAAAAAATCCCTGCCACCAACTGGCAAAAATAATGCCTTTGATACACAGAAACTTGGGCATCGGGCGGAACGGCTGCAAATCCGTACTCATGCACACCCAAAACAGCGCCAGATCATACAAACTCCAGCAAATGCTGACATTGTAAATCAAGCCCGTCCAGAAGTACCCGGAGTCCACACTCAAGATCCCCTCCTTGAACGTCCCCGTCGCCTTCATCACCACCGTCGCAATGGCCAGGATAGGCTTCACCCACGTGTACTGCAGGATCCCCCTCTTGATGCCCAAAAACGTATGCGGATCACTGATGTCCACCTTCCCCAACACCTTATCCAGCGGCCACAGATGCGGCACCGGCGCCCGCCCATGCATCATGATGATCAAGCTCCGCTCGCCTCCCAAGAAATTCACCAGCAGCTGGAAGAACGTATACAGCGTGAACGCCTCGTACACGTCCCGGAACGGATCGATCCAGAACGCGACGCGTAAGCTCGTCAGGCTGGCCCAGCTGGCGGCGGAGAAGATGGGGACCATGATGAAGATGCGGATGACATGGCGTTGGAGGAGGGGTTTCCGGTAGTTTTTGGCCTGCAGGAAGGTGGTGAGGACGGTAAGGAGGCAGGCGATGAGGGCGGAAACGCCGGTGAGGATGATGATGATGCGGCCCCAGCCGGAGCCGGTGCCGCCGGAGCGTGCTTGGTCGCCTTCGAGTGTGTGGAGGAGAGGGGCGGATGAGGCAAAGGCGGCGGCGGCCATGGTGGAGGTTGTGGGCGGGGGAGACGCGGTGGTGTGTTTGATGTTGTCGATGGTGTTATCTCATGGTGGCGGAACTCTCACAGATGTGCTGGGCACTATGGGAGAAGGGAGAGTATGTGAGGTAGTGTGAGAGCCTGGCCAAGGTAGAGAGCTCAGAGGAAGCATCACATGTGCAAGGGTCTGCCACGTGCGCCAGCGTCAAAGCTCGTCATCGTGCATGAACCTCTGTATGTACTTTGTGCAAGAACCATTTTTATTATTAGCACGACCACAACGTACAGAGTGGTAGCACTTACAACATGTCATGGTCAACGTGACCACGGCGACGTTCTTAACGATGGGTTCGACAATCTATATAGACATCTAATCCCACCCCTCACAAAACATCGCAAACAAATGAAAGTTCATAGCAGCCTGTCACTATACCGTTGCTCGTATCATGCAAACCGCATCATCTCGTGGTATTTCGCAGCGAGTGCCTCCAGCTCGACGCCGACTGCATCCTCTCCAAGCCGCAGCCAAGCACTAGACGCCCCCAATGCTCGCTTTTTCTTCTGCTCCCCATCTCCGCGTGATCGCATATTGGCACACGCTTACAACTTGTCGTAGTAGTTCTCGTAGCCCGGCACCTCCGGCTTGAGACCCTTCCTCTTACGTGCATCCTCGACAATCTTGCCAGTCATCGTCGTCTTGTCGAGCGGGCTGCCACCCGGCAGGATCTGCCAGTGGTCAAACACCAATTGCGGGAATGCTTGGCCACCAGTGTTGGAGCGCAGGTCGGCGTTGAAACCGAACGACTCGTTGACGGGCAGGTAGGCCTTGATGTTGAACAGCGGCGTACCCGGACGCTGAACCTCCTCGAACACGTGACCACGTCTCCTGGTAAGCACGCCGTAGATACCGCCCATGGCCTGCTCGGGCACCTGGATCTCGACCAAGAACACCGGCTCCTGGAGAGCTGGCTCGGCCAAGAGGGTGGCGGCGTAGAGCACACGACGAGCAGTCGGGATGATTTGACCACCACCACGGTGAATGGCATCGGCGTGGAGAGTGACATCCATGATGTTGAAGCGGACGGAACGCATTGGCTCCTCGGCGACCGGACCTTCCTTGGTGGCCCATTGGAAACCAGAGACGACTGAGTCCTTGATTTCGTTGAGGTACTGCACGGCCTTGGTCTGGTCGACGAGCAAGTTGGCGCCGTTGGTGTCTGGGCCGAAACACCAGATCTTACGTGCGTCAGTGACGTCCCAGCCGTGCTCGTCGGCGAGGATACGAGCGCGAGCCTTGAAGTCGTCACGCGGGCCGATCTTGCCAGACTCAATGTCCCTAGAGACCTCCTCGGCGAGAGGAGTGGCGGTGACGTAGAGACGGTTGTGCTTGTTGGGCGACTTGGACAGAGCAGTCATGCTGGAGTCACCGCTGACAGTCTCACGGTACTGCACGACAGGGTCGGAGATGCGGAGCGGCACACCAGCGTGGTCCTCCTCGAGATCCTTCAGGCAAATCTCCAAGTGAAGCTCACCAGCACCAGCGACAACGTGCTCACCAGACTCAGTGATCATGGTCAAGACACACGGGTCCGACTTCGACAGACGCTTCAGACCTTCGACGAGCTTGGGCAGGTCGTTGGCGTTCTTGACCTCGACGGAGCGCTGCACGACAGGCGAGACAGAGAACTTCATGACCTTCATGTTGTGGGCCGTCTCGGAAGTTGTGAGGGTACCAGACTTGAGCAAGAACTGGTCAATACCGACAAGACCAAGGATGTTACCAGCCGGGACATCCTCGATGGGCTCGGTGTAGCGACCCATCATGAGGATGGTACGCTGGATGGACTTGACGAACAAGTCCTCCTTCTTGCCTGGCGTGTAGTTGGGGCCCTGGATGCGAACCTTGAGACCAGAGCGGGCAGTACCAGAGAAGACACGACCGAAAGCGTAGAAACGACCCTTGTCAGAAGTCGGCACCATCTTGGACACGTAAAGCATGAGCGGGCCCTTGGGGTCACAGTCACGGATACCGATGGCAGACTCGTCGTCAGTGGGACCCTCGTACAGAGTCTCGGCACGGTACTTCTGGGCGGTGGCGGGCGATGGCAGGTGCAGAATCATCATCTCCATGAGCGCGTCCGCGGCCGGCAAGAACTTGCGCATGACGACCTTGAGGAGCTGCTTGCCCTCGAGGTCCTTCTCGTCACCAGCAAGCTTGATCTCGAGCTTGTCGAGAAGCTTGGGGATCTCATCCTTCTTGAAGTTCATCACGCTGTCGAAGATGCGGAAGATGGGGTCCAGACAGAACTGGTTGAATGCACGCTCAAGGGTCTCGCCCTCGTGGGTGCCGTTCTTCGTCCACTTCTTGGTCTTGGGGTTGAAGAAGTTGTCACCCTGGAGTCACATTAGCTATGTTCCAAGTACGTGTATATGCCACTTCGCTTACCCAAAGCCTCTCCATCATCTTGGTCTTGTCTACACCAAACTTCTTGGCGTATCTGGCAGCGAACTGCCTCACAGTGAAGGCCCAGCCGTGCAGACCGGAGCCGAAAGCGACGGTACCCTTGCTCGGGTCGACCTGGACATCACCAAGGACCTTGTCGAAGTAGGTGGCGATGACCACGTTGACGGACTCGATGACACGAGAGAAGTTCTGGAACAGGTCCTCCTTGGACAGCTGCAGCTCGAGCAGCGCACGGTCGACCTTGTTGATGATGACAACGGGCTTGATACGCTCACCGAGAGCTTGCCGGAGCACAGTCTCGGTCTGCACGCACACACCTTCGATGGTGTCGACGACGACGAGCGCACCGTCGGTGACACGGAGAGCGGCGGTGACCTCGGATGAGAAGTCGACGTGACCAGGCGAGTCGATCAAGTTGACCAAGAAGTCGTTCTTCTCGGTCTTCACCGGGATGTCCTTGAGGTCCTCGGCGTCGTTGAGGGTGCCGTAGAGGGAGATGGCGGTGGACTTGATCGTCACACCACGCTCCTGCTCATCCGGGCGGGTGTCCGTGAAGCGGGCGCTGCCGGCGTTCTTTGCTGAGATGATACCGGCGCGCTGCACCAGCGAGTCGGTCAGGGTGGATTTGCCGTGGTCGACGTGGGCAATGACGGACATGTTACGGATGTTCACCGGGTTGTCCATGAGCCCACGGATCTCCTCGACCGTGAAGCTGCGCATCGAGTGTCAGTATCCGTCCCATCTTTTACGCTGCGCACTACGCACTTGACCATCTTGGCGGTATTTGAGGCCGGTGGCCTGGGTGGACGGAAAGGTTTTCTTCGGTGTCGCCTCGAGGCGGGCGAGAGTTATGTATGGCGCGTCACGGGCTTCGAACGGCCGCTGGTAGAATTGTCTGCCTTGAGGGGGGTCAGTGTCGAGGGCGATGGCGGTGGTGGTGAGGAGGGAGAGGGTACCGTGCGGCTTGGTGATGTACGAGAGAAGTTGGAAAATCGATTTTGAACTTAAGGTTATCCCACAAAGCCCCACCACGACCCCTCCAGCGTACGAGAGGCGGTGTCCGACTTTCAACATACACCTCATGTATACACCCAACGGACACCTGAGGTACTCCACGCACGATCAGAGGGGCGATAATAATGGATCAGCGGTATCAGCGCATCCGGTCACCTACAGAGACCTCCCGATCATCATAGCAGTCGGGGTCGCCGCATTGTCGATTCTGGCACCATTCAGGCCTGAGGCATTCATGCATCGAGGTTTGTCAGCGCCCATCCCCTGGGTAACACCGTCATAACATTCATGGATACAGACATAAGGTACCTTATCCTCATCTTCCAACACCTCATCTATGACTGCCAATAATGTAGAAGTCACTTCAGGCCGCCAATGCCTCATCGCTTCTTCCGCCCCGTCTGTAAAGTACAATGCTCAGACTGTATCATTGATCCTTTCCTGGTACGTAGGTAAACAAAGAATCGCACACGGTAATTCAATCCTTGGGTTGGCTTCCAACAGGCATCCGATCTGATGAGGCGTATTAGCACAGGGCTCCCCCAAAGTTGCTGACTCTCAGTATTATCATACATCTGCTCCCTACCCTATCATGCAAACGTGCTCTAATACCGTCAAGGAGTCGTACCAGTCCTGCGTGCGGTAACGGACGGATGGTACAGTCGACATGTAAGCGCCACCACGATCAATCATGCAGAACTAGACCCACAGTAGGGCTCTGTGGATTGACACACGCGGCCAAAAAGAGTCACGATGCGCCGGGACTTTGTTCTTTCGACACGGCCGAATGTCCTTCACAATCACTTCGCCCTCCTCGACATGCACTGCACCTCTTTCGCTCGCCCAAATGATGATCCCGCCCGTGTCACGAAAATTGCTCCGACATTACTTGGCTCTGCAAGTTGAAAGTCCCGTTCGAGGGGTCTGCCCTCGGCTTGAGAGTTGAGACGGAACGCGGACCAATTAACGGACGAAGCCACCACTGAGACCACATATAATATCGTCCAAGAGATCCAGCGTGCACAACACCCCTCTTCCCATCCACAGGAGCACACGGTTGATCACAGCTTACAAGGACGAGAGAAGATCAGCCATGGAGGTCACTTGGTCTACCTCATGGGCGCTCTTGGTTCTCCCCATAAGCGCATACCTACTCCGCCCACTCCTCCTTCAGCCATGGCGTACGGCAACTGGCGTCAGCACACTGGACTCACAGACATCCTGGCTGAAACGCATGGATGACGCCCGGTGGTGGATGCAAATGGCGTTGCCGGCCATCATGATCCACCAATTCGAAGAATACGGTCTTGACCTCAAAGGTCGCCATTTCTACTTTCACCAGATCATATGTGGGAAGCTGGGTTATAGTTCAACCGCAGACTGCACGATCCAGGCATGGCATTTGACCTTCATCAACTTGGTTCTCATGACCTGGGCCGCTCTTCGCGCTCGCAGTGCGCCTGCTGGTCCTGGCGCCAATTTCTTCGGTCTCGCCGCATTTAATGCACTGGTGCATATCGTGCCAGGTGCCATCGACGCCGCACACGGAGGGGACCTCTATAATCCTGGTCAGCTGTCTGCGCTCGTCATCTTGATCCCAGGCGCGGTTGGAGCCCTTCGAGCTTTGTACCGTCAGCGCGTGATCACCGGTGCTGGCATTGCGAGGGCTCTGGCGGTTGGCATGCTGGCACATGTCATACATTTCTTCGGCCACTACCTGAGGTCAAGAGAGATTATCAATGATGTAATCTGGATCCCGTATTTGATTGCGACCTTCATCGGGTTCATGTCGCTCGCCTTCCCATGATAGCAAGGGCCGAGGACCGGCATCGTTGACAATGGAGAGGTTATGGTCGAGAGATGGAAGCATTGACTAGTCCGACGACATCGGGTCCTTTTGGTGGATGGTGCCGTTGTAGCGAGCCTGACTGGAGCTGCGTTCTGTCGTCATAAGCAACCCATGCAGATCTCCATGACGATTTCAATGCAATAAGAGCTGATGTAGCTAGGCGTGACGTCTTGGTATTGACAAGTGGTCCCCCTAATATGGCTCTTGGTTTTAGAGAAACAAAAGTCACCTTCATGCATCTGCCAGAGAACGCAACTCCAATCTGCCTCAGCAATCCGGGCAGCAGAACATTGCCCTCGCTGCCTCTTGACAAACTTGACCCGGAGCTCATAGTATGCTTTTCAAGCACCAACCCAGCAGCTCGCCACAAGCCCAAATGGTTGAGAAATGTGAGAAGTAAATGACAGTCTCCCTATCCTGCGTGCCAGTCGTGTCCAGCAAGACAATCGACGGCTTTGAAAAAGACCCCTAGATGTTGACGTCCGCAGAACGGGCTCGGGACTGCCGCCCACGACGTCTTGGCGATTTAGTCAGGATTGTCTGTCGTATTGTTTTGTTCGATGAGTGTCACTGGACATCGAGCTGACACTCTTCGACTCGATCGAGACGCATCGGCGCCTAGAACGACCGCCAAGGCTGGAGTTGACATTCGCAGATACCTGTGGCGTTTGAATTGGCGCGGACGCTGAATATAGCTCCGTACAGTACTTTTAACATGGCTTTGACAGGGTTCATCTCCGAAGATTGATCACGATGTATACACAGAGCCCAGAAAGGCTCAACCCGACAGGCTGGTCGATAAAAGGCCACTGCATGGTGAATGCATGTTGCATTGCGCAAGACGGGAACGGATAGCGAGGATTGAAAGTGCATCATATGCAGTCAATGGCAAGAGGTGTTTCACTCTATGGGGTTCGTCGGAGTTTGTATAGATGACCTTGACGCAGGAGAATCGAAGATCTCGAGCATCCAGACATCGCATCATTATCAAGCCGCCGGATAGCTGACTGATGAAACGCACCCACTTTCCCTATCCCACGTCAAGACCCAGTACTCGTGTGCTTCCCGCCCGGATGCCCCTCCAGCTGCCCTCTGCGGACCCCCTCATCAACAAAGTGCCGTGTGACCGCCCTCATTCGGGTTGCAGAGATCTCCGGCCTTCCTGCAAGGCCATTTCTGTGCCCTGTGTCAGACCCATGCGGAACGGAAGGTAGTCTACGACACGTACCGGATCGCACGGCTTCCCGTCACAGGTTCCGTGGGAGCCACCCTTTGCGCAGACCTATTGGGTCTTTTAGCATAGATGTTCATGCTCAGAAGGCGATTTGAGGGCCCAAGTCATCGAGAGGAGACGTACGATTTGCGCTGAGACCAGGGGGCTGGCGAGTGCCAGCAGCGTCGCGGCGATGGTGGCGAGCTTCATTGTGTCCTCGGGTATGGAGTATTGGAAGTTCGTGTTGATAGGTGTTTTCAGAGGTTGGTGAGCAGTGGACTTGCAGGAGCCCGATGGTCCTTCGATATATATAATCATGCCAGCGGATTGCCAAGGTCTGGTCTTGTCGGCGGCAGCATTCGACGAGCATCGTGAACACGGCATCAAGTAGCGGTGACTCCATAGCAAGCGACATGCGCTGTTCGAACAGTCCTTGGAGTGAGGAGACACGAGGTGCCGAGAGTCTAGGACGACTTCGAAGCGCAGGTGACTTTCTGAGACAATGTTCTGTTTGGGTTAGGAGACCCGCTGCCAAGCAGCCTGCATGCGTGTCGAGAGTCCCAGATCTCAAACAAGATCACCTGGATGGCATACGCCAGACGTGTCTGCGCCCGCGCGTATGATTACAAGGCTGCTTGATAGATTCGGCGACGAGCCTTCGACTTGCGTGGCGATCTTGGACGCGCCTCAAGTCGAGAGGCTCGTCGCACTTCAGCGGTCCGTGGCCATACTATCCAACTGTATGTTTCGGCCCTTTTCCTCACAGCCTGTTGAGGCCGGCCATCATCATGACTGGTGTCGACCTCGCCCATGCCAAGTAGCTGTCAGACACGGGGCTGCACAGCCTACTTCTTAGTAGCAACGCCGCCGCCGACCACAACGCCTCGCAACACCGTACTCACAGCTTGTATCGCCTCCGAAGCTCAATGGCTCGAGGAGCTCGGAAGGCAACGAAAGCGAAGAGCCTCTTCGGCTTGTTGCCAAGAGTCTTATTGTTCTTGTAAAGCAGTCTTGGCATTACCCCTGCCTGTGAATCGGCCACGATCTCTCCAAGATCTCTGGTTCTAAAAGGCCACATCGCGGTGATCATCCCTCGGACGCTGTTCGAGCTTGGCTGAATGGTCTTGGCATGGTTGGTGAAACTCGGAACTCTGCAGGATCTGGATTGCATGCTGCCAAGCTTGAGGCTAGAAATGGCAGGACAGTGGCACGGCATTGGCAGATGATGATCTGCGGATCAGAACCGGAAGGCCTTCGGGTGCTCGGCGGTCGGACTGCTAATAACATGACTGTCGCGCTTTACTTTGGAGGCCAGTTCTTTCCGTATTTTAAGTCCGGGCGATTACGAGTAGGAGCCTAAACAGGCACTCACTCTTGAGGTTCGTGACTGTTAGCCTGTGATGCCTGGAAGGAGTAAGCGAAGAGGAGATCTGCCTCATCGAGGCCTTCAACATATCACCCGCTAGAATCTAACAGCAACTTAATGGACGACCACCCAAGCTTATGCGAACGATGCCCGTTAGGTCAGTACTGCATTATCAATGTCCTGCTACCCAACGCCATCTTCTTCTCATCCATATGTAATGCCGCAGGACTTCTTCTCCTCATCGCCATCTTCGTGACACCCGTAACACACATTCGTTCCCTCGCAGTAGTAAGCGACGCAGGTGCATGCGTGGACACTCTTGTCAGCGTCACAATTCTTGTGCGCGATCCATCGCCAAAGATTCGTGTTGCAGACTTCCTATACGCACGAAGTTTCCTGAGTATCATAGGTATGTACAATGGTGCTGCTTACGAACGACAAGGGGCTCGTACCTCAAGATGTCCATCGTTCGAGCAGCGCTATCATTGTGATTGTTAGCCATTCCGGAATCGACTGCCCTTTCAGCAACCTTCTTACATAGGCGCCCGGGCGGAATTCATTGCACTCTTGTTCGGCAAACGCAGGTAACGTTGAGAGTGCTGCAATGAGCAGGTATGATTGAAGTCTGTGGTGCATTTGTATGCTGTGTATTGGCTAAGTGCTGATGGAGGGAAGATTTATCGACTTCTTCGCCTGCGTATGTCTTTGCCACGAAGATTTGTGACCGCCGGCGACGCCCAGCGGGTGCTATGTGGAAGATACCGTATGGTCGCGAAAGTCAAGTGTGAAGTGCAGAGCAGTCGAAGAGCTTTATACATAGCAATATAATAACCTGTCACGATGAGCAACTCAATGCCAGCTGATCCTCTCAGCGTGAAGCCGAAGCTGCCGGAGCGGCAAGGCCGGAACGAGCTCGAGTACATATCTGTCGCACCCAACGTGCAGTATTTGCGTCGTAGTCCATGTGCCAATAATATGTTTCAGCAACCCAGAGAGCTTGATCCCGGACCGCGTACATGTAGCTAGTGGCAGCCTGCCAGAACGGTGTCATCTTCACGTGTGAAGGTCGTGCTCAGTTGACGAACTCTAGTCAATTCGTGGGCTCCGTCTGATATCGGACTAGACCTAGAAGTAGGAGACGCAGTTGTTGAGAATGAATGTAGTGGGGACCGTGGTAGAGACAGGTCATACATGTAGGTGATATAATAAAGCTATCCATACGTCGGCAGCGGTCGGCTGAGCTCAATCGGCTCTAGAATAACAGACAAGTTCCCAGGAAAACGAGATACATGTAGGGCCAGCTGCTACAGACCTTGCTACGGGTCCTCAGAGCGGCCCATCGTCACGATGGCCGCGGACACGGTAGAGTGGGCGCTGCCTCAGGCGACAGCAGCTGCCAACGCTCCTCCAGTAGTGTCTGGTTCTTGAGGCAAAGGACTGTTGGATCAGCAAAGTCGACCTGGCTCGA
Source organism: Teratosphaeria destructans (assembly GCA_010367425.1). Classification (NCBI taxonomy): domain Eukaryota; kingdom Fungi; phylum Ascomycota; class Dothideomycetes; order Mycosphaerellales; family Teratosphaeriaceae; genus Teratosphaeria; species Teratosphaeria destructans. The sequence goes on from WBMN01000011.1 coordinate 569,290, forward strand.
TCTCATCACAGTCCGAGAAGCTGCATTCCCGGTGGATGGCTGTCGTCCGACTGGTTGTTGATCTCGTCGGATGTTGGTGCCATCACCAGGAGCCGGAATCATGTACGGAGTAGGACTCATGTGAGAAGTGATGTCTGATGGTACATTTAGTAGGACGTCCTGATTCATGTTATGTTCGGACAAGACCCGGGCCGAGAGCGTTGCCGATCTCAGGATCGCCTTGCTGTCGAAGCGGTTGCAGCTCCCGTCCTACCAGGAGTTGGAGGGGGACCATAGTACGTCGCAATCATCCGATCGAGAGCGCAACATCAGATATTCATTATTCTTAGTCATTCCCCCTTCCACCGTCTCTGTCGATCATCTGCGACTCGAAACAATCATCATCCTCATCATCATCTTCATCATCATCACGACTCGTGCACTGACGACGGGGTCGGCCCTTGCAAGGGGGACGGGAAGCAGAAAGCGGCGGGGAGGTGATCAGTAGTAGTGATCACCATGGCAGCACCTCCGCCGGCCATGGGCATGCACAACTTGACCACGCTGATCAAGAGGTAATCCATTATTCAATTCACCATCAATCCCATCCATCCATCCCTTCACCCTTCATGAGCGTCACGACGCCCGGCGCTCGCCATGGACCGGTGCAGCTCAAGGCGGGAGACATGCTTACCCTCCTCCTCCGCAGGTTGGAAGCTGCAACATCCCGATTAGAGGACGTCGCCGACTCTGCAGAAGGCCGCAGCCAGGCGACGCCCCTGGCACGACAGACACCCAATGGCGGCGCCGTATCAGCCGCCCCGTCCTCGGCCTCAGCCTCACCGCCACCACCAGCCCCCGCCGAGCTCCCGCCCTCCGTCAAGGACTTCGATGCCCTCATCGACAACGAGGTGGCCGAATACGTCCAGCTTAGCAAGAGCATAGACCCCGTCGTGGCCGAGCAGGCGGCCGTCACCGCATCTCTCTACCGCGACCAGAGACGATACATCCTGACTTCCACCAGGGCCAAGGTGCCCGACCTCAACAACCCCTCGATACAGCAGGCACTGCTGGGCGACGTGCAAAAGTCATCCACCGAGGCGTCAGCGTTCCGAGAGAAGAACCCGAGACATCACCTGGGCGAGCAGTTGGCCATGGTCGGCGAGGGCGCTGGTGTGTGGCAGTGGCTTCTGATACCAAAGGTCATCCCGATGGGCAAGCCGGGAGACTATGTTGGCGAGGTGCTGGGGAGTGCGCAGTTCTGGGGCAACAAGATCTTGACCAAGAACAAAAATGGTGGTGATGAGGCTCAGCTCAAGCATGTGCAGGCGTACTACGCCCTCCTCAAAGCTCTGCAGGCCTACATACGGAAGCACTTCTCGGGTGGCATTACTTGGATAAACGACGGCATCGATGCGGTGCAAGCATACAAGGAAGCATCTGCTACTTCTGCACCCACCAACGGCGCACCATCAGCAGGCGGACCGCCGCCGCCGCCGCCGCCTCCTCCACTCCCAAATTTCGACAACGCAGGTGGTCCGCCACCACCACCTCCTCCCGGTCCAGCACCCGCGAACAGAGCCCCAGCCGGTGACATGGGCGCTGTATTCGAGCAACTCAACCGTGGCGAAGCCGTCACTTCAGGCCTGAAGAAAGTCGACAAAAGCCAAATGACCCACAAGAACCCCTCCCTCCGCGCCTCCTCGACCGTCGGCGAAGTCGCCCGGTCCAAAAGCCCCGGTCCCGGCCCCACCAAGCCCAAGCCCCCGTCCATGCGACAGAACAGCGCCGCCTCGTCTCCCAGGAAGCTGGAAGGGAAGAGAGAACTCGACGGCAACAAATGGCTCGTCGAGAACTGGGACACCCCTTCCACCCCCATCGAGCTCGACGTCTCCCTCACCCAATCCATCCTCATCTCGCGCTGCAAAAACACCACCGTCATCCTCCGGGGCAAAGCGAACGCCATCTCCATCGACAACTCCCCGCGCCTCCAGATCCTGGTCGACACGCTCGTCTCCTCCGTCGACGTCATCAAGAGTCCCAACTTCGCCCTCCAGGTCACCGGCGCCCTGCCGACCATCATGCTCGACCAGGTCGACGGCGCGAGCGTGTACCTCGGTCCGGCGTCGCTGGCCACCGAGGTCTTCACGAGCAAGTGCAGTTCCATCAACGTCGTGCTCCCGCCCGAGGGGGACGAGGACGATTCGAGGGAATGTCCGCTGCCGGAGCAGATCAGGACGTATGTCAAGGACGGGCGGCTGATCAGCGAGATTGTGGAGCACGCTGGGTAGGGCGTCCTCGGCCTTCGACTCGGCGTGATGATTTTGTTGTAGGATAAGGGGTTTTGTCCATCGCGAACTCAGCGGTATCTCGTACTGCATAGGCGCCGGATTTTTTTCTTGAACATCTTGTAGAAGCTACCTAGGATAGGACAGGACAGACAGTTGCGTCCCGAAAGGAGAGGAACTAGAATAGTGTGGCTGTGGTCTTTGTCGTCCATCTTGACGCCCTCGAGCACCTCACCCTTCATCATCTCGTCGTTCACTTTCATTCATCAAGAACGCCTCGCTATGCACCAAACAACTGCCGGCTGCCAGAATGGAGAAGAAAAGGGGATTTTGAAAAACCAAATGCTCACCCTCAGATCCTCGCGCGATGATATTCTCCCGGTCCCCTTCCACGCGTGCGAATCGTCGCGACCGGCGTGCCCCTCGCATCACAGTAGAGCACCGTCTGCGCTCTCGCCCGCGCTCCCCGTGCAGGAAGCTCGATGGCACCGATCTGCGCTGCCTGAGTCTGGGTCAAGGCTGCTTCTTCTTCACGACCGGCAGTCGAATCGTGGAGCGTAAGAGTGCGCCAGCGCGATCGGAAGTGAGCGCGTAGAGATGCCGGGTGGTGTCGGGGGGATGTCTGCTGATTGGGGGGAATGGTGGATGGATCCGGGGTGTGAGTTGAAGCGGCGGCAGCTGGGTCGAGGCCGAAACGCGGCTAGCGTTTGGATCGCCTGCTGGTTGATGTGAGGATGGATGCGGCCGATGAATGGGGTTGGAGGGTGGCTCGTCTGAAAAGGGCATGCAGTCTATCGCGGCGTCGATGGGGTGCTGCTAAGGACTCGGCGCCTTCTGCCTCTGGCGCGAGGCGGGTCATGCGGGCCAGCAGACGCTGTCGAGTGCGCTGGACAATGCTTGTTGTAGACCTGCCATCATCATGCAGCCGGGAGTCATGATCTAGTGGTACACATCATCGTGTGAGCATACTGTTATAAGAACTTCATAATGGACTTCACCGCTTCGTGCCTGCATCATCGCCCCTCGTCCCGGCATCGCCACTGCTGCCCGGGCTGAACGCTTCACGCATGCGCCCAAGCAGTCCCCCAGCACTACTTCCACCCGCTCCAGCCTGCCTGCTCGATCCCCGCTCCGCTGCACCAGAGGCACTCGTTCTCCTCTCCATTCCAGGACTATCCGGAACGGTGTACGGATGCTGACGACTACCACTCTCCTGTCGATTCAGGCCCGGAAACCCACCGGGCATCGACCTTGGAGCCTGGTGCTCAGGGCTGTGCATGTTGTTCAACGGAGCCTGACTCGACTCTCGTGGCCTCTGCGCGTTCGATCCATCGCCTTCTCTAGGCATAATGCCTTGTCTGCAGTGCGGACAGGTATCGTGCTCACCAAGCCAGGCTTTGATGCATTCACCGTGGAACCAGTGATGGCAAGGAAGCTCGGTGATGGTGGTGCCGACCTGAACCTCGTCCATGCATATACTACACTCGGCTTTGCCGGTCTTCTCGTCTAGGTCGTCTTTGCTCACCGAACGAGTCGGCAGAGCTCGGATAGCTGCTTCTGATGCGGGGCCTGGCGCGTTGCCAGCTTGATGTTGTTCCATGAGTTGGGTGATGACTCGGTCTAGGTCCTCTTGGGAAAAGACAGCATCGCCCAGAGGACCTCCCAGTGGACGACCAAGAATGTCAATCAGATTGAACGGCATGCCACCGTGCCCATGTGCACCTGCCATGAACGGCCCACCTGGGCCACCAAACATAAGCCCACCATGTCCTCCAGCAGCTCCACCCGGCAGAATGTTGGCGAACATCTGGGCCATCATCTGATCGATCATCTGCGGTTGCGGGGTGAACGGTTGCGGCTCGTGGGCGTTTCGTGGGCCTGGCATGCCACCGGGCTGGCCCATGTGCATCGTCGTTGTTGCGAACGTGAATTGCCCACGTCCTCCTGGCAAGTTGAATGTCCTCACGCGGGTACTACTCCCTCGTGGGGAACCTGGAGCTGACTGGGCACGCTCGGCTTGGTCGGTCTCGGGTGATTGTGGTCTCTGATCTTGCTGCGGCTGTTGACCGCCCCCCAGCGCTCCACTCAACATTGATCCGATTGCACCGAGCAGCCCACCTCCACCCAAGCCTCCGCCTTGCTGACCGGTCGGTTGTAAGCCGTCAGGGCCGTAGGTGAAGGTGCCGTTGAATCTCCGATGCTGCGTGCCCGTCATCTGGCCTGGCCCCGTCTGCCGCCACTGTATCCCGCCGATGTCATCCTCATCCGGATCTGGTGCACCGTAGAAGTCGGCATGTCCATGCTCGTTCTCCAGCGGTGGCGGCTCGTCTCGGGGATCGTGATTCGGCTCGATGATCTCGATGAAGTCGCTGTGGCATTCGGGGCATTCGAGGCCATGCTCGTCGCGATACCATTCGTTCTCACATGAATGGCAATACACCATGTCGCGATGGCCGGGCGGCTGGTTGGTGCGGTCGGCCATGATGATGGAGGATGATGGATGATGGATGTGAGGGTGGTGGCGCAGACAGGAAGTTGAGCTCGGGGCTCTCAGAGCGATGGTAGTGATGGGTACAAGTAGGAGAGAGGGAGAGTCGGTGGGGTGGGTGGGTGTGTTGCGTATGTGTGTGTCTGACGGAGAGGTGTGTAGGTGGACGGCTGGCTGTGTTTGCTTGGCCGCGGCCGCCGTGCTCTCTCTTTGTCACTCACGCTGGACCGATGCTGATGCCGCTTCCAGTTCTAATAATTCCAGTCATCCACGGCAGTCAACACACTCGGTCGCACTTGCCGTGATCGAATTCGTGTTGTCGGTCGAGCCTGCCGTGACTAATGTACTGGGAGGTACATGTAGTATCCCCGTCGAGAGTTATAGAAGTGGAAACAACCGGTGACGTATGCTCGGCTGTCGCGTCGGGTTCGCGTGTATCGTGGCGGTGCAACGAGGCTCAAGAGGGAGCACCAGAATAATGGACGTCTTCTCAACGATGCATATCAGAAGAGTCAATAATGACCTTGATCATTATCACAGCAGCAATGAGACTTGACTCATGCCGGACCTGACATGTCTGGCAGCCACTCAGTCATCATCGCCTAATCCAGTCACCAGTGCGACAAAAGGTCACAACACAGAACCTGATCGAAGCACAACGAAACGTGCAGAAAATTGGCTGTAATAACCACGATCTCGGCGAAGAATTACCCTCCGATTCCATGTACTGTATTGATGATTATTATCCATTTTGGAGACGAGGCGGAGGTTGATGCGGACGAAGCGTTTGGGCTCGTCCAGAAGGTACCTGGCACGCCAGGCTCACGATTCCGCCACTGAAGAGTCTCATCATTCGCTTATATCCGCGACATTCCGAATGGACGCCGACGGTTATGGCGAAGGCTCCCAGGACTGTCTTGACCATGTGACAGCACAAACACGATTCAGCCTCTGGAACCTGCGGTGAACTCAGAAAAACTTCATGTCACAACCTAGCAGATTGCCCCCGAGCAGCATCAAGCGTGAACAGATTCCTCCCATCCTCACCCACCCACACCCGCCCACTCCTCCCCACAGGCTCTACTTCCCACCCGCTCAACTCCCGCAGCGTCTCCTCATCCCCATGATTCGCCAGAAACCGCCTCCCGTCCCCCGTCAACCTCCCCACCACGTGTCCCACCTTCGGCCTCCCATCCTTGCCAAACTCCACCGTGTACGTCTCGATCGTCGCGTCGCCCTCCGCCTCCTCCGCCTCCGGAGGCACCTGCACATCCGTCACGTGCTGCGGCAGGGGATTCCGATCCGGATACGGCAGGCCGTCTCGTCTCGGGCTGCGGGAGAGGCACACGACGTGCTGGTACGAGATCCAGCCGCCGTTGGCCAGCACGAGCCCGGTTTTGCCGCCGTCGCCTCGCCTCAGCCGTCGCACCGTCGCGGTGATGGCGTGCATGCTGTAATTGTTGCCCGCGCCGCCGAAGGACGTCAGGCCGCCGAGCAGCGTGATGGGTTTCGCTGGATTCGTGATGGAGATGCCGAGGTGCGCGCAGGCGAGTTTGGGGACGATGGGGAAGCAGGAGTAGAAGTCGTAGAAGTCGATGTCGTGCTTGGTTAGCCCGGAAGCGTGCAGGCCGGCGTCCAGCGAGCGCGTGATGCAGGGTGACCACCAGAAGGTTGGGCGTTGCCAGACTGTGTGTGGGCGTGGGTCAGTTTGGTGTAGAGGGTGGAGGCTGGGATTTTCGCACTTACAATCATTGCTGTCGCTTGTGCCTGCTCCTCCGAGGGCATAGATCCATTTGCTCTCTGCTATGCCGAGCTCCCGTGCGTGCTCGGTCGATGTCAAGATCGTTGCAGCCGCGAGGTTGACCGTGTTGAATGCATTCATCAGCAACGGGTCTAATCTCTTCATTAGCGGATTCTTCTTGTCATCGACCACCGAGATTCCTCACAAGGAAAGCAAATAATCCTGTTCCTCTTCTCCACGGCCCCTATGCTCTGCTCGGTCTCGGCTCTCTGACCATGACTCCAAGCGTACTCGTTCCTCTCGGCGATCTTCGCGAATTCCCCATACAGCTTCGCCGATTCGACATGATTCTCACGAATACTCTGGTTTCGATGCGCTCGGAAGCCATTCTCATACAGCGGGTAGATATGAATCGGGTTGCCAATCCCGTGCCGGCTCCCCAAGCTCGGCTGCAGTTCCCTCGTGGTGGGCGAGAAGACCGACTTAATATCCTGGTCCACTTTGGTCCAGCCCGGCGGTGGGAGCTTGCCGGCGGCCGCACAGGCAGTCAGCGAGGCGAGGGCTTCGGCGCCGGTCACGACGGCGACTTTGGTCTCGCCTTTCGAGATCCTGCGGGCGGCCTCGTCGAGCAGGTGGGCGGGTTGGTTGCCTCCGTGGTCGCTGTTGAAGGTCCTGAAGGGTTTGACATGGAGCTTTTGACCTACGAGGCCGGCGAGATCTGGATATGGCCATGTCCAAGTTTTGACCACGTCGATGCTGTCGATCTCGGTCGTCAGCCTTGTCTTGGCTGTATTAGATAGGCCTGTGTCGTTAAGACACTGCTCTATGGCTTGTAGGATCAATTGGAGCGGCTCGATTGCATGTTCGACCTTCTTCGATCGATTGACAATGTCACCAATGCCAATGATGATTGGTGTCTTGCGCTCCATCATGGGTGATGAGGGGTCCTGGTCAAACGTTCACCGCGCTTCCGGGATACCGTCTGTAGCTCTACAAACCAGGCATGCTTGATCACGATATATGTATTTCCATGGTCATGTTGAAATCGATGAAGTGTTCACCTAAGGTTTGGACGACTCTACCTCGGTACGACGGTACGAGGGCTCTGCCGTGTGGAAGGAGTACCTGTACCTTTTCTGGTGTCATCGAGTCTCCTACTCCTCTGCATGTTGCCCGAACCCATCATGATCCCATCTCACGCGCCTCGTTTCTACACGAGCACAGATGCCGGCAGTTGCCGTCAGACGCCGGTCCACCTGAGGCAGGAACTCAGAACTCCTCCACTTGCCGAAGGGTGACAGTACACCTGCTTCACGCTTTCCATGTTGGGCAGTCGCGGTGTACATACCTTATGTAGTGGTCCCACTCGAGAGCAGTAAGAGCTGTCGAGTCAGTAGAGATACTTCCTGAGGTAAGCTGTCGACTTCGACATCATACCTTAATCATCCTTCGCATTGTCCCTCCCAAACAACCATCCCTTCCCAAAGGACAAACGGCTCTTCACACAGCAGCAATGGCATCATCCACAGCGGCGACGCCTCTCATCGAGCTCAGAGCCAACACTCTGTTCTCGCTCAAGGACTGGGTGACCGTCGTGACAGGTGGCGGGACTGGTCTCGGCCTCATCACTGCCAAAGCCCTTGCAGCGAATGGAGCCAAGGTCTACATCACCGGCCGTCGGATCGAGAAGCTCAAGGATGCCGAACAAGCAGCCGATCCCTCTGCAGGCACCGGGGCAATCATCGGGATCCAGATGGACGTCACAGACAAGGCCAGTATTGCGCAGGGCGTCAAGCAGATTACCGAGAAGGAGAAATATGTCAATCTGCTTGTCAACAATGCTGGAGTCACGTCTGTAAACTATGGACCGAACGGCTTCCCACAAGGCTCGATATCCGACATCTCCAAAACGCTGTTCGAGAGTCAAGGCTTCGACGACTGGACCTGGATCTACAAAGTGAACGTCGCCTCCTATTTCTTCACCTCGGTCGCCTTTCTCCCACTCCTTACCGCGGCCAGGGATTCAGCCGGCTTCGACCAGGCAGGCTCCATCCTCAACATCTCGTCCATCTCCGGCATCACCAAGGAGTCACAGAATGGGCAGTTCAGCTACAACGCCTCGAAAGCCGCGACCATCTCCCTGACCGAACAGTTGGCTGTGGACTTTAAGCGGCCGGATCTTGAGATCCGGGTCAACACCATCGCGCCTGGCTATTTCCCGAGCGAGATGACGCCGATCGGTAAGGACGACGGACAGCAGAAGGAGCACTTCAGGACGAAATGGGGCATCCCCTTCGGGCGGGCTGGGACGCCGAAGGATTATGCGCAGGCTGTGCTAGGGCTGGCTTGCAATGGCTATGCGACTGGGTCTACGCTGGTCATTGATGGCGGGTGGCTCGTTGCTCATGCCTAGAGGGAAACGCAGGGTGTTCGGACAGCGACTGTATCTTCGATGTGCTAGTGTCGATTGGCGTGTTCAGCAGCGGCCTGGATGCCGTCTGATATTGGGGCGGCTTCTTTTCTTCGCCTGTAGCGGTTGCTCGGCGAGGCCACGCCAACCGCTGGGGCCACGCTCCCCCGTGCAATCTAATGGGCGGCCACAGCACACGTTTATCACGAGTGGAACAATGGGGCGTTGCGCGTCATGGCTGGCCGCGGATGTAGCAGCCAGCGTGGAAGGTGCCTCGTAGCGTCTATAATTCTAATCCGTAGCCGACATCGTTGTTTCCTGTCCACTCCTCATACCGCCGATTCATTCCTCCACTCCCCTCGATTTACTCTATCACAAACTACCTTTAGTACCTTGGCTCCGTACTCATAGCTTTCCAACGTCAAGTACACTTGCGAGCTCACGCGCACCCACCACTTCTCGCCATGAATGTACAGTGCAAGAAACGTATTGTGATGATGCATAATCTTGTCGCTCATCCATGCCGCCACTTTGACCGCAGTAGCGAACTCAAACTCCGCCTTACCAGTGACCGTGGCATAGTCGAGCGGCACGAGAACATTAGAGAAATTCGTTCCGCTTTCCGCTGGAATCATGGTGGAGGTCCCCAGCAAGGAGGCCATGCGTGCTCCGCCGCGGGCGGCCAAGTCATGGGTATACGACATGATGGCTGCCTCGCCGCTCTTGCCCTGCCAGGTGAGTCGTCCCCGCCACTCGATGGCCGCGGGGACGCACAGGTAAGGCGAATCATCGATCGTCCCCACGAAATCGAAATTGGCCACGAAGGCGCTCTTCCCGGCCACGGCCATGACATTGTGGATGCCCGCCTTCCCAGGCTGGGGCAAGGGGGTGAAGCCGTGGGAGGTCGGGAGGGTGCTGCGGATCAAGTGCTGGTTTCTGACCGGGACATAGAGGACTGCGCAGCCCCGGGGGACGTGCAGCCATTTGTGGCAGTTGCTGAAGAAGAAATCGGGGTCCAGCTCGCTCAGGTCCAGGGGGATGTGACCGACGCCGTGGGCTCCGTCGATGCAGCTTAGGATTCCATGCTCCCGGCAGATGTCTGTGAGACGTTCGAAGGGCACCCGCACTCCGGGCAATGAGCTCACGGTGTCGAAGATCGCCAGCTTGGCTTTCTTGCCTTCGGCTTTGATGGACGAGATGGCATCTTCGAACAGCTTCGATAGGTGTTCGTCGTTTGAGGAAGGATCTGGGTAGGTGAAGTTCGTGATCTTGACGCTGGTGACCGGCGTCGTCTCGGTGAGGTATTCGACCGTCTTCTCGCAGGCTCCGTAGATGGTGCTGAAGTAGACGATGACATCGCCTGGCTCGTAGACAAGTGCTCGCAGGACGGTGTTCAAGCCGGTGGTGGCGTTTGGGACGAAGACGCAGGCCTCAGTAGGCGCATTGAGATAGTTTGCAAGGGCTTCGCGGGATTGATCGAGGAGTTTGGGATAGTCGTGCCGAATGAATTTGTCGGTTTGGAGCTCTGAGGCGTCTTGATACTGGCGGAGGATTGGTCTGAGGCACGTTGGGTAGGTGCCAAAGGAGCCTTTTGCAAAGAATGTCAGTGGATCATTTGAGCTGTTGACTGCTAAGCTGATGTCTTCTCACCATGATTCAAGTTTACGTATCCATCAGCAAACTTGAACTCTTTTGCTGCGTCCTTGCCACACTCGATCTGGATATGTCGAGTCTTGTCCATGCTACCAGGCTCATCATCTGCAGTGGTATGCTTTATCACCATCTTGACAATGAGGGGCCACTATGGAATGTGTATATGAAAAGCCCATGGACGATGAGTCTTCTGGTATGAGTCTGCCTTTATGCCCGCCCGCGGCCTATCTGAAAGTTTGATGTGGGTCAGGCTCGTGCCGCGCGACTACATGTACGCCCTACGACATGCACAATACATGCCTGCCTCGTCTAGGACCGCAAGACAGGCTGTACTGCCCATTGCTTGTCACACAGCAGAGAAGTGCCGGGTACAATCCGTGATCTGGACAGTTGTGTTGAAACAGGTGAGGTAAGAAATGGTCCCTGCGCCATCGTACTTGTCCTCGACCGCATGCTTTGACTCAGTAGGTGAAAGATAAATGCATGTCTGCGTAAGAGATGGTCATCATATAGGATATGTATACAACTGCTTAGGCAGGTTCTTGAGCAGACTCCATTTCCGCTTCGGATTCTGCAGACATCTCAGGCACAGGAGCAATTTCCGCCTTCCGAACGCCAGGCGGCTTCCATGGCTTGCCCATCCATGTCAGCACAATCGTCTGTCCGACAACAGCGGCCCCACTGTTCCTACTCAACGGTCCGCCAGTGGCGTACCTCACCGCCACACCTAGGCCTTCCAGCCCAGCATCTGCGGCTACTGCATTCCATACAAATTGCTTCACCTCGCCTTCTCTCGTAACCTGCATAACGCCCAACGGCCAGCGACTCCTCTGGCAAGCTGCTCTCACACCCTCAGTAGACGCATGTGTGGATGCGAGGATCGCAAGGACGCCGGCGCCTCGCCAGCCTGCGGGTGCACCGGTATATGCACCCTCTAGCTCGCGCACCATTGCAGGTGTCGGTTTGGCGAACTTGCACTGCATGATCACCGGCATCCCATCTGCGCCCGGTGTATGCGTAGGTAGCTCCCATCGTCCTACCAAATCAATGCCTAGATCGTTGCTTCTACCCGTGCGATGCAAGCCAAAATTGTAGGATTTCAACGCCCCGGCAACGGTGTACTCGAAATGGGTGCCCTTGTATACGGCACTGGTTGTGCTGCCATTGGTCAATTTGGTGTGGTTGAGGAATGATGCAAGGTCGTGATGTTTCTGGACGCCGGGCGGAAGGAGTCGCGCTGGTATGGAGGCAGCCACTTCAGACTTACGTCGACGCCTCGATCTCTTCGTCGGAGGAGTGTGTTCCTTGGAAGATTTTGTTGTGTTTTTGGCTGCCTTCTTGGTACTTGATTTCTTCGACTTCAATGCTTTCGTGCCGTCATCCTCCTCCCCAGTTTTTCCAGCAGACCTCGTGCGGGTCCTCGATGCTTCCCCGCCGCTGCGATCAGCTGTCGGTTTGCGAGGCTTCCTCTTGCCTTTGTAGTTTGACTCCTCCAGCTCCGTCTGGATCTCCGCGAGGCCTGTTGCTTCTATCACGCCAAGAGACCTCATCATCCTTTTCCTCCTGGCAGGCTCCGGAACCGGGGCGGCGCCATCATTTTCAATGCTTCCATCTGCCGCACTGTACGCTCGGATTGCAATTTTCACGGCGGTTGAGCATGGTTGAAAGGACAAGCTGCGCGGGAGCCTGCCATAGCTGCGTAGCATGGGCTGGGCTGGGCTGCTTCAAGTACGGCGGTCGATGTATGATCGCTATGACATGCCGGTGGAGTCTGCAATCAGCGAAAGCGCGAGGAGAGACCTGCTCTCTGCTATGTGAATGATGGTTGCGGCATAGTCGCGTGAGATGTTGGTTATTAAGCAAACTTTACCAATTTGGCTCTGCGCTACGGCCCATTCTCCGCGCTTCACTTTCACATGCCGATCTGAGTCAAGATACTGCGTCCATTATAGGAATACAGGACGCAACCTCGCAGAATTGATTATTCGTCCCGACTTGCAGCGCAAAGGAAATACGGCGGCCCTCGCCATGGCAGACCGCCTCACGCAGCTGCAAGATGCTGTAGACAATGTAGGACTATTGCCAACGGCTCCTCAACAGTATACCGTGCTAACGACATCTCAGCTCCTTGACCTAATGATCGATTCGATCAACTACATCCAAGACAAGCATCCACACGCTCCCATCACGGGTCAACCTATTCTCGAAGCACCTGCGCCGCCCGGCGCAGCGCCGAAGACCAATGGCGATGCCGACTCAAAAAAAGAAGCAGGAGATGCAGACGCGCCCAAACCCGAGACGCCTGAGGCATTCGAAGCCATGCTTCGGGAGATGGCGAAAAAGATTGTGTTGCAGGAGCAGCAGGCCGAGATCATCGCAAATAGTCTGCCAGGATTGGGCAGTAGCGAAGCCAAGCAGATGAAGCGGCTTGCGGAGCTCAAGATCGAACTTGAAGATGCACAACGGGAGAGAGATGAGGCAGAAAAGGACAGGGAAGCCGTGTTGGACATGTTGACTGAGGCCTTGGTGGGAATCAAGAGGGTGCCATGAGTGGTACGGCTGACTAGTGAGGCGAGACTAATTTAGAGGCGGCCATTGGCATTGCGGTGCGGACACTGATAAACGAGTGTCTCTCCGCAAACATGTGACGGAGAACACTTGCGCGAGTTCTCGTGCGCCTTGCGTTCGTGCCGGCCCGGACGTCGGCTTTCACATGGCAAACACGATGATGGATTTCACACCGAGACACTGTTTGCGACATGCACTGCGTAATCCGGCTTTAACTACAGAAAGCCAGCATAAAGGCACTTCCAGTCATCAATAGCAAACCCAGAAGCAGGATGGAACTCGCCGCATCATCATCAGAAGATTCGCGGTATCAGCCACCTACCTTGCAACGCGAAGACGCCATCAGCGACCTGAGCACATACACAAAGCTTTTGCGGCAACGCACGCTGTCGGAATCTTCCAGCAAGATGCCCATCAGTCTCGCCGCCTTGTCCTCCCCTCAGACACAAACCGAAGAGGACTACTTCAATACGTCGACGTCGACCTCCACCATCACGACCTATGGCCCCACAGCTGAGCAGCTACGGCTCGAACTCGACAAGAACACTTCATCATCGCCGCCGACGGTTGACCCCACAGTGCCGATATCAGAGCGATCTGGACGCCGTGCAGCAGACTATGCGAAACGACGTGCGGAGTACTCACGACAAATGGCGGAGAATTGCATCACTCAGAATGGCCGGCGACTCAAAGGCCGTGCTACTGTGCAATGGACAAGGAGGCACTGCACCGTCTACAATACTGCATTGACACGTCCCGTGGTTGACAAGCTGGCGGATGTTACGCGTCAGCTCAAGTTCAGGGCATGCTGGTTAGGATGGATATGGTCGAATTTCGTGGACGATCAAGTGGTGTGCCCCGATCTGAGGCAGCAAAGGGAGGACAGAAAGGCCAGCCTAGAGGCCGCCAGGCTGCTCCTCTGATAGGTCTCAGCTCGCGACGTGTCACTGCTTAGGTACATGAGGGTCGTGAACATTGTGTACAGCTGGAATGAGACACAAAGACATCAGCGCATGAAGTACTCTCATAAATCAATCGTTTCAAGTCATGTACTGGTTCAGTAGATCCCGAGCTCCGTCTCGTAATCTCGTAACTAATGGTACAGTCACATGCATCAAAGAAGACACTCTGCCTTCGTCTCTAGCCATGTACGCAACCAGGGCGAATAACACAGCCAACCCAGTGAAGGCAGCAGGTCTTCGATACTGTCTTAGAAGCAGCCTAGCTCTCTGCTGTCTCTTCAGCCAAGCTTCCTTTCGCTGAATTTCTTGGTCGTGCATTTCAAACCAGCGCTCCCCATCCTCAAGCGTCTGCCTCTGCAAAGTTTCGTCGAGATGAGTTGTCTTCAGCACGCTGTAGCTGGAGACATGGCTCCAGGCTCTGCCCGGCAACTTCTCGGGCGGGTACTTGTCGAATGCTTCGGTCGTGCAATGTATCAGGTGTTCGAGGTCGAGAGGTTTCGGCAGCTTTGAGAGAATCGCGTGCAGCATCTCTGGCTCGTCGGCTTCGATCTCCATGAGCTCCTTCTTCCTGGAAACCACGATCTATGACGGGTCAGCCGGGCTCGTAGATCTGTGGCGGTTCCGACACTGACCACGGCGAAGAGGTACAATGAGACTGACGCCTCGCTGGCCAGCAGGAAGTCGAACAGCCTTGCAATGTCCCCATACTCCTCAATGTCATGTGCATACAATGTCAAGGTGGCGGCCAGGGCAAAGAAGGGTTGTGTGTGCGATAGATGCTGATACACTTCGGGGTCGACGGCATACAGGATGGCAGGCAGCAGACGGAGATAGGACTCTGTGCCAGTCATCGACGGGAGCATGAAGTCTCGTATTCGCAACAGCGACAGTCGCGCCACGGGCTCCACCGCCGCATTGGCCCCCAGGACTAAGAGCAGCACTTGGACAATGTCATGATATCCTTGAAAGTAGTGCAGTAGTGGATGTCGTCGAAGCACCTCTGTAATGAGATTTGAGAGCTCCACTTTGCGAGCGTCTTTGCGGCTCTCAGTCTCGTCTGGAAGAGCCATGAGCATTGTTGCAGACCGATTGATCTGCCAAGGCATTCATACCTTCTGGATAGTAGACGAAACTTCGATTCACGTCCAGCTCGACCTGATGTTCGTCATGATGCGGCGCAAGCTTCTCCCATGAGAGCGTCTCAATGGCTCGATGCCGCGGATCGCAGCCCAAGAGTATTGGCCCTGTTGAAGCATCAGTATATGCGTACAATGAGCTTCGTTGCTGGTTGGTGACAAGCTTTGAGGATCAGATATGCGACCATGATTCACTACGTCTCAATTGCCGGACCTGCCAATATGAGAGATGCAATGCAACCTTGCCGATGTATCATGTCCCAGTTGATCTTCTGCTACGTGGTCGAATAGGAGGACATTGATCGTGGATCCGAGATGTGCCGATCAACTGGGGGCTACGTACATGCTGTGCGCCTCAGCTCGTCCTCAACGAGCCCGCCTTCACTTGCTGCCAGCTGTCGTAGCCAGTCGACGTCAACATCGTGGCAGGCTTTTAGTATGTCGTGGACCTTTGCACCCTTGTCCCGAATGAGAGGATCGGAACGCCAAGTAGCAGATAGTTTTAGTGGCGGAACCGGTATGCCGTTGTCGCCAGTAGATGCCGAGCCCTTGTCGCTGTTTGAAGGCTTCATGAGAGCCGATGCACTACGGTCGCTGCGTGCTGCCTCGGTGTGGTCAGGTGCTTTCGCGCTGGTGGTCGCCGCCATGCCTGCCAGTGTGGACTGTGGACCCGAGGTTCGCAGATGGTGCAGATGCGCATCGTGCTCAGACGTCGTTGGACGAGTCATTGGCCGTCAGACTCGCATCATCCATCGTGTCTCGCTCGTCGTACGGTGGACCACTGTCAGCCTGAGGAGCATCTGATGATACGTGACAGATGATGTTTGGTCACCTCGACTTTGGTGGAGCTTGGACCAATTGGAAGGCAGCGCGCCAGCACAGAAAACTTGAAACGCCCAACGAATGTTGGGTCTTCCGAATCTCGTAATAAATAAGAAGCCCTCATCCATCGCATTCGGGCACTACACTCCCGTCGTCTTCGCGATATAAGCACTAGCGAATGTGGTGGACCTGGACTTCAAACGCCTTCATTTGACAGGCCGCACCACCCTGCGTCTCCTGGGATTCTGGACAGAACACTGCATACTGGAATCAGCAGCACAGTTTTTCAAGAGCTATCGCAAATCACCATCACATCGAGATCATCGGGCTTTACTAAGTATCTTCTCCAGGAGTTGTTGTGGCTGCTCGCTAATAACAACGAGGTGAGGTACCTTGATATCTAACCAGCTCCGCCTTGACGGTCCGGCAGCTAACTTATAAGGTACCTTGCCTTCCTGGATCCTGGAACAAATCCCCGAGGAACGCATCTTTCTACAGAGGACTCTTCAGGTGAGCGGCCGCGGCCGCAGCCTTATTAAAGTGGTCCAGACGCCAGAGACCAATCGGCAACATCCCCAAACGAGGCGGTCCGGTGTTTGGAAGAAACGCCTCTCATCGTCCCCAGATATGCAGGCTGGCCTAGCTGTCATCAAACCTTGAATGCACTGCAAACGCTCCCTTACACAGCAGAGGTCTCATAGAGCTATTGGTGCCGTATAGTGTGTCCGCGCCACCACTGGCTCGCGTTGCTGTAGCACGCACGCAGAGAGACATTGGACGGGGTTCAGGCGGAGCTGTGAAGTGTACTTGAAGGTGCCGTCCTTTGATAAACAAGGACGTAACCAAGTTGTGCCGGTCTCGCATGAGGCGCAACGCCTTCTAGCCTCTCTTCCGCCACCACATATCACTGTCGAGCAATGCCTACGTGATGGCCAGCGTCGATTTTGTCAAGAATCATATGTCAGCGCCGAAGCTTGGCATCCTGACCAAGACCATTATCGAACCGTCCGTGGTCAAATGGATACTGCACGCGAGGTTACGATCACGATGGCGCGACGACGTCGTCTTCATTGGCGAAGACTTCATACACGTCAAACATGTCGGACACGATGGCCATCTTGAACACGTTGCCTTCAAGAATGACTTTGACGCCCGGATCCGAGCTGCAAAGGTGCTGTGTCTGGATCTCGATACTCGAGAAAGCGAAGACTATCACGGTTTGAAACTAGAAGACGGAAGTTCTTCCGATCAATGTGGTAGCCTTCCGCATGACCTCTTGGTGCTCACCTTGGATTCTCCCGACGATCTTTTATTCCTATATATTCAGAAGGACGAAAATGGTAGGCCACAATTCAGACAGCAGTCGAGGCCAATGCCGAGGGCGGAAACTTTGGGTTTTCAACCCGGTCATCACCTGGCAGTCGACCCTCAGTCTCGTGCAATGGCCGTAGCAGCAAATCAGCAAGAAATTGTCATCTACGCGATCAAGGATCTGAACAGAGTTCGGGACCGACTGCAGATGAACAGCCCGGATTGGATCCCTACGTCGACTGAGCGGCAAATCCAAGTGTCAGGGGTAATCCAGCACATGGACTTTCTTATCCCTTCCGACGACGACTCGGGCCATATCATATTGCTTCTGGTAGTTGCAGAAAACAGCACGACGAAGGCAATGTGGCTCGATTGGTCGCATGCTTCAGACTTGAAAGACGTCCAGGTCCATCCCATGCAGGCGCTGGACGCATCAAACACATCAACCAATCTTCTTATACCGCTTTCAAACACGACTTTTATTCTGACTATTGGCAATGTGCTCAAGCTCTGTAAAGACCTGCTTTCTGGCTCCTTGAAATGCACTGAAGCAGTATTTGATTTCGAAGCAAGACATGCCGGGAGCTCAACAATGCAACCGTTATGGGTGAGCTGGTGCCGGCCTCCAAGGACTCGCGCATCCCGTCGGAAATACGACTGCATTTATCTTGTCCGTGAAGACGGGTCTCTGCACTACCTCGAATTGAAAAGCTCCGGAAGCATATTCTCAAGCACTGCAGGGCATTTTGAATGCCATGTAGATACCGCCTTCGCGTCATTGTCAGACACTGATCCCGGCGCGGACATTCTAGCTGTAGCGGGGAACATGAGCACAGGACGACTGGTGTCAATTGGTCCTTGGCCAAGCCTCGGCAGAAACATCGAGCTCACTTACCGCGAGAGCATGACGATGGATCTGATTGAGGCCGTCCCGAATTGGGCTTCCATTACTGATCTGATTGCAATGCCTTCTAGGCACACCGCTCATCGACCAACACGCGGGTTTCGGCCTGGAGTGTATGTCACCTCAGGTCGGCAACCGTATGGCGCCATAGCTGAGCTTCGCAGCGGATTGGAGGCCCGACTCTCTACCTATTTCACACTGGACGAGCTCCATAGCGTGACGAAAACTTGGGCTGTCCCGTTAGTTGCTGACGGATCGATTTTGGTTTTCCTGGCTTTTCCTTCAGCGACGAGAGTGTTGAAATTCTCTGCAGATCCCGGGAACGAGACCCAGGAGCTATCCGATGATGCATGCCCAGCTTGGGATCTGAGCAAGGCCACATTGGCGGCTGCGGCAACCCCAGATGGACGACTCATCCATGTAAGCACCAGCCAGATCTCTGTCACGTCTGGGATGGAGGACAACTGGGAAGACACCAGGCGACGTGTCGTACATGAGGATGTCGCAATTCTTGGTGCAGCCATTCTAAGCGAGCAATCTGTGGTCATCACAATCGAATCTGATGGCCTGACGCCAAGACTGCACTATACGCCATTTGCATTCGACGACGAGGACGCTGATGGCGAAGCTCGAGGAACGACAATGCATCTGGAGATCGAGCCTACCGCTGTTGCAGCTGCAGTCACCTCAGGCGGCATCATTGCAGTAGTTGCTTCCGTTGACGGCAAAGTACGGCTCTTTGAGGCAGACTCGGACTGCTCAACGATTCAATCCGTCGATCAGTCAATACTGCCGCCCGCGCCTGCTGGACCAGGCATATGCGACCACCTAGCGGTTCTGCGGTCCGGCTCTGGTACAGATCTCTTATTGATCTGTGGTCTTCGCGACGGAAGGGTGTTCTGCCAGAAGATCGAGCCTTCCGACACAGCTGTCAGTCTTGGGACTACGCATACATTCGACTTCGCGCAAAGCACGGTACGACTGACGGCCCTGCAACAATTCCCATCCGCAGTTTGTGCCATGAGCGGCGCAGAAATATGTCTGATCGAGTGGACCGGTTTAGGTGCAGATGACCTCGACATCAACAGAATTTGGGTTTCTGATCAAGCTCGATCAGACCTATCCCAAGGCACCGTCGTCGCGATTACGCAGATGCCATCGTCCGATCTGTTGGCTTCGCCTCTACTGGCAGACGCCGTGGTCCTCGTGTCTCCAGACGAGTTCCAAGTGACCATGTTGCAGAAAACACCAACCGTCGTGCCTCGCCGAATTCCAGTAAGTGGCAGTCCCGCTCGCATGTTGTATGCAGAGCGGCAGCAGTGTCTTGTCGTAGCGTCGACAAAGACCGAAGCTCTTTCAGACATGAGGCGAAAGATTTGGCCCGTGATAGACTTCATAACAGTCCGCAACGCAGGTGTCGCGTGCACGTACGACTTGCAACCCGGTGAGCGTGTGTATTCTCTTCTCGAATGGAATTACAAGAGTAGCGATGACAAGACATACTCTTTTGTTTTAGTCGGCAGCAGTTACACCCGGCGAAGTGGTGGAACGGGCGGACGGATCCGCTTTCTGCAGCAGTCTGGCCGTGATGCTTCGGAGGTCCGAGAAGGGCATGTCGAGAAGTTTGACGCCCCCGTGTTCTCGACAGCAATCTTTGACGAGCTCACCTACGTGGTGTGCTATGGCGAGAGCGTTGCCTTATTCCGCTTCCAGCAAGCAGTCAAGAAGTGGAGACAGTTGTGCGAGCCGTTCAAACTCCTCAGTCCCGGAGTATATGTCACGGTGACGGCCCCGCTCATCTTCATCTCTGCCGCGAACGATTCGCTCGTGACGCTGAGACTCGTCGCCTACGAAGACGAAGGCGAGACAGTCTACGAGCTGACATGTGTGCGGTCTGGCCCGAGAGCTGACAGACTGACGAGTCACCTGATAGTCCGTCCCGACCTGCCTGGAGGACCTACAGGAACCGGTCTAGCGCTGCTGGCGACTCGGGAGCAAAGCATTGTCGGCATCACTTGCGACGCTCCAGACAACACGGTCCCAACGCACGCCACAAGCGCGGAACTCTTGTTCGAAGCCGACCTCCCCCGCTCCATCACACGGCTTCGGCAGAGCGATCTCCGCCCGAGATGGAAAGACGGGCCACCAGATGGCGTGGTCGTGGACAACATCATCGGATCGGCACCGGACGGCGCATTGTTCGGCATAGCACTGCTCGACGAGAGGCTCTGGAAGAGGCTATCCTGGCTGCAGCGACTCTGCGAGTGGGACGCCGAGCTCTCACCTCACAGTCACCAGACGCCGCCTTACTGTGCTTCGGACGAGAACTACGCCGGCGAAGACCGAGCTCTGCCCGTCGGCTTAGCCGCCGGGGGCGACGGTGACCACGGGGTCATCCTGAGGACCCACGTACCGAAGAGGAATGACAAGCATATCAACGGCGATGTCCTTGTTCGCCTGTTGAAGCGTGGGGGCTCGGAGAAGCTGAAAAGCATGATCATGGAGGCAGCCGAGCGGAATGACCGCGCGGGCGAATGGATTGCTGATCATATGGAAGACGAGCTTGCGGCCGTCGACGAGATCATCGGCATTCTGAAGCCCCTCTTGGACTGCTGGATGTGAGAGGATAGAGAGATGTGGTGCGGATTATGAGCGAAGTTGATTGATTGGAGGGACTTTTGGCGCGCAATGGGAGCGTTCAAGTAGGGTCGTGCATAAGATGCTTGGCTCAGAAGCCGCTAGCTTTTCCAAATGAAAGAATTTATTCATATACATAAATTCTGCACAAAAAACATATCCAAGTGTTGATATCCAATCTCGCGCTGGAACTCCGAGATGGCCAAGCGTTCCGTGCGATGTCTACATCATCTACTCCTGCGTCGTATGCGCACTTCTCGAGGCCGTTTCCGCAATCTCAGTCGTACTCTCTGACTGCGCGCCTGTCCCCTGCCCTTCATCCTTAGCCACTTCGCTGGTCGTGGTAGTCTTGGGTCGGTCCACCGTCGGCGACGTGGTTGCGGCCGCACCGCTCGCTTTCTGCGAGTTGCCAATTGTGTCGACGTTGGTTGAAGAGGCTTGCCTTCCCCATCCGCTTTTGCTTTTCTCTGCAGCCCACGACCCCCAAGAACTCAAATACGCGCCTGCACTTCGACCGGCAGCTGCAACAGTTGCCTGCGCCTGCTGCAGGTCAGATTTCTGATATCTGTTGACTGGTTCGGTCTTCTCAGAGGGAGTAGCAGCGCTTGCGTTGGTCCTGGCGTCTTCTTGCCTCTTCCGTTGCGCCTCCCGCATGACCTCAATGTCAGCCCAGACTTTGTTGAAGGCAGAGGTGACTTGTGTCCTTCCATCAGCGAGACGTTTGCTGACATTGTCGCGGGTCTGGCTGAATCGTTCGTCAAGGTGTAGCTCCGCAACTTGCGCTGCGAGCCGTCGTTGCACGTCTTCAATCGTTAGGCCACCAGCCATAGGGTGTCGTGGCTCGATTATGTCGAAGATGTGGCTGTCTGTGGTCCTTGTCCAAAGCCTGTAGTTCTCTGTGTTACGCCACTTTTCGAGGAAGGCAAGTCCGAACTCTGCTGACGGATCGCCTTCAACATCCGCAAGAAGGGCTTTAGGATCGCCAGATTTGTGCGTGGTGAGATATCGGTGATACTTTTCACAGGATAATAATGCAAGGAGATACTCCTCGAATTGCATGCGTATAAACTCCTCGCTTCCAGCATAGCCATGAGTTTTTGGCCGTGCCGGGTCACTTTCGTCCCAGGTGTCATTGACTTGCTGCGTGATAAAGTCAATCCATCTGCGATCCGCTGCAGTCAACGTGAGAGCTCTATGCAGCGGAGGCGCGAGGATGCTGACAATATGCTCATCGAGCTCGACGAGAACGTCGCAGTACTTGTTCTTCTGCTGGATGAGCAGGCTGTTCGTACTACCGACAACGTAGCTCTTCGTGTCAAGATCGGTCAGGACGTCCAGCTGCTGGAGTGGCGTGTAAGGCCCGAAGACACTCCCTGTGCCAAATAGCTGAAGTGGTACGCCCATGAAGGCCAACAGTGATGCCCGGTCACTGGTCCTTACAGAGTCCGGCTGCCGTCTCGACTCGGCATCCTTGTTGAGTTGCGGGTCGGCGCAGTCCTTCAGACTCCTCACTAAGCCCGGGATCAATGAGAGGATGGAGAATTGCACTTGGCAGACCCTTTCGCAGTGCGAACCGAAGAATAAGATCTTGAAGGAGTGTCAGATTTGGGCTTCAACTTCCTGCTTGGAACAAACTCACTTTGGGCTGGAGTAATAGTGCTTTGAAGAGAACCAGTACCTGCCACTTATACTCGTGGATCAACTCGCGGAGACTGAGACCGAAGTACTGGGCATTCTCATCCTCGTGGCTTGTGCCTTTGACCAAAGCCTCTTGGAACCTCTACTCACTCATAATCAGTGCCCATAGAACCTAGGCTCCACCCACTCGACAACCACTGACCTACCTGCAGTATCTCCAGATCTCGAAAGTCTTTTTGTGCGAACCACGCCCGGGTCACCACGGATAACTTCTCTCTCAGAGCAGTGAAGCTCTGCGGCCGGTCTGTGATCGCAACCACGGCCTTCTGCACGGCACTCCGTTTCACGTCCTCGCTCTTCCATAACAGCGCGCTGGCATCGATCTGGTGGCAGCAACTGATGCCAAAGACGGAGGTCGGCTCGACATCTTGTCCGCCGTGGGCTTTGTGAACAAGCGAGAAGTACGAGAACTCTTCTTCATTCTGATGCGCGCCGTCCGGCAGAGCCATATACGGGATCAGCTGCCAGTCGTTCTCGGCAGTAGGGTCGCTCCCTTCCGCGCCTATCCAGTGTTCGACCTCGGGACCTCTGGCATGGTGGAAGTCCACGACGCATACTAGCGGCTTGAAAGACGGAGCGGATGCCATCATCTGTCGGGATACGCGTGACGATCGGCTGGGTCTTGGGGACTACTACTAACGTCGAAGCATGGATAGAGGTGAGTAGTAAGGTAGAACTTCGCCCTAGCTTTTGGTTCTTGGCCGCATCCTCAGGTGAGTATCTCTGGAATCATGCAACGCGGATCTGATACAGTCGTTGACGTGCATAGTCGATTGTGCACGGCTTGCGCGGATGAGCCCACGCATGCAGCTGCTACCACACACAGTACCTCCGTACATATACTCGAGCTCACGCGCGCAGAAAGAGCTACCGCGAGACGCGAGAATCTCGGCTCGGGTGTGGAAGAACACTGGTTCCGATCCTCCTACTGTACTCAAGGTAAGCGTACACATGTATCAGCCCATGACAACCTGGAAGTCCAAGGCTGCTTCTCAAAGGGGAAGATACACCCAAGATAGCACTAACCTACAGGTGTTCCGGTCATAAAATTCCGAACTCTGTCGAAATCTCGGCATTTGACAACGACATGCTGCCCGAACAGGAAGGCACGCAAATTGACTTTGTCACACTTGGCATGTTCATCATTGGTGAGCAATGAAGGGTATCGTTAGCGGCAAGAGTACACCCAAACTAAAACAAGACACAGACGACATCTATCCACCTCCTACAGCCGCAGATCAAACACCCAAGACAGACATCATAGGCGGCGCAGGCACCTACTCCGCCATCGGCGCCCGTCTCTTCTCGCCACCACCCCACCAATCCAAATCCATAGGCTGGATCGTAGACAAGGGCACAGACTTCCCCCCCGACCTGCTCGACCTCATCGCCTCCTGGCAAACCGGCGCACTGATTCGGCCACGCGATGCCCTGACGACTCGAGGCTGGAACGGCTACGGCGAGAACGAGCACCGAGCGTTCAAGTATCTGACGGAGAAGAAGCGGCTGACGGCTGACGACCTCACCCCCGAGCTTCTGGCTTCGAGGTCGTTTCATCTGATATGCAGTCCGCTGAGGTGTGTGCAGATGGTCGAGCGGATTCACGTACGACGGCAGGAGGCTTTTGGTGGCGGTTTGGGTGACCCGGTGATCATATGGGAGCCTGTACCTGATCTCTGCACTCCTGGGGAACTTCCGAACACGTTCCAGGCCTTGAAGCATGTGGATGTCGTCAGTCCAAATCACGAGGAATTGGGTTCTCTGTTCGGCTACAAACATGGCTCTGGTGTCGACAGAGAAGCGGTCGAGGAGCAAGCAGCGGAGCTATGTCAGGCTTTCCCAGCGGAGAGAACCAGTGGAGTAGTGGTCGTGCGATGCGGTGCTGTAGGCTGCTACGTCCTGCCGAAGCCGAGCTATGGTGCAGCAGACAAGCCTGCAGGAACGTGGTTGCCAGCTTATCACAGAAACGCGAGCAGAGTGATTGATCCAACCGGCGGCGGCAACGGCTTCCTCGGCGGCTTAGCAGTCGGTCTCGTTCGACACAACGGCGATGTCGTTGAGGCCGCACGCTGGGGCAGTATCGCGGCCAGCTTTTGCATCGAGCAGGTGGGCGTGCCTGAAATCACGAGCCGAGACACAAGTGACGAGAGATGGAATGACGAGAGTGTACACGAGAGATTGGAGAGCCTCAAGGGGCGTTCATAAGAAAGAGTTTTTGTTTCTCTACCTGGAACGCTTACA
Organism: Teratosphaeria destructans; assembly: GCA_010367425.1. Taxonomy (NCBI): domain Eukaryota; kingdom Fungi; phylum Ascomycota; class Dothideomycetes; order Mycosphaerellales; family Teratosphaeriaceae; genus Teratosphaeria; species Teratosphaeria destructans. Next base: position 594,128 of record WBMN01000011.1, read on the forward strand.
TCGGACTTGCCGCGCCGCACAATGCACCTTTCCGGACTACTACCCAACGCCATATCGACACGGTGGAACAATTCAATACTAACAACAAACTCGGCCTATAGGGATATCTCTAGGTCTCATCACAACACCACAAATGGACGGCAGATGCTCTACAGCTGAATATGCTGTTGCGGACGATCGTCGTCACTCTCCTCGCCATCGCGAGAGCCGACCTCCGACCAGCTGTCAGGTGTTCTGATGCCACTGCCCTCCTCAGAAAACATGTCAATGTCGCTATCTTCCAGGACATCAATGACCTCGACGTCAGCGTCCGAAGGAGCAATGCTAGGAGCCCCGGACTGGGCTCGTGAGATGCCGGTGACAGACGCGAATGTCTCAGACTCTGAATCGGTCTCAAAGCGCACCGAAGACGGTGCTGCCGACAGGGTCGGTGTCCGAGTATCGTCGCGATCCGGCACGTCGCTGACGTCGACGAGCTGGGCACTTTCATCACGGCCGAATGTATGCGTGCTTGAAAATTGTGCCGCAGAGGAAGGCGCCGAATCGAAACTAGCTGCAGGAGCGCTTTGAGGTTCGAGCCACTGCGCCTGAGACTCAGCTGCTTCACGGACTGGTAAGTAGAGATGGGTGGCGGAAGTGGTAGCATGCTGAGCATCCAGAGATGCAAGGCGGGCTCGGGTCAGTTGAGGCGTGATGCGATAGAGCTCGTCTTCCGAAGCTTCCGATCTTGGCACTCTTGCCCATGCCTGGCTTGAGGGCTGTACGACGGACGCAGTGTCCAGCGAAGTATTCACAAAATTGTTTGAGGAAGACATCCAGTTCCCGCGATTCTGGCGCGCTGGCTCGGCTTCAGTCGGGACTGGTGTGAGATCCACTAAAAGCTCAGGCGCTTCAGACTGGTTTGGTGCGTCTTCCAGACTTGCAGCAATTGCAGCTTTCAAGAAGTCATCTTCTTGCGGCTGAACCTGCCTCGCTGCTGCGCTCGCGGCACTCTCAGCCTCAGACAAAGATAAAGCTTCTGCAAGAGCGAGCTGTTCCTCGAAGCTCAGCGACTCAGTGCTTGCACTCAAGTCTTGTTGCGGCCCTGAGGCATAGCTGCCTGGCATCGCCCCGCTGTCCGGCCTCGCGTTACTTTTGGGCAACGAGTCGTGTCTCGTCGGTAGCCCGACATCATCTCGTGTGATCCCATGATCGAGTTGAACCTTTGGTGGCACTGGCGGAGGCTTCGGAGTCTCGCTGCGGTCCAGATCCATGGCATACTCGTCGCTGAACGGGTTGCTCAGGTATGATCCCATTTGGAAGCCGCTCATGCCTGCAGAGCTCGATGCTTCACCACCGGCAGCAAGTGGGTGCACAAGATGCCGCTCCACCTCACGCATCTGCTCTTTGATGGGTTCTGGCACAGGCTCGGCTACAGGTGGCGGGGGCAGTTCCTTCTCCTCAATGATTGCACTCTTCAATTTGCCATCTGCATCCACCATTGTATCGAATGAGATGGACGAGGGTGAAGTGAGTGTGCCTTCCAGTTTCGAGCTGGCTTTCCGTCTTTCCCGCATCTCAATCATCTGTGCGTTGCGTCTGGCCAAGTACTCTCTGCCCTTGCGCCTCCGCTCCTCTGCCTCGTCCGGGTCGCTGAGTGCTCGACCTGGTGCCCTCCTGACCGGGCCAGGGCTGCCATTCAGCGCTCTGCCAGTGGCGACAGCAGCCGCCTCACGTGCACCATCACTCTCACGCCGCAGTCCAGCGTCGGTGGCGGGTGTGCGTCCCTCGTATGCAAAAGCTTCTGCTTGTCGTCTTGATTCGGGGTCGAGCTCTTCACCGATTGACCGCAGCAGCTCGATGATCTTCTGCCGTTGTTCCTCGACCCATACTTGGACTGCGGGATTCTCGAGTACAGCGATGCCGAGGGCGGTGATGACCGAGATGGATAAGATGATGCCTACGGCAGGTAACATGTTAGCTTGGTCGAGGAGCCACCTCCACCACTTGCGTCCGAAATCGTGCGGTTTTCATTCCCGTCAAGTCCGACATCTTGACGGTAAGGGGAAACTCTCTTGTCCGGACTTATCGGCTTACCTCTTACCACGGCGGCAGGCATCGTGAATCAATAGAGAGGTGCTGCACCAGGACTCGCGTGGTGGCTGTACAGGAGGTTCCCTGCACTCGACCCTCCGCAGCAACACTGGCAAGGAAGGCGATGTGTAGAAAGTCAAAGGCGAAGTTGCTGCCTTGGCGACATTGCCTTGCTATTACTATCTGGTGACGCCTCGTACTGTAAGTATCGCACGCGCCACAGCGCGGGGTAGAGTGGACAGTACTAGCGCCAATATGCATTGACCACATGCATGTCTCATAATAAGGAAGAAAGCTTGTGTATACCACCTCGCCTCCCACGGTCCCACCTGAACGAAATTATTGTCAGTTTCATACTTCCCGTCGCTCTCCTTCGCTCCGGCGTTGATTACAAGGTCGTCTGTTGATCCTCCACATGCCTACAGTCGGCAGCAACTATCATTTACCAGGCTGGAGGGCTATCATAGCAACAAAGATCAGTTGGTGCACTGACGATGGCGACTGAGAAGATCCGACTCCAGCGATGAGGGCAATTCACGACCGCCTCGTCTATGAGTCATCCACAAGATATGTTCTGATGCCTGAGCCTCGACCTCATACCTGGATGCCGTAGAGAAGGACAAACATGCACTTTCGAGGCTTTGCAAAAACGCTTCAGACTCCGACGTTCGCATCCGTGCCAAGCCAGTCTGCCTACCTTGATGATTCGCGGACCCCGTTTTGTGGCCGTGTTCAGGCCCAGCAAGCACTCAGAAGAGGTCATTGTGCGTGGCAACTGGTAAGACCGCAACTTGGTGGACGGCCAGGAGGACCAGCAGGACATTGCACGCGATGCCGACGACTAGCCACAGAGATGCAGGTCATTGAACGAGGAAAACATAGGGCCGCTTCTTAGCGGCTGTTGCCGTGGTCAGCACGACTTGTAGCTGGCTTGCTGCGTCCTCCGGTTGTGCTAGGCTGCCTTCTGAGAAGACATGCTACTGACCACGATATGACGCGTTCGAGTCGACTGATTAATGGGAACTTGGGAGGAATATAATGGCCAATGCAGCGGCGCAAGTGCAACCGATGAACGGCCAGTCTGGAAAGACCAATTGCAATTCCGTTTGCCTGATCGATCATAGAGATCGGGAGGCCTCAATATGCTGGGAAGGTCTCTGAAATTGAGCTGAATTACGTGCGAATCCGCGACCATTTCACAGTGTTGTTGTCAGTCACCCAACGACCAAGTGTGTAAGTGGTTGACCGCGACTGTCGTTCCGTCACTTCTTCAGTGCCGAGCAGACCGCTGCTCCGGTTAGCAGACCGCATCGATCAAGCAATCTCAACAGCATCAGCAAGCAGTTCAAATATACCCGCAAGCGATCAATGATATTCAATTAATGCTTATCAACGATTTCAACCAGTCGATTGACGGATTACATCACTGCTTTTGCACTGTATAAGCCATAATGAGGCTTTCGCAGCACCTTAGATCCGCAGCAGTTCAGAGGACACACAGTGCGTATATCGCGTGCGCAGTATTATCATTCCAACCGATCGACATGCGCGAAATAAACCACGGGACCATGACATCACCAACGGCATGTCGGCTCCTCGTGGAGCCCCAGTCCATGTTGGCCAGACGCACATATCGTCACTTTCGCACATCTCCTGCCCGCGGCCTGCGATGTTGGACAACAGTAATTGATAAGCAAAATTTCCATTCAAGGTGCTCAGGTAGTAGCCGTTCCTCCCACCCGTTATCTCGTGCCGTACATCCAGTGCGGCGTGTCGTCCAGAACTCCACATCCAGTCTCCACCGACAAACCCCAAATTCGATCTGCAATTGCTCACACGCAGGGATATGTTGTGAGGAGTCTGGGCCAGTTCGTGGAGACATCATCTCCATCGCTCTACCCTACCATCCTCCTCACGAATCACCACTTCCTCCAGCCTCGAGTCGTCTCGTCAAGTCCTGGTTAACGGCAGCGCCGCAGCAATGCCATCAGAACACCAGCACGAACTCGCCCTCAGCGAGAAGCTGGACGATTCGCGCAAGACTTCCATCTCCCCGGACTCAGCCTCGCCCTCACCCAGCCGCATCGAAGATGGCTCCAAGACCGAGGAGCCCACAGGCTTCATCCTCGACGAAGAAGAAGCCCTTGCGCGAGCGCGTGAACACCCAAGCGACACCACCCCAATTTTCATCACCTTCTCCCGCAACGACCCTTTCAATCCCCGGAACTGGCCCAAGTGGAAGCGCTGGTACGTGACCTGCTTCGCGGCTTCGCTGAACGTGATCACCTGCCTTTGCGCCGGCGGGTACTCCTCCGCCCAGGACGATGTCGAAAGCCGATTCGGTGTGTCATCTGAGGTCGCGACGCTCGGCTTGTCGCTGTATATCCTTGGGTTCGCCATCGGACCCATGCTGCTAGCGCCGTTATCTGAGTACTTCGGGCGAAGTCCAGTATACATCTGTTCTTGGTTCATCCTGGTGGTCTTCCAGGTGCCGGTGGCCGTGGCGCCGAATATCGCCACGGTGTTGGTCTGTCGCTTGATCCAGGGGTTTGGAGGCTCGGCGCCGCTCACCAACACTGGTGGTACCGTCAGTGACTTGTGGGAGAGGAACGAGAGTGGGAATGCCATGATGATATACGGGTTGTCGTCGACCTTTGGCCCGCCGTTCGCTCTGGTGGTCACTGGTTACCTTGTGTTGAATCTGGGGTATCAGTGGTTATGGTGGTTCTTCCTGATCGTGACGGGCACAATCTGGATCATTATGGTCTTTACTCTGCCAGAAACTCGGCACAGCACTATCCTGGAGCGGAAGGCAAAGAAAGTCCGGAAGACGCTGGCAAAAGAGGGCATCGCATCTTTGGCACTGATCGAGAATATTGGCGATGCGCACAATATGCATGAGAAGCGAAGCTTACACAGTCTCTTCGCCACCACCCTGACACGTCCTTTCCGCTTCCTGATGACGGAGCCGATCACGATCGCTGCCGCCGCCTACAATGGCTTCATCTACGGCGTGGTGTACCTCTTCAACGAGGCCTTCCCATTGGTATTCGGACCAGGAGCGCATGGGCATGGCTTCAACGTCGGACAACAGGGTCTGGCCTTCCTGGGGTTTACAATTGGCACGATCCTGGCCGCATGCTGTCACCCATTCCAGGAGCGGTACTATCTGCGGCGAGTGGCGGCGAACGATGGTAAAGGCGTTCCCGAGGCGCGGATGTGGCAGGCTCGCTTTGGAGCTTTCCTGTTGCCCATCTCCTTGTTTTGGTAGGCGGTATCATGGGATTTGTCCGCGCAATCGAGACTGACATGGCATAGGTTCGCATGGACATCTTTCAAGTTCGTGCACTGGATCGTGCCCATCATCTCATCCGTTTTCTTCGGCGCAGGCATCTACATTGTCATTTTAAGCGTCCTCAATTACATCGTGGATTCCTACCAAACCTATTCCGCGTCTGCACTGGCTGGCGTGATTCTCGTGCGGAACATAGTCGGGGCAGGGTTCCCACTGTTCTCGAAGCAGATGTATCAAACGCTCGGGAATGAGTGGGCGAGCACGTTGCTTGCCTTTCTGAGTCTGCTATTCGTGCCGATCCCGATCTGGTGGTTCTATCGTGGCGAGCAGCTCAGGTTGAAGAGTCCTTGGGCGCGGGAGCATTTCGCGCAGGACGAGGACGCGCCTCATTGAAACGTACATATGTATATTCAAGCATGACTGTCCCACGTCATGGCGTTTATTCTGACTCTTTCGCACCTTGCAATTTCCTTTCATGGCTAACGGAATCCCCACGAGTATTTGTTGCAGAACAGCACTCTTGAGTAGTCACTGGACATGCTACCTCCTGCCGCGCCAAAAGACCCGTAGCATTTACTTGCGCGTCCACACCGTGATCTTCTCGTCCTCGGGTATGGCCCTGTTCGCGCACCTCCGACCGTAACAGATGACCGCAGCGCCCTTCTCCGCCAAGCCATCCGCTGGACACACAGCCCAGCTCCAATACACCTTCTCCACCTGCCAGGACGGGACAGCTTCCGTGGCAGGGACAACTTGCTTGGCCGTGACAGATTTATCATCGCGAACGGGCTCCTGGGCGCGCAGCGCGTCAATGACTGCAAGACAAGCAGTGCTGTCGCCGGCAAGGATCGTGCGATAGTCCTCGCGCTTCAGCAGGGTGTGCAATCTGTCGTCCCGGACTTGCTGCACCACTTTTGTGATCTCGTCCGGGAAAATAGCCTGGTGGAGTACTACGGTTAAAATGCCCACGAGCTTGTCGTCGTCGAAAGCCTCCGTGTAGGCCACGAGGCGCTTGAAGGACTCGTCGCGGAGCGAGTGCACGGCGTATTTGTCTGATGCAATGTACACTTGCGCATGGAAGTCCAATTGATCTGGCATAGCCTGATCGGTTATGCTTTGGTACATCTACGTCGTACTCATGATGATCAGGACGGTTGTGCTCACCTTCGTGTTATCATCCTCGTAATCGAAGCAGTACAGCCACCTCAGGATTGCTAACAACGCATCCTCATCATCCTCCTTAAGCTCAATCACCGAATGCGACGCCTCCGCGAAGAGTTTCCCTGGCCCACAAATGTTCTTGAAGTACTCTGACTTGGTACAAAGGATCATCTTGTGGCATTTGACCTGGCGCTCCCCAAACTTGACCGTGATGTCGGAGTAGGCCTCTTGGTCGAAGAAACCAGTGATATCGAAGTTGTTGGGAGGCATCGCGGGCGTGGTGTAGCAGAGTAGGATAGCGGATAGCGCAAGACCCTCGTCCGGTATTCTCAGGGGAGAATTAGGAAGGGTGAAGGAAAGGACGCAGGAGCGTGGTGGACGCTTTTGTGCATCGACGCTCCGAACCAAGTGGGCCGACTCGCTCCTTCCCTTTTCGTTTGCCAAGCCCGAACATCAACACTCGACCACAACAACCTCGCAACATCCTCTCCACTCCTTCCATAACCCTAGAAATTCGTCCAGAAAGAGCAAAACCCAACAACAAAAAAAGACTTTCCCCTTTGAAAACAACTTGAACTACCTAAATCTCAACCCCTGCGCATGAACTGCCACACCAACCAGTAGAACCAAAAAAAAAAAAAAAAAAGCCGCAAACCCCCAACATCGAACCCACGCCCACCCTCCCCTCTCCTCTACCACCACCAAACGAAACACCCAACACAGCAACAAAAACGAAGCTTAAACCCAGTCGCCCAGGCGCCAAGGAAATTCAACCTCTCCCGACCTTAACCGCTAAGCCATCGAAGCATGGCCGCGCCTACCGAGCGGTAGTTGTGGATTCTATTCACAGGTATGATGTCGTTTCGCTTGATGGAGGTACCACTCAAGAGTATCGCATATATAGTTGTGGTTTTGCGGTTTGCCGAAGTGGGTCCGAAGGGGGCTGCGCTCCGTTGCAGTTGGGAGGAGTGCGACGGCTAGAGGACTTTCTTGACGGGTTTTTTCTGGGAGACGGAAATGCTGGTGGATGTGGGATGGAGTGACATGCCATTTTCTCTTCCCCGATACCTGGGCTCCAGCATACTCACTCGTCGGTCCCGGTCTCTTTCACCGTCACTCGCAGAGGAGCTCCTGATCTGGACTCCCAGCCGCCGCTTTCGATCCAAATATGGATTGCCGTTTCCTGGCCAGTATATTTGGAGGCGTGAGAAAGTCGCCGGGCTAATCAAGAACATGGCAATTGAAATCCCTCTACCTGGCATATGTTACAAACGTAACGCTCTTCATTCCACCATCTATGCCTATTCTGTCCTGATGATGGCCAAATCAAGCTGATGCAGAAATCAACACAATGCAGCATATCTACAACCCTACCTCATCATATTTCCGGCATCTCCCCACAACGAACCTTTTTGCCTGTGTCCTCCATTCTCGTCATCGTCTCTCTCACAAGTTCTTGATCACGGCATCCGCATATTCATGCGTCTTCGCCTTGCCACCGAGATCACCGGTGATCGTCTTGCCCTCCGCCAGCGTCTTGAAAATCGCAGCCTGTATCTTGTCGGCGTGCGTGTACAGACCCATATGCTGCAACATCATGATCGAAGACAGAAGCAGTGCCGTCGGGTTAGCGAGGCCCTTGCCGGCAATATCAGGAGCCGAACCGTGCACAGCCTCGAAGATGGAGCACTCATCACCAATGTTTCCTGACGGTGTAAGACCAAGACCACCAATCAGACCGGCGCACATATCTGAGAGAATGTCACCGTAGAGGTTGGGCATGACGAGGACTTTGTCATTGTATGGAGTCGGGTCGGAGACAATCTTGAGGCAGGCGTTGTCAAGGAGTTCAGAGTCAAACTCGACATTGGGGTACTCCTTGGCGATGTCTCGTGCTAGCCGGAGGAAGAGGCCGTCACTCATCTTCATGATGGTGGCCTTGTGCACGACACGGACCTTGGGCTTGCCGACATCCTGGGCGTATTGGAAGGCGAAGCGCAGGACACGCTCGGAAGCCTCCTTGGTGATAAGCTTGATAGATTGCACAACGCCGTCCACAACGACGTGCTCGATGCCGGAGTACTCGCCCTCGGTGTTCTCACGGATGAGCACGGTGTCCACATTGTCATATGGCGTCTTGTAACCCTGAATGCTCTTGCAAGGCCGCACGTTCGCGAACAGGTTGAATGTCCTCCGCAGTGTCAAGTTCAATGAGACGTGACCCTTGCCGACTGGTGTGGCCAGGGGACCCTTGAGGGCGATGTAGTTCCTCGTGATACTGTCGATGGCCTCGTCGGGGATGACCTGCTTGCCGTCCTTGAACTGGGGCGTGACATCGATGGGTTCCCACTTGATAGGCGCGTTGGCCGCGCTGAAAATGTCCTTGACTGACTGTGAAATCTCCGGGCCAATGCCGTCTCCTTCGATCAGCGAGACGGTGTATTTGCCATCGCTGCCCTTGGTGCCGGGGAACTTGGCGACCTTCTCGCTTTCAGGCGTTGTCGCGTAGGATCGCAGGGCTTGTGTTGTTGTGAAGGCTGGTCGCAGGGCTCGCGGGGCTTGTCGCGAGAGGGTCTGCCGTGCTGCGAAGGCGCAGCGACTGGCAAGCATCGTGACGGACTGCCTGCTGTTTGAGGAGGGGGAGATGGTTGTGGTGTGGTGGTGTGGACAGTTGACAGCAGATTGCTTTTGCTGCGATATCAAAAGCTTCTGAAGCTCTGGCCTAAGGTTTAGCCTGCAGCCGAAGTCGCCGATCGGCGGGAACTCTCTACGGCTAATGGCCATGTGCTGGGTGCCTCAGGCCGCAATCCTGACCGAAAGAAATCGTAACTAGCGCGCAAAAACAGGAGACTTGTTACTGCGTAGGTATATTCTAACGGCGATATAGCCTATAGAAGGGCATGCATATAGACTACGAGGAGGTAGGGTGCGAGCGTAGTAGCTGTTTAAGCCATGGCGAACACCGGCGGTGATGTGAATGAGCGGATAACCAGCGGACTGATCGAAATGCCTGTCTTTAGTATTCTTTCGCAAGATACCTAGCATTCCTCCTGCTAGTCACTCGAATATCACCCACTTTACCTCCTCGCCCTCTTCCCACCTTCGCCCTCCCTACCACCCTCATCCCACCCCTTCCTCTTCTTTCCCTCCCTCTGCCAAAAGGCATCCCGTTCCCTCTTCTCCCTCGCCGCCCTCATCTCCGCATTCTCCTCCACCTTCTTCTTATACGGCGCCTTCCTCTCCTCCTGCTTCTGCCGCCTCTTCTCCACTTTCTCCTTCCTCAACGTCATGACCTGCTGCATCAGCCGCCTCGCAGTCTTCTCCTCGCCGTTCAGCACCACGGCTCGCTTCTGCTGGTACGTCTGCTTCTTCCTGGGCTTCATCTGGGTGATTTGAGATCTGTACGGCAAGTCGGCCGCGAGCTTGCGGGGCACGCGCAGAGGGTTGAAGTGGCGTTCTTGACGTTCGATCGGGCGATAGGCGCTACTCTTCTCTTTCGGCGTGGGGATATGGTTTTCGGCTCGGACTTGACCAGTCAGACGCATGCCGCTCCAGGTGTCGGCACCAGGTTCGAGGAGATTAGTGACTGGATTGTAGAAGCGATGAGGCTTCACTGGGTACCAGGCGCGCAGGAAGATGATGTCAGACATCAACACTTTATCCTCAAAGGTGGCCCTGAAGCAGCCTTCTGGTTTGGACAATGCCTTTTTGATCTGACCACGGATGCCGGATACCGTCTTGATGCTCGCACCCTCGAACTTGGCAATCTCCAGACTTGTCGAGAACATGTCCTTGACGAACGCAGTGTTCTTGAAGATCTTGTATGGATGACCAGTAAGCTTGAGCTTCTTGACAATTTCCGTTCCCTCGTCCACGTTCAAGACGACTCCGGTCGCGGCAATGCGGAAACCTGGGTTTTTGTTTGAGAAGCTCTGTACAGCACAGAAGCCAGTGTTTGGCGCGGCAAGTGGGCCGTAGAAGGTAGCCATACAATGCATGTGCTCTGGCGTATACTTCAGCATCCTGTGTCGTATCCGTTCGGCGTGGATGCTATAGACGGGCATCGTCTGAAATCTCCTCCACCCGAGACTGAAGATGAGGGGATCATTGGTTTTCAGAATCTTCTTATGCCATCTGTGCCTTTTTATGCGCACTTGCACGAAGCCCATGCGCTCTTCGGTTGGTTGTAGCCCACCTATTAGCAACGGAAAGCGCGGGTTGAAGTTTTCGACAAACTCGACCGGGACATGAGCCAGCGTGATGCGAGCATATGTCCCAGCCTTGTAACCCTCAGCACGGACACGAGACAGCTCGTCAAGCTGCTCAAACTCAGCCCGATTGATGTCTTGCTGCTTCTGTAGTTTGGCCTTCTGAGCCTCATACCACTCATCTTCGCCGAATTCCTGCTCTTCGGCTTTGCCATTCTCTTTCCTGTTGGCATTCCGAGGATTGAGAAAGCCATCTCGGTCCTCCTCTTCGAATCGCAGCTTCAGTTCCTCTTTTCGCCGCGCGTTCTTCTCCCGTTCAGCTTCCAAATCTTCCGGCTCTTCTTTTTCTTCGGCGCCGTTGCCATTGTGTACCTCGCCAGTCTCTAGATCTTCAAAATCGCCGTCCCCTTCATCGTCATCCAGCCCGTCAAAATCTTCTCCATCCTCGCCTCCGTCGGAACCAGATTCCTCAGCATTCGCACCACTAAGCTTTGTCGACGAGAATCGCTGCCGCAATGCCTCGATAGCATCCTCGTCAGACCACTTCGACTCCAAGGCTGTATAGTCGAGCTCAGGAATCATGCGATCGTCGTCTTGACCATCAGAATCCTGCTTCCGCTGGAACAAGCCATCCTCCTCCTCCTCTGCTGGCACATCATCCTTGTCATCTTCCCCCCGCCATCGCTTCATCACCTCAGCCGTTGATAGCATGTCGTCGTATATCAGTCTGGCGAGCTCGGCGACTCGGTACGGTTGCTTGCGACCATGTAATGCTTGCGCTCGCTCGGCCATGCGATCTTTCCAGCGCACCTCACCTCCATCTTCGTCATCAGATTCGTCGTCCAGCTCGGCGTCATCGTCATCTTTGCCATCTTCCAGCTCTTGGTCTGACACTGAGGAGAGACTACCGAGATCACTGTCGCTGTCGGCGAATGCAATGTCGCCCTCAACCTGCTTATCTTGTTTCGCCCGACCAATCTTCTCAGGCGCCTGCTGCAATGCCTCCAGATCGGCTTCATCATCAGACTCCCCGCTGGCAAATCCTTCGTCAGATGGCTCTTCCACATCCTCGTCATCCCTCTCGGCAATGGTAGGCTTCCTCTGACTGCTACGACCAGTATCATGTGCACCATCATCGACGTCCTGCAGCTTGATACCGTTCCCAAACAGCGCGATCCCTCCTTCGGCTTCCCCTAAAATCCTTCTGCCGCCCTGCAAGCCAACGACCATCTGCTCGCCTAATCCTCTCTCCGTATCACTTTCGTCCGCATCGAAAGTGTTGCTCTTGACATCAATGTATACAGCGTCCTTATCAATAAGCACGCCACCAACGTCGGACATAGGCGCATAAATCACCTTCTGCTTCTCGCCAAGTTTTCGTCGCTTTTTCGTGCCTTCCGCCTTCTCCTGTGCTTGCTCGAAGTACGGCGTCGGACATGGGTCTGGGAGGCTCTCCACTTGCGCGACAGTCAAGTCGCCCACACCAGGGACATGCACTCGCGCATCGTGCGATGGAAAGTTGGTGCCCCTCAGATAGCCATACAACGCGACGGTGCGATCGCATTTTGGATTCTCCTCGACCAACGTGGGTGGCGTGACATCCAGAAACCGGTCCGCAAGTGCATAAGGGTGACTATTCCTCCAGACAAGAGGTCGCGGATTCTTCATCACCGACAGGAAGCGCGACAGGTTCAGCACTTCACGATCGGGATACCTCCCGTTGATGACGCCGGACAGATAGAAGAGCTTAGCGCCCTGGTACAGCTCCGACCAGAACCGATGCTTCAACCTCTTCTTCTGTGCCTTGAGCGCATCCTGCTTCCTGAAGAGATCCAAGTGAGTCAAGATGCCAAGGATGTTCCCGGGCATACCGGTACTGCTCAAGACAGACAGGAACTCCATCGTTTCCATCTCGAAGCCATAATTGCCATCGATCATCAGCAGGACGATATCAACCACCTTGGCCGTATCGATCGCGCTCGCCAGACTCTCCGCCGGACACTCAATAAAAGTCAGTCGCCTCCTCTTACTCGTGACCACGGTGATCGGGCCCGCCGGCTGCGAGATGGTCTGCTTGGTATACCTCCTCACCAAGCTCTTGATCAACGTCGTCTTCCCGACCCCCGGCGGTCCAACGACACCAACGACCAGTGGCGGCGCCTCCTCTGGCAGACGATCCACGAGTGGGACATGCAGTCGCTTCTCGCGGACATCGTGGCTCCGAGCCGCTTGTTTCGCGAGGCGTCCAGGAGCGGCGACTGCGAACGCTTTCGGGTTGGGTTGGCCCGCCGTGTGCTTCTCCTTCTTCTTCTTCTCCTTTGATGGCCGATGCGCCCGATGTACCTGCTCCTCCCCTGCCATCTTTGCGACACTGGCGCAACGATCCCACCCGGACGCAAAGTCGCCATCCACAAAGTCGGCCAAAGATTTCGAGTTGCTTATCCTTATCTTAGCGTCGGAGATTGCGGCCGCCGGTCGGCCGCCCCGTCAATTATGAACTACATCAACACCTGCCCGTGCTTCCATTGGAGCAAGACTGACAAGAACCACATTGGTCGACCACAGGACTATGGACTTTTCCGGCATTTCTGGGCAACACGGTCATGACTTTCCAACCCGAATAATGCAATTCCTGACGGACCCGCACATTGTCAAGCCCGGGCTAAGATACATATAGCGCATACCTCAACTACCTTATGCTCAGCCAAACAGCAGTAAGAGCGACCAAGGTAATTATAACAAGGTATCTTGCAGATGCTCTTCGCTTCATCAATGATAGATATGGACTCATTTGATATCATAATCTGCAACCCATCGCCTAGGTATTATTCGGGTACAGTGTCTCATACTGTCCATCTCTCACTAAGAAGACCGCAAGTCCCTCGAGACGCCGATGACTACCTTATGCAACCCAATACATACATGTGACACAGATACCCTCAGCCGAGTCATCGCCCTAGGAGTTTCCATCAATGGAAAGTCCAATTGGACGCGCCATAATCACGCGCGACAGGGAGGTGCCATGCATCAATAATTTGAAGGTGTCGTCTTCGTTAGAAATTTCAATTGGCGGTGCGGTAATCATGCGCGACAGGGGATGCTACCTTAAGCACCCGTGTGCTAATATCCCTTTCACTGAAGCTGAAAAGAATCAACTACGCAGACACTGGATCATCTCCGTAATCGCGCAAGCTCTGAGTCCTTCCTCCACAACAACAAATCGACCATGCACCTGCCACTCCTCTTCACCGTCAGCCTTTGGCTCCTCACCCCGTCGGCCTACGCACACGACCCCGACGAGCTCGAAGCGAGAGGCGCCGGCTGCGAAAACGACCAGGTCAAATTCTGCCAATGCGTCGACGTCGCAACCCAGTTCGCCACGCCCATATACAATAAAAAGGCCACCCAACAAGCGTGCGGAGCCTACCCCGTTCGCGATGGGACGCCGCAGTTTACGTTCGACGACCACATAGATCTTGTACGTGTATGACGCCTGTGTCCGCGGAGTCACGTCGCTGACGCTTTCGGTGTGTAGTGCTGGGATAAGACGGGGGTGGAAGGCAAACATAGGCCGTTCTGCGGCGATGTGTTTGCTAATCGGTGTCCCGGGGAGCGTACTTATGGAAGCTGCGCCGATAAACCGGATGACCCTCAGTTCGTTCACTGAGGCATGATGCTCTCAACCATGGGGCAAGCTGAGTGGTGGCTCGGCCATTGGGGTTCGGGCGTGGACTGGATCTCCTTCGTCATCTGGGCATCTCCTCCAGCTGAATCTATGCCTTCGAGTTCTCTGCCTCGCCGACCGTCTCCGCCTCACTGACCTTCTCCTCCTGACTGACCTTCTCCGCCTCATGAACCTTCCCTACCTCCCGAGCCGTCTTGGTCCCACCACCCCTCTGCGCCTCAGAGTCACTCAGTCTGACCTTCTTAGCGTCAGGCTGACCCTCCTCGCCCGGCTCCTGAGTCGGCACATCCGGCATAACAGGCAGAGTGACCTGGGCCTCTCCTGCGCCCTCCTCCAGTGACTTCTCAGACTCCTCGTCCGCCCCTGCAGTAGCGGCACTCTCCTCCACCTTCACCTTGCCATCTGCCTGCTCAGCGACAGCCGGAGGAAAGAATTGCCTATCACACCATCAGCACTGACCTCATCACACCACCCAGACCGCCAAGGTACTCACGGAAGCAACTCCTCATAAGCCCTCTGATCCTTCCCCAAAAACGCACAAAACACCACCCTCTCCATCCTCCCCGCCCTCTCCTCATTCCCCTCCAACCACCCCTTCACAGCCCCAATCGCCGTCTCCGCCGCCTCACCACTCGGGTACCCGTACACCCCCGTACTCAAGCACGAGAACGCAACACTCCTACACCCGTTCTCAACCGCCAGATCCAAACTCCTCGTATAACAACCCCTCAGCAAGCGCGCGTGCACACCCTCCCTCTTCGCAGAAAAGTACACAGGCCCGACCGCATGGATGACCTTCCGGCACGGGAGATCGTACGCGGCCGTGATCTTCGCATCGCCCGTGTCGCAGCCGTCGAGCGTGCGGCATTCGTCTAGCAGGCCCGGGCCCGCCGCACTGTGGATTGCGCCATCGACGCCGCCGCCGCCGAGGAGAGACTCGTTGGCGGCGTTGACGATGGCGTCGGTGGAGAGGGTGGTGATGTCGGCGCGGAGGAGAGAGATTTTCGCGTTGTACTTGCTGGTGGCGTTTGGGCGGGTGGTGGAGGCGGGGGAGAGGTGGGAGGCGGCGTAGAGGTCGGTCAGGGTTGGTATTTGGGTGAGGGGGAGGGTGCGGGACATGGTGGGTGAGTGGGAGAGGTGTCGGTGCAGGCGGGTGAGTGTGCGCATGCGAGGGCTTGCGTGCCTTCCTATGTCGTCGGAGTTCGTTTGTGGTCAATGTTCACGGTGAAGAACTCTGGATCTGCAAGGATACGGTAGCAGCCTAAGACTTGTTTGTGTGTCGACGTCCATCCACGACCAATGCAGCTCTGACGTCGAAATGTCGGGTTTCACATGCTAATAAGTCCGTACCTTAGACCCCACATATTTGGGGGCAACAAACACTTAGTGGAGGCAAGAAAAAGAAACAAAGTCACATGTCGCTTACCAAAAACAGTTTCGCACTACACAATCCCACCGCAGCAGGACCGCAGGCTCACAGCCATCCGCAATGCATCCCAAGCCCAGATCACAAACCGCATTTCCGGCTCTACGACCCCAAGGGGACAGCACTACACAATCAAATTACTCACCCCATGGGAATGGCTGAACCACGGACGCCGGAGACTCCACAATTGCATGGGGAACGAAGCCGCCCACCTGCCGATATCGAGCCCGATGGGCGCTGAGCGAGGCTGTGGCGTGGACGGCTTGCCACGAAACGAGACTGATGCCTCCACACGGCGTGGAGACGACAGCCGTCTTCACAATGCAGCGTCCCTACCTAGACAAGGGAAGCACGCCGCAGGCGAAGCTCGGCCGGGCCAATGTGACGATGCATAAATAAGTAATCTGACCACCTGCCTGGAAAGCCAAGAGTGCTTGGTCTTGCTTGTTTATCGCTTGAATCCTTCTTGGCAACCCGCGCGCCTGGTAACAGTCTCGTTGCAAGATGTTCACCGGCGACACCCTCTCCCACGCACAGCTCCTGCTCGTAGTCCTCCCCTCCTTCCTCCTGTTCGGCTACAACCAATCTGGACTCGGCGGCCTCCTCAGCATCGAAAGTTGGGTGCACACATTCCCTCAAATCGACACCGTCCACACGACCGGTTCTCAAAAGGAAACAAACGCCACGACCCAAGGGGTCATAGTTGCGACATGCACGCTCGGAGCACTATTTGGTTCGCTCTCATGTTCGTGGATCGGGGACCCGCTGGGACGAAGGAGAACGGTCTTGATTGCGGCGGTCTTGACGTTTGTGGGTGAGGTGTTGGAGTGTACGGCGTTCGGGCTTCCACAGTTCACGGTCGGGAGGTTTGTTACTGGGCTTGGGGTTGGGGCCTTGAGTACGACGGTTCCTGTGTGGCAGTCCGAATGCTCGAGGGCGAAGAACCGAGGGCGACATGTTGTGATTGATGGATTGTTCATCTGCGTCGGCTATGTCTTGCAGGCTTGGATCAACCTGGCTTTCTTTCAATTGCCCGAGACGAGCAGCTTGACATGGCGTCTGCCTCTCGCCTTCCCGGCTCTAGTCTCGGCGGTGTTGATCGCCTCCATCTACCTCTTCCCGGAAAGTCCACGCTGGCTGGCATCCAAACACCGCACGACCCACGCCCGTGCAGCACTCTCCCAGCTCCGCGCTCTGCGACTGACAGACCCCGAGATTAGCTCCGAGCTCTCTGCAATTGATCTAGCACTGGAAGAGAATTCGAGGTCCTCGGCCGCCCGCAAACGTGACCTGTTCACTATGGGCCCAGACAAGACTCTCTACCGCTTCTCGCTCTGCCTGCTGCTGCAGTTCCTACAACAATGGTGCGGCTCTAACCTGATTTCCTCCTACAGCACCACAATCTTCGAAAAAGGCCTGGGCATGTCATCGGAGATGGCGCGGATCCTGAGCGGTGCATGCCTGACATGGAAGTTCCTCTCCTCGTTCGTTGCATTCTTCACGATCGATCGATTCGGTCGGAGAAGATTGTTCATGTTCTCGGGCGTTGGGATGAGCAGCTGTATGGTGGCGCTGGCGATCACGAACTCGATGCCGACAGAGAACAAGTCGGCGCAGATTGCGAGTGTGTTCTTCGTGTTCTTCTTCAACTTCTTCGTGCCGATTGGATTTCTGGGATGCAATTATCTGTATGTGACGGAGATTGCGCCGAGTCGATTGAGGATGCCTATGACGAGTTTCTCGACGGCGAACCACTGGCTTTGGTGAGGATCGTGTTATCGTGAAGGCGTGGTCAACATGCTAACAAGGGGCGCAGGAACTTTGCAGTCTTGATGGTCACGCCGGTGGCCATTGATTCGATCGGGTACAAGTACTACATCCTGTTCGCAGTTCTGGGAGGATGCATACCACTGCTGGTGTTCTTCTTGTTTCCGGAAACAACAGGCAGGAGTCTAGAGCAGATGGACGACTTGTTCAAGGAGCATGACTCCATCGCGGCGATCGTGCGGGCATCGTTGAAGAAGCCCGAGATGTCGGAGACGGCGAGATTGAGGGTTCTCGCTGCGGAGAAGGATGGAAGTGTGGAGGGAGTCATGATTGAGGACAAGGCCTGACACTGGTATACTGCTCGAGGTATATATATATATATATGTAGCCCCCGATGCAGGTGATGAATTTGATGAAATATTGATTAATGGACATGAAGCGTTTCACATGCTCGGGACCCCGCAGTGGGGGCGGAATTCTTTGAGTCAATGGGTGATCTCCATAACTTTTGCATGACTGCACCCGCAACATAAGGAACTAGTAGTAGCACACCAAGCAACCTGACACAATGGTGGACGCCAACGCGGAGGCCAAGGCGGAAGAAAAAGGGCCGTCCAAACGTGCACTGGAGAAGGAGCGGAAAAAGGCAGAGGCCAAAGCCAAGGCCGCCGCTGCCAAAGCTGCCAACCAGAGCAACGCGCCTGCCTCCAGAGAGCCCGTCGACCCGTTCAAGCAAGGCTGGCTGCGCGGCGTCTACAACGAGAAGAAGACCGACCACGTGCACACGCGTTTCCCGCCCGAGCCCAATGGCTACCTGCACATCGGCCACGCCAAGTCCATCACCGTCAACTTTGGCTTCGCGAGGAGTTACGGGGGCAAGTGCAATCTGCGCTTCGACGACACCAACCCCGTCAAGGAGGAGGAGAGGTACTTCAGGAGCATCGAGGAGATGGTCAGGTGGCTCGGCTTTGACCCGTACAAGATCACGCATTCCTCGGACGAGTTCGACAAGTTGTATGAGTTTGCCGAGGCCCTGGTGAACAAGGGTAAAGCGTATGTGTGTCATTGCTCGGCGGAGGCGATGAAGGAGGGAAGGGGTATCTTGTCGGACGGGAGACATGGCCCGCGCACCGCGTGTGCCCATCGGGACCGGCCGGTGGAGGAGAACTTGGCGGAGTTTCGGGCCATGAGGGATGGGAGGTATGGGGCAGGCGAGGCGACGTTGCGGCTCAAGCAGTACCTTGTTGTCAGTGAGGAGGAGGTAGCGGCGAATCCACGCATAAAGACTCTGGCTGACAATCCGGTCATGTGGGATATCCCTTGCTATCGGGTGACGAAGAACAACTACCACCATCGGACGGGCCACAAGTGGAAGATCTACCCGCTGTACGACTTTGCGCATCCGATTTGTGACGCGCTGGAGGGCATCACGCACAGCTTGTGTACGGTCGAGTTTGAGACGGCGAGAGCGGTGTACAATTGGGTGCTGGAGCAACTCGATCTGAAAGTTCCGGAAAGCGACGAGAAGGGCCCCATGCAGAGAGAGTATGGTCGTCTCAACGTCGAGGGCACCATCCTGTCCAAGCGCAAGATTGCAGCTCTGGTTAATGGTATGGGCGATGATGCTTCTGCTGAAGACGCAGCAGACGAGCTGGAGGAGCTGAAGATCGCCGAGGAAGGATCGACCGAACCTGAAGCTCCATCTGTCGTCGCCAAGTCCGTCACAAACGGCACCAAGCGTAAAGTCCCGCCCTGCGTATCTGGTTGGGATGACCCGCGCCTCTTCACCTTGGTCGCGCTGAGAAGAAGAGGCGTGCCTCCTGGTGCTCTCAAGAAATTCGTCTTAGACCTCGGTGTCACGAAGGCGAACGCAAACACGATGACACACATCCTCGACGCGTCTATCCGGACCTATCTCGAGCGGACAGTCCCACGTCTCATGCTCGTGCTCGACCCAATTAAAGTAACGCTCACAAATTTACCAGATGACTATCTCGAGGAGAGGGAAGTCCCCTTCGACCCCAAAGACAAAGAAAAAGGCACGCACAAGGTCCCATTCACCAAAACCATCTACATTGAGCGCGACGACTTCCGTCAAATCGACGATCCAGATTTCTTCCGCCTCTCGCCCGGTCAATCTGTCGGTCTTCTCCACGCCGAGCACCCTCTCCGTTGTCTCTCATTCGATAGAGACGAAACAACAGGCTCAGTCACACACATCTCCGCCGAATACGGCTCCCACGTGGCCCCCGGTAAAGCCCGCATCCACTGGGTCGCTGAATCACCTACACACTCCTCTCCCATCCGCGCGGAAGCCCGCATCTACAACTCGCTCTTCAAATCCGCCAAGCCCGGCGACGAGCTGGACTGGAAAAACGGTGGCTACATCGACGACCTGAACCCTGAGTCCTTGGTCAAGTACGGGAACGCTCTCATCGAGACGGGCTTTCATTATATTCGCAATCATGCTCCGTGGCCAAAGGAGGAGGGCGAGGCAAAGGGCACAAGAGACAACAGTAGTGTGAGGTTCCAGGGGTTGCGGACGGCATTCTTTGCGCTGGACGCCGAGGGTGAGGTGGGGGGTAAGGTGGTGTTGAATCGTATTGTTAGTTTGAAGGAGGATAGCGGGAAGAGGATATAGAGGGTGGAGCGTAGAGTGTGACGGGTGGGTGATGTGGGTCTTAGCGAGGTGTTGGTGTGGTTTGAGGTGCTGTACTGTGTGGTAGAGACAGAGAACAGACGCATGGGATAGTCACACCCTGAATGTTGGCGAGTGAGGAGTGCTGCTAGCCAGCTGTAGTCACCGGTTCACAGACAGACAGATGCACTGCATCAACAGCTCCGATTTGCAGCAACTGCAACACACAGCCAGGCTGCATCGTACAATATCACCATGCGCTTGCGCTGGCAGGTCTCTTTTGAAGCTTTCGTAGCATTGATTGCAGCACATGTACACTCTCCGATGTACAACACGATATCAACGCCATCACACTTGCGCAAGCCATTCACGACGACCCCTCTCTCGCTGCCTGTGCCTTCAACGCTGCCTCATGCTCCCTGATCTCCCGGCTCCAATATCTCGACGGGAAAAACCGATTAGGCTATCAAGTCCACCGTCAGCATATCCTACTACAATAACCCTCCGCGTCCCACACGAACGCATCCCCGGCTCTACAGCGCCCGATCTCATCTCTTGCGGTGCTTACCTCGGGCATCCGATCCCTATGCTCCCTATCCGCGCTTATGCTCCCCAGCACCATGCAGACGCCGAATATGATGCCCCCCATGATCGCGGTGTTCTGTTTCCAGTTCTGCGGCTGTCCGTACCAGCCGCCGGCCGGCGACCAGACGTGCTTTGGGTAGCTGTGGGTTGTGAGCGTTAGCTGTGGTCGCCGATGGGAGTTGGGGAGGTTGCAGCGCGTACGGGATCTTGCCGCCGCCGGATCGCAGGAGTTGTGTGGCCCTCATTGTCGCTCGCGATGGGTTCTTCGTGGGGGCGACAATGGGTGAGGTTTTAGGTTAGGCGAGGTGGTAGTGGTGGTGGGTGGAGGTGAGGCGGTTGCGGGGCTTCCTAATTGGGCCACACCACCCTAGAAATCCCAAGTCGATGTCGCGTGTCTCGAGATTTTCGGGTCCAGGGTGAAACTGACGACTTTCATCGACCACTGGCATTGTATTACCTTCGTGCCTTCCTGTGTCGTCCCTTGGTGCCTGGACTGCTGGCGCGGATGAAGCGCGTACGTTTGGACCGGTGGGCAGCCCAGATACAGCCTCCGCGAAATCCACGGTTACATCTGCTCTCGACATGTCCCTTTTCTGCGAGCCAGCAACGATTGTCTGATGCGAGGATAGTGGCTGGGGTGGAGTTGCAGCAGAAGAGGGGATATCAGGTTCAGGCGCGATGGCAGTGTCAGGGTCAGCAGAGAAGCGTGGATGGCAAACGCCGGGCATCGACTGCGGCGACGGCAAGAGCGCAGCCAGTGTCGTCGGCGGACATGGCATTTATGGAGCAACTGGGTCATCGATCTTCGTCGCCTCTATATGCACCGTCGCATCGAAAAGCCGTCCGTTCCGCCAAATTGTCCGCTCTTCATGCCAGACTATCATTACCTTCGAAGCTTCCCCTTCAGACGCTCGCACGATGTCTGATCGATCCCTCTGCCGATCCACGACAAGGCTACAACAATAAGCCCTTCTCTATTCTGGGTCAGGACCTCCTCGGCTACTACACCTCCGAGTACCTCCTCTGCCGATATCCTCGCCTCCCGATGCCTGTGCTCTTCGCTGCGCAATACGCATATGTTGGGAACGCGACGCTCGCGAAAATCAGATCTGAATGGGGTGTGGAGGCTGTCGCGGCGCCAGGGACTGAAGTCGATGCAGGCCTGCTGCAGTTGAAGAAGATGATACCTAGGGATGCCTCTTTGTACGGTGAGACAGAGCAAGTGCAGAATGGAGAACTGCCTACTGCGCCGAGGATAGGCACGGGGAGGAGAGTTAGGAGCCCTCATTGGAGACGGGGCTTGAGCAGCAGGATTGTGTTTGATGATGAGTTTGGAGATTTGCGAGCCGGTTTGCCCGATGCGCAGCCGTACCCGGGTGCTCCCATCTCCACCGCAGCGCAAGAGCAACTGCAGGTCGATGATGAGATCGAGGAGGGTACTTCCGACGCTATTTTGGAGGAAACTCCGCAGACGCCCGAGACGGACCCAACCACTCTCACTGATGCCTCAGCTGGATTCGTGCGCGCGTTGACGGGCGCCCTCTACCTCCATGCTGGCATACGAGCAGCCAAACAGTTCCATCGAGACCACATCCTCTCGCGCCACGTGCCGCTGCATCAACTCTTCAACTTCACACACCCCACGCGCGACATCTCCAAGCTCTGCGCGCGAGAAGGTTTCGAGCCGCCCGTCGCCCGCTTGATCTCGGAGACTGGACGGTACTCACGCACGCCCGTTTACGTGGTGGGTGTGTTTTCCGGCGAGGACAAGTTGGGCGAAGCGGCGGGTGCGTCGCTCAACGAGGGTCGTGTGCGAGCGTCTGCGGCGGCTATGAGGGCGTGGTACCTGTACAGCCCGCCGGAGAACGACGTCGTGCTTCCGAGCGAGGTTGAGGGCGCTGGGGGGAGTAGGAAGGGTGCGAAGGTGTGGAAGCCGCAGATGATTGATGTGGGAGAGGTCATCACGTAGGGTTTTGCTGCAAAGGGAATCGGGCGTGTACCAGAGTTATGTGCAGCCATAGTAGGGACGCTGAAGCATCTGGGGTGGTGTCAAGGAGCTAAGAGCGGAAGAGTCGATTGGGGGCTTTGTGTGTTCGCGACATGTGTATAGATAGCTATAACCCAAGACACCGACTCTACGTCGCGCCAATCTGTCCTTGTGACACTCTGCCTCGCCTTCATGCCCGCTTTCAGTGTGTGTAGGGGGCATACAACAAAGTCAATGATTCATGCCCCGATGACGCGCTAGAGTGTTTTCGGCGATACGAACGCCCGAGATATGGGTGACTTGAGATAGCAGTCGAGGTATGAGCCAACAAGACAATCACAGGCTGAGGGCATCGTTCGGTCGCTTCCATTGTTCACGCTCTGTTCGAACGAGTGAGGGCGACATCCTTTCGTTACGCCCGCGGCCATTCTCCCACCGCCGCCAGACCAGGTCGCGCCAAGGTTCGCCGACCATCGCCACGCCTTTCGTTCGCCCACTACAACCCAGACATGTATCTGACCTGGCGACGCCTCCACTACTGATCGCCCCGCTGCCGCAACGACGATGCATCAACACACGAACGGGTAATTCCGGGTATTATCGAAGGAAACCGGGGCAGATATGAATCCAGCGCAACCTCTCAACCCGAAGGCGTTTGCAAAGGAGAATGCGAAGAAGCGGACGCCTAATTATGGTACGTCACTTCGTCTCTGCTGCTTCTGACGGTCCGCTTCATTTCTGCTCTTCACCTGCTGCGTTTAGCCTTGGGCGAGGATCGACGTGTCACATGCATCCGAGCTGGAGTAGGTATAATAAGAGGCCCCTCGTCCCTGCGATATCGATCTTGATGTCTTTGACTTGGTATCGACGTCGTTGAGGTATCGACGAGATCGACTTTCCATTCGACTTCAAAGGCTTCAAGTGTTGGTCGTCAACCCTGGAAACATCCACTGCCTACTCCCGTCACATCTGTCCAACACCATGTCCTGGCTCACGCGTGGCTGGGGCTTTGGTGGTGGTCGGGGTGGAGCGGTCAACAGTCCACCCTCGCAACCGGAGCAGCATCAAGTCCATCCCGCGTCTCAGTCACCGGTGCCGAGGACAGTGGACCCGAGGCAGCTGTTCTCAGCCCGGTCTCCTCAGCCACTCAACCTGCAAAACTATCCTGGCAATGGCATTCAACCTGCCGTGAACCAGTCCCCTCCATGTCCGGTCCGTCCGAGTGCGACCCATCATCCCATTGGCCTGCCCAGGTCTCTGCCCCAACAAAATGGGATGGTGCAGGCCCCCTATCACATGACTGAGCCGAGTCTGCCGTACACGCCGGTGCAACAGCCTACGACGTTCTCGCCACTGCAGCATCAGCCCAACATGTACCAAACCCAGCCATTGTTTACGTCATCTCCCCATCAGCACAATGACTTGTTGCAGAACATGCATCAATACAATCAGAATCTGACTGATTCAGGTCCCAAGCAATCTCGGAAGCCGGCAACATCGACGGAGACCAATAGCGACAGCAACAAGCCAGCCATTCCAAAGTACGATCCACGAGTACTCCTGGATCGGAGAGGCGCAGGTGCAAAGGCCGCAGAGAACGGTGACGATGACTTGCTCAGTGAGGCCACTCGCAAGGAGCAGCTCAATCCCGCTGAGTCCGAAGACTCCGCGCCCGGTCAAGGCAATTTGATCGCGCGTCAATACGGTCTCAGCAATCGCGACACCACACTTCAGCACACGAAGCGCAAATCCCAAGCACAGGATGAAGACGAGGGCCCAGATCGCAAGAAGACAAAGGCTGTCGTGGACAACAGAAATTCCAGTGGTCAGCTCGGCCAACACCTCAAGAAAGAACGCGAACATTATGCTGCCGAGCGTGGCCCATCGGCCACCGTTGACCTCACCGCAGATGACGAGGGCGGCGATGATGAACTCGTTGTCACGGCGGTAAGCAAGGTGCAGAGCAAGGCATGGGAGAATGAAATTGTCTGCCTGGGTGCTCTGTCTGGCAATGCTCACATGTCGAGGCTCCCCATGGTCTCGCCCAAGATGCAAGCGGCTGTTGGCAAAGAGTATTGGCCGTTGCTGAGGGTCGATCTCAAGCGTGACTTTGGAGCGCTGCATCAGAAGGTCGAGGTCATGGACAAGCAAAAGAATTCTTGCGGTATGCTCGAGCCGAAGCTGGGTCGTGCCATTGCTAGATTGCTCGACGGCAAAGGATTGAACAACGTGGATGTGACGGCGTACATGCCTAGTCGCAAGCGCGAAAGCGGAGAATATGCTGGACAGCCGATCTCTGCGCTGCTCAAGATTGGCATCGTCCTGTACAGCCCGAGGGGCAAGGCCGATCTGATCGGCAAGTATCTTTCTCAGGAGCAGCTATTCCTCAGCCAACCCAACCATCTTGGCATGTCACATGGCAAGGAATACTACAACCCACACGTTCCCAAGTCCTACGCCCCCGCCGGTGGCTCTGGCCCGCGCCAGCCGCAGACGGGCAGGTCCACGACGTACTCCATGAGAACGGTGGAGGAGGTACAGCAGCAGACAATGAGCATGTTTGATAATCTGACCAAGCATGAAAACTTGCCACGAATGGAGCCGCAAAGTGGTCTTATCAAGACGGAATTGCTTGATCATCAGAAGCAGGCGCTTCACTTCCTCACGGATCATGAACGTGACGACAGCCAGACTTTCTCTCTGTGGAAGCCGCATGTCGATCAAAAAGGATTGGCAAAGTGGGAACATGTCATTACTGGCGAGGAGTTGCGCAGCGAGCCTGATCCCATCCGCGGCGGCATTCTTGCCGATATGATGGGTTTGGGCAAGACTCTCAGTATTCTGTCGTTGATCGCCGAGACAAAGGAGACTGCGAAGACTTTCTTCAAGCAGCCTTCGATCGACCCCGGCAAGATCAATGCTATCGGTACCCTCATCATCTGCCCCAAGTCTGTGCTCTCGAATTGGGAGGAGCAGTTGGCGACACACATCAAAAACGACAAGCTGCGCTGCTACACCTACCATGGCAGCAACAGATTGACCGATTCTGCCGAGTTGGCAAAGTTTAACATTGTGCTTACCACGTACAATACTGCTGCTGCTGAGTTCGCGACCAAGGGTAAGCCTCTGGCTGCTCTTTGTTGGTTCCGGATCGTGCTTGACGAAGCCCACACGATTCGCACACAAAACACGCAGGTCTTCAAAGCAGCCATTGAGCTCAGTGCGGAGCGTCGTTGGGCTGTGACGGGCACTCCCGTGCAGAATAGGCTGGAGGATTTACAGGCGCTGATACGCTTTCTACGCATCAAGCCATTCCACGACCCGCATGTGTGGACTCAGTATCTCGATGCTCCACTCAAGAATGGCAACCCCCAGGCTTTCAACCAGTTACGTCTACTTGTCGACAGCATCACTTTGCGTCGTGGCAAGGACAAGATCGGTCTCACTGGGAAGGTTGAGACCATTGTCCGCCTTGAGTTTTCGACTGAGGACAGGAGAATCTACGCGGATATGTCTGAAAAGCAGGGCACGAAGCTGCAAAGACTCACAGGCGGCTTCAATCGCAGGCTCAAAGGCAAGGCATACGCTCATATTCTCAAGGCAATCGGCATGCTCCGTATGTTCTGCGCACATGGGCTGGACATGCTGAGCGAGGATGACCGCAAGGAAGTCTTGCAGGGCTTGAACTCCGATAACGCCATCGCTATTGACCTCGGCGATGAGCCGGAATTCACTGACTACAACAACTTCACGACTGACAAATATGCATTCGACTACCTCCAGAATGAGACCGACACCGACGGCAACGACTGCATCATCTGCGCCAGGAAAGTTGGTATTGACAAAAGCGAAGGAGATGAAGACGATGATCGCGGCCTTGAATCCTCTGACGACGAAGGTGACCACATCATCGGCTACCTTACCCCATGCTTCCACCTCCTCTGCGCCGGCTGCAAGCCTCGATACGAAGAAATGACTACGAAGACGATGACTGCCGATCGGCGCTGCAGGTGCCCGCAATGCGAAATGCACATCACTTATGGCCTCTACCCGTACTCCAGCTCCAAGTACGACGAGTACCTCGATGCCAAAGCCAACAGAGGTAAGAAGGAGAGGCGCGTCTGGACCGAAGAGAATTACAAAGGCCCTTCTGCCAAAGTCCAAGCCCTGCTGCAAGAGCTGGAGGAGTCTAGGAGGCAGACAGCGTCGTTGCCCGAAGGCGAGCCGCCGATCCGCAGCGTCGTCTTCAGCGGCTGGACCGCCTACCTCGACCTGATCGAAGTCGCCCTCGACGAGCAATCCATCAACTTCGTGCGTCTCGACGGCTCCATGTCCGTCAAGCAGCGCAGCGCCGTCCTCCGCCAATTCGCCACCGACCCCGACATCACCGTGATCCTCGTCTCCATCAAAGCCGGCGGCCAAGGTCTCAACTTCACCGCCGCGAACAAAGTCTACATGATGGAGCCGCAGTACAACCCGGGCGTCGAGCACCAGGCTATCGATCGTGTGCATCGTTTGGGCCAGCAGCGGGAGGTCGTGATCAAGCATTTCATCATGAAGGATAGTGTCGAGGAGGGGATCTTGGGGTTGCAGGAGAAGAAGGTGAGGTTGGCGCAGAGGACGTTGGAGAGGGGTGGGGGGAAGAAGAGTAAGGACCAGAGGGACGAGGAGAGGATTGAGGAGTTGAGGAGGTTGTTTGGGGGGAAGTGAGGAGATTTTTCCTTCTCGGATGGGGGAGCAGGGTCGTTGGAGCGGGGTTGGGGATGGTGTACTTTTCCAGCGATGATTTTTGAGAGACTACGGAATACTGCAGCTTGCCTGGGGCTCTGAGTGAGGGGGCTATGGCGAGCGTAGTAGCGATACCAGGGGTGAGACGAGCCAGAGCATCATGACATGGAAATGTATAATACTTTGCGAGATTCTTCGTTTCCTCTTCGACTGCTAGCCGATTGACAATCCATGTCATGAGCACATCTTCAGTCGAGGCTGTTCTTTGATAGGGATTAGGAGGGGGTTGTCCAGTGTTTGGCCATTTATGATCATGGTGTTGATGTTCGGCGGGGTGGTGTGGTGGTGGGTGGTGGGGATCGACGGGTCGTGGGGCGGTGGGACGTTGCGGTGGTAGCGGTCGTGTGTGAGGAAGAACATGGAGCGGTAGTCAGAGAGAGATGAGCATGTGGAAAGACGTGAGAGGACAAAGAGGTAGTGGAACTCTCGTGTAAAGACAGACTGGAGTGCAAGCATCGCGTCGTAGGAAGGGGGACTTGAAAGAGATAATACACGCAGCATGCTAAGAAAAACAGCAGATCCCATCCCACCCGGCAGACTCCACACGCGGCATGAATCTCAAGCTGGTCCCAGCAAGGTCGGGTGGGAAATGTCGTGGAGACACACATTTCCAGCGAGGAAGTGCGAAGAGGTCAGACCGCAGACGAAGCCGTCGATGAAGCATAGACCTCATCAAGGCTGTGTTCGGGGACCGGGACCCCAGGGAGGCCTCTCCCTCGTACGCGTGATCAGATCCTGCACGAGACGTCAGTTCGTCTCCGAGCACCCGCAGCCATCGCCCTCCAGAACGCCTCGCATCGCCCCCCTTTTCGAAACCCAGCACGCAACCGAACTCCACCACAACCCCTCATCAACCAGCAGACCCAACCCCCTCCCAAAAAGAAACAAACGCGACTCACCGCGCCTTCAACATCCCCTTCTCCTTGGCCGCAAACGCCGCAATCACATCCATCAACCCCGGCGCCAAACAATCGTACGTCTCCAACCCCAGCGCCCGCAACCGCGCCCGCACCTCCCCCATGCCCCTCCGGCTCGACAACCCCCTGCTCCACGACCCTCCTCACGAAGGCGGCGAAGCGCGGCGCCGGCGGCGGACGACTCGACGGGCACGAAGTCCAGCCCGCGGAACGCATGCGGGGACCTCGATGCGCCCGAACATGTGCACGCCGCAGGCGGCGGATGACGGGCGAGGGGTCCATGACGGTGAGGTGGGGCGGCGCCCGACGGGATGTGCACAGGTGGGGGGTTGGGGATCACGCCGACGAGGGCGAAGAGGGCGCCGCGGGGGGGGGTTTCCAGCAGCGGGTGCGGCTGCAGGCGTGGTTGTGGGCGATGGTGGTGGTGAGGGTGAGGGTGATGGGGGCGGTGGTTGGGGGGAGGGGGGGGTCCGGTGTTGCTGGCTGGGGGGGGGATTGATGGAGATTTCTTGCTGGTGGGTGTTGTAGGGGAGGGGATGGAGGCGGTGAGAAGTGTGGTCATGCAGAGCGGGATGCCTGTTGATCAATGGTGAATGACTCCTCTTCGGTCGCCTGGCGCAAGATGCGGGGCATGTCGTTGGCATGATACTTCCGGTGGCAGATGTAAGAGAGGTGCGTCCATCCGGTGCGGTGTGCTGATGCCGGCCTACCCCCGTCACGGCCTGAGCACAACAGATTGAGGAGAGCTCAGGAAGCTGCGTGCGGAGACACACGACCTGACTGGGCATCGCGAGAACGGGACTCATTTCGAAAGAAGCAGAGATGGCACACATCTCTCACATTCTTCCAACGGACGAAAGAGGGAATGGAGGGATGTGGCGGTGGAGTGTGTGTTTGTGTGTCCGGAATAGGTAGGCACGTTCGTCACCTTGATGGCACTCGAGGGCGAGCGCGAAGCTGCTGGGTTCAGCGTTCCGCCAAGAGCTCTAGTGCCGGCATGCACTGTTTTCTACGAGTCAATCTACCTACATGCCCTAGCCTTTTGGTCTCCTTCTCTCCGGGAAGACGTGAGCTTTTTGTGTCTCTACGATCGTAGCTCGGGTGGCACGGGACGCGCACCATGTGGCCCCGGGCCTGTGGACGATCGGAACGGCGAGGGGCGCTTCGGAAATGAAACTCTCGTTCGACCGCTGACGACGGACCCCAAAACTATACGCAGCACCACGAGGTCCTGTGAGCCCTGCCCGCCTGCTCAGTCGGCCGTCACGTCGACCGCAGCGGTGATCCTAGACGTCTGTCTTCTCTCCTGTCGTCTGCGTCAGATGGGCGCCATGCTCCCGCGACTTGTCGCGGAAGAGGGCTTCGCGGAACCGGCCATGCAGCGCCAAGGATGCGGTGCGCTGGGTGTTGGCGATGTTTTCCCTGACGAGCTGCCTCGTCGGCGTGGAGAAGACGATGCCGACCTCTTCCAGCGTCATGTCCTTGACCTCGGGCATGAAGAACAGCTGGTAGAACCAGCCGAGGACGGTGATGCCGCCGAAGAACCCCAACATCAGGCCGGTCTTGGTCATGGCCGCCTGCATCGCGGCGAAGTTGTAGGTGACGATGAATGAACCCAGGAAGACCATGGCGTCCGAGGTCGCCATGCCGTAGCTGCGCAGGTAGGTGGGGTACACGTCCGAGGGGATGACCCACGTCAAGCAGGCGTACGGGCCGTAGAAGAGCATGTAGACGATGACGCCGCCGAGGTAGAGACCTTGGACACCGGCCGGGTTCGTGGTCGCGTCGAGCTGGTAGTTGGCGCCGATGAGGGCGAGACCGATCAGACACCCCGGCAACATGGTCATGGCCCAGAAACGGCGCCCGAATCTCTCCATGTAGAAGATGGCGGGGATCGTGCCGAGGAACAGAGCACCCCCGCCGACCATGGACATGTAGGTGGCGTCGGCGGTGTCGAAGCCGACCTGCTGCATGAGCGTGGCCATGTAGTACATGATGCCGTTGATGCCGACGAATTGACCGAGCAGGATCATGATGTTGGCGTAGACGATGGCGCGACGGGCCCGAGGGACTCTGTTCCGTCGTCAGTATCGAGCGCGACGGAGCGGCGGGACACGCGTCACACTCACTTGACGAAGTCGAGCCAGACGAACTTGGTGACGGCGCGTTTCGCCTTCATCTCCCTCTCTTCGGTCTCGGCGATCCTGACCATGACGTAGAACTCGGCCTTGGCGTCGAAGGTGTCGACGCCCCGGATGTGCTTCCAGACCTGGTAGGCCTGGAGCTGCTGGCCCTTGTGGAGCAGGAATCGCGGGCTCTCGGGGAGGATGAGCATGCCGGCCCACATGATGGTGGAGAAGACGACCGAGGCGCCCAGGATGTAGCGCCAGTTGCCGGGGACGTCCAGGAAGATGGCGGCCACGACGTATCCGAGCACCTCGCCCAGGGCGATGTTCATCTGGTAGGCGGAGACCAGGTTCCC
Source organism: Teratosphaeria destructans (assembly GCA_010367425.1). Classification (NCBI taxonomy): domain Eukaryota; kingdom Fungi; phylum Ascomycota; class Dothideomycetes; order Mycosphaerellales; family Teratosphaeriaceae; genus Teratosphaeria; species Teratosphaeria destructans. The sequence goes on from WBMN01000011.1 coordinate 625,140, forward strand.
GCGGTACTTGCGTTCGACGCTCTCGGCCACATAGACGGGGACGGTGCCGGTCTCGATGCCCACGCCGAGGCCGAGGATGAGACGACCGACGAGCATCATCGGGTAGCTGATGGCGCCGGCCTCGAGGGCCGCGCCGAGGGTGTACAGGGCGAGGGCGAGGATGATGGCGCGGCGACGACCCAGATACTCGTTGGCGGGGATGAGCATGACGGCGCCGGCGATGGCCCCGAGCGGCACGCCGGAGCTGACGAAGCTCTCCTGCTGCGCGTCCAGATGGAGGTCGTGGGGCAGGAAGAGGAGGGCGCCGCTGATGAGGGACTGATCGAGGCCGAAGAGCAGACCGCCGAGGGAGGCGAAGACGACCATGGTGGCGGTGAACCATCGGGGGGGGATGGTGATGCGTGGGGGGGTGAGGGTCGAGTGGTGCAGTTGGGCCTCGAGTCGGTCGATGAAGGCGTCGACCTGGGGGCGTTCATGCTTGGCGACGTTGAACAGGTCGTTCCCGTTGGTGGCGTCGAGGGTGGTGGAGGGGAGGTCGGAGACGTCGTGCTCGATGTGTTCCTTCATGTCGCCGGGGGGGTCGGAGTCAGACGCGGGCTTGGACTCCATGGGGAGGATGATGATGATGGGGAGGATGATGATGGGGAGGATGATGATGATGGGGAGGATGATGATGGGGAGGATGATGATGGGGAGGATGATGATGATGGCGGATGTGGGCGGTGGGTCGAGGGGGGGTGGTTGTGATGGGGGAGAAATGGTGGGGGGATGCCATGTGCCGCTGCCAAGCGTCGACAGAGGCGGCGTCGTCGGACATGTCGTAGAGTGGTAGGATCATCATCATCATCATCGGGCACATGACGACGGGGTCCCGCGTGGGGATGATGGGGGGACGAAGCGAGTAGGAGTAGTCCAGCTCATGGGCCGCGCTGTCGGATTCTCGTATGTCCGGATGAGGGCATGACTCGGCGCACCTTCCACGTCGGGCCACCAAGCGGGGAAGCCCGGATGATAAGCTCCAGAAAGAAGCTTCGTGGCTGAATCCCAAGGTATTTCGACCGTGTGTGGCTTGGCAGGTCAATCATGATCCGCCAAGACTGACAGCTACTCATCCTAATCCATCCCCACAAGCTCGTCGCAATCATTAAAGGTGAGGAAGGTCTTGGCACCGGTCGGACAGCATCATGGAGTAGTCGTCGTCCAGCTCATGCTCATGCTCATGCTCCCTCCATGCCTCAGGTTCCGCCAAGCATTGTTGAGCAGCATCGGCTCGGATGTCGGTAGTGACCGGGTCATTCCTCGCCCCGACCCTCCATCAGGTATTCCTCTCCCCGACCCTCCATCACCATGTCCTCGGCCAAGACCGGCGGGAGCAAACGGCGGGAGCCCGGCTGTGTCCGATGCCAGCAGCGACATGTCCGCTGCGACCGCCAACGCCCGACCTGCTCCACCTGTCGCCGGACTCGATGCCCCGCCCCTTGCGACTATCGCCCCCACCCCCGTCCGCTGCGCTTCCGCCCGAGTCGATACTCGTCAGTCACCACCACCGACCCTCATCAACACGACGACGACCACCACCACCACCCCCATGTGCCGTCGTCCAACCTCTCCCGCCATGGGAGTGCCCCCATCACCCCGCTGACCCTCTCCGTCGACCGTGGCGAGGAGCGACGGTCCACCTCGCGCCACGGCAGCCCGCCCGCCTCTGCGCCTCCGATCGGGGGTGCGAAATCGATCCCGCGGGCCCGAGACGAAGGCCGGCTCCCGTGGATGGTGGAGACCTCGCCCAGACCCAACCATCCCGATGGCACCCCCGCCGGGAGTCAGTGGTTATCCACGCCGACTGATCCGGACCAGGGAGAGGAGTCGTACTGCTCGCCCTCCGCCCTCATCGTGCACATACCGCGCCCCCCACACTCTCCTCCACGCCCATCGCTCTTGACTGATGAACGAGACTGCCAAGTCTTCGCCTACTACCTCGACGCCGTGGCACGTTGGATGGACATTGGGTCTCCCAAACGATACTTCCAGAGCTACGTGCCGAGTCTGGCCTTCACGAATCCCCTGGTGCTCGACGCCTGCATGAGTTGTGCATCCCACATCATGTATCGGATGGGTTTCATCGGAAAGGACGCCGAGGAGGACTACAGCGGGAGGGTCCTGAGCTCGTTGATTCCTCTCCTGTCGTCCGATGATGCGACCTCTCAGAATGAAGGCCTCCTCGCCACCACCGTCATCCTCCGCATGGCAGAACAGTTCTCCGACATGAGGGCCGACTATCAACGCCACTTGACCGGGGCGGCGTCGCTGTTCATGGACGGCACGGATTGGTCCGCCGTCGAGGTGAACCTGGCCACGACATGCTTCTGGACCAGTATGAGGGAGACGCTGCGCATCTGGTTCTTGCGCGAGCAGACCACCGATTTCGACGTGGGACACCTCTCTCTGTCCAACGATGACATGTCGGCGCCCATGGCGTCCGAGGAGGCTTGGACGAATCGGATGACATACCTACTCGCTCGAGTGTGCAAGGTCTGCTGGGATCAAGATCGAGAGATCGACCTGAACGAGGTCGCACATCTCAAAAATCTGATCCACGCGTGGAAAAGCCATCTCCCGGCCTCCTTCCGACCATGGTGTTTCGTCGATCGCACCGACGATCACCCCTTCCCCATCATCCGCTGCTTATCATCATGGCATGGTATGTCAGATCCATCTCCCTGCCTTGCGCACTGCGAGTTCTAACATCCTTGCAGTGGTGGCCTGGCAATTCTACTATACCGCGAATGTCATGCTGGCGGTGTACTTTGCCGAAGAGCAACCCAGGACTCTGTCCAACATGAGAGACCAAATGGAGGTGAGTTCGCGTTCACGTTCATCCGCTATAGTCACGTTGAGCACGGATTTGGCAACTCGACTCTTGACGCGGGCCTCTCTGTCTGTTCTAGCAGACGATGACGAAGTAGTTTTTCCCAGACATTCATGACCACCAGCCTCCCGCATACATCAGCGGGAATTGCTTTTGGTTGCATCGCGGCATTGCCTCCTTCCACATATATACGTGTCGAAGCTGACACTCATGTGAGAGCAAAATCTTGTCACCCATACGATGCCTCTGTGGGCTGTGCATGTCCTCAACGGACAACATCGGCAATAATCTGAATGGCAGTCACCTCATGGCCTGGTGTGGGAAGTTGCTGTCCGGCAAGAGTGAACAGAGTTGCCTGCTCCATTTCCTCGCCGAGTTTGGCCAAGTCACCAGGTGAGTTCAGCCATGGCACAAGTTCTGGCCATGGACAGCTTCCTTGAACATATAGCATTGTGGCTCGCATCCTGCGCCGATGAAATCCTGTCAACAGTCAGCCAGTCAGAGAAGACCCGATCGACCAGTGACGAGTCTCCACGTCGAGCAACCTCTTTGAGGGGCCGGCGAGTCATGTAAGACATTTGCTGACCCCGTCTTTCTCCTCTAGATGGCCAAATCAGCTGAGCTGCGATGACCTCAAAGCTTCATGGTCCAAATCCGACAGCTCTTGGGTCTATTGATCATGGAATGCTACGGGCGCATTTTGAGGTGAGGGGTGGGACAGGCAAGAATCGAGGGTCGGGACTGCCATCGCTGACCCGGCGAAGCGCTTGGGAGGTTGAGCCTCATCATAATCATCGACAAGCACTTTTGCGATGCGCATGACCAAGTTCTTGAGATGATCCCAGGGGGATGGTATGGGGCCGATTCCGGGGAACCCCAGACCTAAGGAACGAATTACCAGATTCAGTGCATAAAGCTACGATGTTTTGTCCGCCTCGCCGACTACATGCCGTATCAGGCGAATACGCCACGGATTCGAAGACGATGGCATGTTGTTGCGGCGACCGACATGTGACCAGTGGCCATGTAATCACGGCAATGACCATGTGATTACGAGCGTGTACGCGGAAGTCGCGGCAGGATCAGCATTGAAGAAGGCCCTTCATGTCCGGACAGATATGCCTGCCACTGACACCACTGGCCTTCCTGTCCAGCATCAACCATTCCCCCACAGCGACAGCTAGACCATGGCCGTCGAGCACTACGGTCTGCTGGTGGCCGTCGCAGCCATCGCCTTCCTCATCCTCAAGCCACTCTCCGCCCCCAAGGCTCTCCGGCAACTCCCCTCAGCTTCACCGCTCGCGCCTTTCACCACTCTCTGGCTCGTCTACCACAACTGGCACGGCCGACGATACCTCGCCGTCGAGGAAGCACACCGGAAACACGGCAGCGCCATCCGCATCTCGCCCAACCAAGTCTCCTTCTCCAGTCCTCAAGCGTACAAAGACATCTACGGCCATGGCGTCCCGATCCTCAAAGACATCTTCTACGACAACCTCGCCGGCGACACTCCCGCCATGGCCGACTCGACCAACAAGGAGATCCACTCTGCCAAGCGTCGGACCCTCGCGGGCATCTTTGCCGCCAAGAACATCACGGCCATGGAGCCCAAAGCTCAGAACGCCACGAGGGACCTGCTCCACGCCATCGAAATGAAGGCCCACGGCAAGCCGGTCTCGCCAGCGGACATGTACCCGATCAGCAACGTCAGCACCGGCGAGTTCGACCTCCGGCCCTGGCTCAACATGTTCTCCTTCGATGCCTTCTCCGACATCCTGTGGTCGTTGCCGTTCGGCTTCCTGAAACGAGGCACCGATGAGTGCCTCGCGCTCGGGCTGGACCAGAAGACGACGTCGGTGCGCGCGATGCAGACATTCCAGACGGGCGTGCACTTCAACACCCTCTGCGCCCAGTTCGCCCCGGCGCTCTACAGCCTCCTCCGCCGCCTCGGCCAGACCCTGCGGATCGCCTCGCGCCAGAACGCCGACCACTTCACCGGCATGGTGCGGTACAGGACCGTGCAACGCCTGACCCAGCCGCCCGCCCCCCCCGCCGTCGACATCTTCTCCTTCCTGCCCACCACCGCCAGCGACAGAGTCCCCTCCCCGATGACCCTCCCCGACATCGTCGCCGAATGCACCTCCTTCCTCAACGCCGGCAACGACACCACCCAGATCTCCCTCACCAACACCCTCTTCGAGCTCGCCGCGAACCCCACCACGCAGCACCACCTCCACGCGACCCTCGTCGCCCACCTCCCCGCCACCTCGCGACCCATCGCCCCCTACACCGCCCTCCAACACCTCCCCTACCTCCGGGCCTGCCTCGACGAATCCCTCCGCCTCCACCCCCCCGTGCGCTTCGGCCTCCCGCGCCGCACCACCGGCCCCGGCGCCACCATCGCCGGCCACCCCCTCCCCCCCCACGTCACCGTCTCCGCCTCCGTCCACACCCTCCACCACGACCCCACCCTCTTCCGCGACCCCCTGCGCTACCGCCCCGAACGCTGGCTCCCGGACCACCCGGCCTCGTCGGACCAGGAGCGCCAGCACCTCCGCGACTTCGTCCTGCCGTTCACGCTCGGCCCGCGCGCCTGCATCGGCCGCAACCTCGCCTACATGGAGATGTCCATCTGTCTGGCCGCCTTGGTCATGAAGTTCGAGTTCCGCGTCTCCGAGGCCGCGAGGACGGGGTACCGGCATTTCGAGCGGTTCAATTGTAGTCCGAGGGAGTTGATGGTGAGTGTCCGGGTCAGGGAGTAGAGGGGGTTCAGGTTGCGTGGGGGGGTGGTTGGGAGTGGGGTGGATGGAGTTGCATGAATGAGAGCGATGGTGGGCGGGGGTTTTTGGGAGATGCGAGCGTATGGGAGCGATGGGCGTCGGAGCGGTGTTGTGTGATTTTTGGGAAGGCGTCCAAGGCTGTATGTTTGTTGATAGGTGGTAGAGTTGGGTAGCTGCGAGGCTGCATGGATCTTGAGCATCTCGTATGTGACATGAGCCCAGCAATCGTGAGCGACGAACGCACGCCCGCCCTCATCCTCACCGAAAAGGGATCACCACCCTGTTCATCATGCAAAGACGGAACGATAACGAACCCACATCATACGTAATTCCCCCCCCCCCTCAGGAGAGAGGGCTCACTCATAACACTTTCATGACGCTAAGGTACGTAGTCTGTCTCACTCACGATCCCTCTCCACGCCTCCCCGAAAAAAACAAAAGTCAAACCCCCCCCCCCCCTTCTCCGTGCCGCCAAAAACCAGACTCTGGGTGATTTTGCCAGCCAAAACTCATGTGCACGTCATGCCTGCTCGCGCGTCCTCGTCGCCACGACATTTTTGTTCCAAGGAGTGCCTCGGGCAGTTCGTGAACCACCCCAAACGCCAGGCGCTAAAGCTCACGTATACTTTAATAAAAAAAAAAGGGAATGATTACACACTCGGGCGCGGAAACGACTTCAAGCCGCACCGCCACTCCTCGTCGAGCGCCTGCCCCGGGCAGCCTCGAGGTCGGAAGTCGCAGCCTCGTAGGTCGGGATCGGCGGGCTCCGCTCCCCCTCGTGGCCTAGCAGTGGCCGAGGAGTCTCGCCGCTGCTCCTTGACAGCTGCTGCGAGGGTCGCGGCGTGGTATCGCTGTGGTCGTCGTCTTCGACCGGACTCTCGTACTCCGGTGGGGGATGGTCGTGTGGCTCGAATGGCAGGCCCGGGTGGATGGCGTCCTGCTGCTGCTGCTCGTGCAAGTCCTGCTGCGACATGGCATATTCTGAACTCGTGCCCTCGCCGATGTCGTGTTCCTCCATGGTAGCAGAGTCCATGAGATTCAGTTGGGCGAGAGAGATATCTGTCGGGCTTCGTTCGGGACCAGGGCTTCGTGTCGGTCGACCCTGTAACCGCATTTGCGCGCTGTTCGTCCTCCCGTGGCCGACTATGTACCCCATACCCTCCCTCACGCCCTCTCGTCCACCCTCCAAGAGGATACTGCCGGCCTCACTCCCATACGGCGGCGGAGGGGCCAGGCTGCCAGTCATAGGCGCCAAGCCCCACTTCTTCACATTCGCCTCGATGAACACGAAACCCATCTGCCCAAAATTGACATGGACATTCGCTGGCCCATTTGCGCCGACCGTAGGAAAGAAGTTCTGCGACTTGAAGCCGTGCGCAACCTCTTCCAGCTTCTTGCCGTTGCGTGTGAAGAACACGGTCCCTGTCCGTGGCCTGTAGCCTACGCCGACGACATCACCTTGCACGAAGGGCGGACCGTACGGGCTTGGTGTGAATGGCTGGTTGAATCGTCGGTGCCCAGTCGATGTGTAGGCGACACTCGTCCGATGCAGACCAGGTAACCTGAACAGCGGATACGGTTTCGTGGTGAGGCCGATACTGACCAGGCTCGTCTCTGGCTTGTCGTAAAGTTTCGCTTCCCAGTAATATACTTCGTTCTGCTTTGGTATAGGCAGGTTGCTCTGCACACTGCATTCCGAATCGAAGAACTCGATCTCTGTCCGCGCCTCCACGAAGCAGTTTGCGATCTCCAGCTCGGGCTCAAACTCCCAGGCTGACACGCCCTTTTCTTGTATCGCCAGGAATTGCGATAGCGAGATGTCCGTCTGCACAGATTCCGGTGGGTTTACTTGCACGAACGCTATGTCGAAGGGTCAGCCGTGTCCGATGCTCGCACCCACGGTCCTCTCCACTTGGCTCACCTTTCGCCCGCAAGTATTCTCCCCTCTCCAGCTCGGCCATCTCACTCAAAGCTTCCTCCTCTTCCCTCAAGAACTGCTGCTCATCGTCGAACTCGCCAGGTCTCCCAATCCGGTCCAGCAGGATTCGTCCTCGGTTCGTATATCGGAAGAAATAGACGACGGCAACAATGAAAGCGACGAGCGCTGCAGATCCAAAGGCAGACAACATTCCTATCAGTATGCCTTTGCCAGTGGAGCCGAGCTGCTGTGATGCGACGCCTGCTACGCCGCCCGCTGGCGGTGACAGGGTGTCGGGATGTTCATGATGCCCTTGGTACGGTGTCCACTCTCTGTCATGTCCGACGTTCCACTCCATCTTGGCCCCGTCGTGCGTGTGTTGCGGCGTCCGTGCTGTCGACGTCTCCTCCGTCACTGACACCGACACCGACCCCGACCCCGACACCGGGCTCGTGGCCGACGTCGATCGCATCCCACCGCCATCGTCCAGCGCGTGTTGTGCCATGCGTGCAGTCTGGCGACCCGGTCTACATGCCCACCAGACCAGCTGCCTGTGGGTGCGCTCGGGCCGATTGTTATTGTTGTTGTTGATGGGGGTCGTTGCTGATGCAAACAACCGTTGTATGTATGTATGGTATGTGCACAGTGCCTCAGCTCAGCGCGGGGACAACGGGACTTGGGAAGTCGAGGCAGTGACCAGTCAGCACCGCCGACTTGCGACCGATGCTCAAGTCACACTCTCTCCGCTCCTCTCACTGCTTGATCATAATCACAGAAGCCGATAAGAGATAGTCTTATTACATGTACCTAGTTGTCGCTGGTGGTGTGACCCCGTGTAGCGATAGCGACGGGAAACCTAATAACCTAGATTGACCACCATGACGAATGTCTATTATAACCTTGTCAAAGCTAGAAGCGCCACAGCTAGGGATACAAGGGCACGTGCTACATGTAGCCCAGGCACCTTTTTCCAACGACATTATTGGATGGTTTTCCAATAAACCACCCTAGACAATGCCGGATTGTTACAAAAAACAACAACAGTGCTCATGTTACGTCTGAAGTGGTGCAGTGTCTCGTCGTCTCTCGTTCGCCGCAATACACGGGCGTGCAATGCATCCTCAACCAGCTAGCCAGCCCAGCCTCTCATCTACAGTGACCGTTGTCTCATCGTTTCCTCGCCATCGAAACGCCGACGCCATGCTGAAAGAACACTCCCATCCCATACTGAACATGCTTCAGGCTGATATCGTGACAGCCGCGCTTGGCACATCCATGCTGATCAGCCCTTTACTGAACATGTCGTCTGCCCACAAACGCCCCCTGTGAACTCCGTGACCCGCCTCATATACCGTCCCGCCGCCTGTAATCGTGTCATGTGGTAGCGGATCAGACGCACAACGTACCTTATGCAAGATAGCCCAGCTCATTGTCCTCCAGACGTTCGAGATACTCCTTCTCGATCAAGATGTCGATGCACTTCTTGATTTCCGGGATCTTGGGCGAGAAGCGGCTTTTGATCTGGTTGATTGCTTCGCCCACAAGCTCCGAGTGCTTCATCTTCTTGCGAGACTTCATGATACGCACGATGGCGGACTAGAAACTCGTTAGCAAGCGCAGAGCATGATCGCGGCAGGTGGACGGTGACTTACCTGCATGAGCATCTTCCGATCCTCCTCAATCGTCTTGTGCGTGTCTTCCGCCTCCTGCTTCTGCTCTGCCTTGATCGCGATGTTGAGGTTGATCTTCAACTTCTTGTTCTTGAAGCCGTAGTTGAGCTTGTACACGGTACCAGGTGCCGTTGTGTTCTCCGGCTCGCTGGTCAGTACCTTGGCCTTCATCATGATCGCGATGGATGGGTCCAAGGTCTCCTTGGCCAACATAGTGGTGCTCGCAATCTCGTCGTAGCCGACAGTGTCTTGGTCGTTGAAGAGAAGGAGGATCGCCATCTGATAGGTCGACACCTGGAAAGTATATGGCACCTTGTTCATCTTGGCATAGTTGGCGCGCATCTCACCCTTGCACAGGTGCCACAGCCATGACAGCTTACGTCCACCATGCTTGTTGGTGTAGAAGGTCTGGAAGCGCTCGTACGTCTTGACGATCGCTGGTGGAGGCGCGAACGTGGTGGTCGGAGGCTGCAGTGGCCAGAAACCAGTACCCAGAATCTGGTAGGTCGCGTCGATACCATCCTTAATATCGTCCTTGTCCAGAGTGTTCTGGCACCAGTCTTCATATGCACTGTTTAAGTCCTTGGATGTCTGCATGTCTTGGAACATGCGTTGCAGCTTGTTGGTATATTCAAACCCTGATGCATCCTTGAGCTTGGAGATCATGGAAGTCTCGGCATCAGGCGATGCCGATGTCGAGTTGACGAGACGCTTCGCGAGTGTCTTGGAGTAAAATTTCTGGAAGACATCCTTGTCCTCGATGTATTTGAAGACTGTCATGACCTGTGTGAGCATCTTCTCCATGTCATCCTCCTCAGTAGCTTTGGTGGAGCGCTTGAGAACGTTGTCCGCGTGCTTGGCAAGAAGTTCTGGCGACCTAGACGAGTTCTTCTGGCAGACTTTGTTGCGGTTCATGTACTCCTTGCAAGCGTTATCAAGCGATCGGACGAACTCGGATTCGCCATTGAACGACTTTTGGACGAGTGCAGAGTACTGAGTGTGGACCTCAAGGAGAGCGTCGATGTAAGCCTTCGGATCGACTGCATCGCCTTGGGCGGCGACCTTCTCGACCGCAAGCAGACCCGCGCGCCTCACATGCTTCTCGAACCGCTCGCGCAGAGGGTCCAGGCCTTCAGGAATGCGAGCGAGCAGCTTGTACATGCGGGCCATGTCCTCCTCGCGGTCGTTGTCAAGCAGAACCTGGAACTCATCTCTCAGGAGCGGCGCATGCTCGGCGATGAGAACATTCTCGCAAGCCTTCATGAGCGGCTGCATGATCTCGCTGAGCAGATAGAGAGGTACACGCTCCTTCTCCTCGTCCAGCCTCCTCTCAGCCTTCTTCATGTAGTCGACTACGGAGTTATCGGCCAAGAATGCTTTGGATTCAGCCTTGTAATACTCCTCGGTAGCCTTGATGAACGGGGTCTCAAAGTACTGGCGGTAGACATCCAGGTTGGTCTTGGTGCTGTCGGCCTCGTCGATGCCCAGCGCCACGAACGAGTCCACGACTTCCTTCACCTTGCTCTGTTCGATCGTCTCACCATTTCTCTGCTTTTCGACCAATCGCAGTACCGCATCCATGACAGCATTCTGCGTGGTACCGAACATGTCTAGCTTCCAGCGGACAAGATGGAGGGTGTAGATGTCGTAGATATCCTTCTTGCCTTCGTCCATCTCCCTCTTCACCCAATGCCTGTTCAAGTACTTAAACAAGTGGTTGTTGTATGTGCCAGCGGTGGTGTACCGCTTCCATTGCTGGATGTAGTAAGTCAGCAGCGCCTCGTCGGCGTGCTTGATCATCTCTGCATGCACGCCTTGGAGATGACGCTTCAGATAGTCGTCCAATCGGTGATACAGCTCTTCACCCAGAAGGTGTGCGCCTCTGTGGTTGCTGTTCAGGGTGTTCGTGTTCGCGCCCACGGCCTTCTGAGCTGTGCAAAAGTTGTGGATGGATGTGTAGAGTGACATGTACGTCTTAAGGTCCACGCCATCGTTCAGATTGGTCATCATGCGGTCCACGCCCCACTCCAAGTATTTCCATGTACCATTAATATCATCTTTGGAGGTCGGCATCGGCGGGGCTTGCGCGCCAACAAGCGCGGGAGCCTTCGACATGATGTCTAATGATGTGATCGTGAGACGAAGGGTTGGTAGTCTTCTACGCGACGGCGATGGATGCGTTGTAGGGCGTGGAGCTGCTCGGTCGTATGGGTCGCCGTCACTGCCTGGTCGGTAGCATGCAGCGTTGGGACCTATTACTGCTCGCGCAGAAGAGACAGGTCTTGTGGCGTGCAGTCGCGCGTGCTGGAAGGAGCAGGCAGCCAGGAAGCGGCGGATGTCTGTATCTTATCTATAAGGACAGCGGCAGATGCAGCCGCTCGTAGGCAAATGTCACTTGTGTTGAAGAAGTGAAAGATCGAGAAGTGACTACTTACTTTCGATATCGAAGCGACTGTGACGCGAGCCCGCCCGCAATCCCGGAGTTCTACCGCTTCTTACAAAGCAACCTGCCGGTGCGATCGACATGTGAAAGCACAGGCTACCCTCGAGAGTGGTTTGAGGAAGGCTACGGCGACTTGGACGTGGTGAATAGAATGGTCAGGATTGCGAAGAGTATGGTGTTGTACATCTATGCTAAGCTCAACTGTGAATGCCATGTGCACGTACTGTACATTATTTTGCCACGATAGCGATTTACCGCGAGTCGTGCCATGCCTTTGGAACCAGCTGCTCACTTTCGCTGGTTTCCACGTGGTCACGCTTCACCTGTGCAGAAGCAGACTCTACTCGCTGCTTCTCTGCCGGCGGTGTTGCGGACTTAGCGCCGACTGGCGTATCCGCACTCTCACGCGCCAAATCTGGTGTTGGTGCTGATGCCAATGCTTCCTGCCCCTGCTGCCCTGCTACAGCGCCCTGATCCGCCAACTCAGCATCCACAGCCTCTTCATCCAGCTCCGAGCCATAGACGTCCGGGTGCTCCCTGAAGCAGTTCTGCATCGTCTTGAAATGCTCGATACATTCTACACCCTTCGGCTCCTCCTTCGAGAATACGAAACAGCTGAAAGCCGCCCTGAACTGTTCGCCGCACGGCCCATGTGCCATCCCACCTAAGCATGGACAATCCCAATTGATCTCACCGGTCTCCTCGTTGAAGGCGCCTTGTTGACTGGCTTCATCTTCTAATTCTTCTGCGGATCCTTCAGCTGGCTCTTGCGGTGCTGAGCCAGTAACTTTTGATGCTGCAGCCTGTGCAGCTTCTGTGATATCCGACTTGATCTGTCTGTCGGTTTGAGATACTCTTTGCTTCACGGCTTCGTCTACAGTTGGATATGGGTCGCTCTCTCGTACTACCTCCTGTGGCGTATGCACCGCGTCTGTACATACGTTAGCAATCATGCCCATCTATCCTAGCTCACTACCTCGACATACATGCGGGCTCCTCAGCGAACACACTGGAAGTGTTGTAATAGTAAACCAATCCACCAGCCAGTCCCCATCTCGCCAATGAGCTCTTCCAACTCCGACTCTTCTCATGCGGAGGCGCAGTACTTAGAAACCGTCTCGCCGCAGTCTGTTTCGATGTCGCGCGTAGGGCAGATGATGCGCCTGTCCGCAGTGCTGATCGGTACATCGCTCTCGCCACAATTGCCCCCAAAGAAGCAAAAAACCAAACGCCCATGGGATGCTTTGCGAATGATGGAGAAGCGCTTCGGAAACATCAAGTTGGGTTGAAATCACAGCGGGACTACCCGTCTGCACTAGTTGCGCATCATGGCGTCAATGCGACATGGCGACGTCTATCCTGTGTAACCACGATGGCACTTGAAGACGGTGTTCACAAGACGCTCGTGGAGCTTCGCCCTACATACTTCTTGGAGAGGAAGCGTCGGGCTTCTGAACAGACGATCTCGCCCGCACCCTTTGGAAAGGCCGCTCTTATCATCCTCAATTCTCCCCTCACGGACATCGAGTACTTTCGCCGCCTGCATGCTCACTCTTCTTTCTGCATCTGTGCCGACGGCGGCGCGAATCGCCTCCATGACCTGCTTACGTCCGGTCTGCCTAACAGTCGCTGGCAAGAGGGCCTGAAGACTGCTTTGCCAGAGCTTATTCATGGCGATCTGGATTCTCTGGATGATGGGGTCCGTAGAAGATATGAGCAGCTTGGCGTCAGGATCACCCAGGATCCGGATCAGTACAGCACTGACTTTGGCAAGGCCGTCAAAGTCTCGTTGAAGCGCGTGCCGGATGCCAAAGATGTCTTAGTCTTGGGAAGCCTCGGTGGACGGGTCGACCAGGGAATCGGGCTGCTTCACGAGCTCTATCGGGAGCAAAAGCAAAAGCATCCGGAGGTCAGATTTTGGCTGTTTTCCGAAACCAGCGTGAGCGTAATGCTGCAGCCTGGCACAACGTCGTTGCACATGCCTTTGAGCGGAGGGCTCATAAAGCGCAATGTTGGCATTCTTCCTATCTACGGCCCTGCCAGAATTACACTGAAAGGCTTTGAGTGGGATGTCGAAGAATGGGCGACCGAGATGGGAGGGAACGTCAGTACGAGCAACCATATTGCTGCTGATCAAATTTTTGTCACGACGGACAGAGAGGTCCTCTTCACCGTTGAACGTGCTACCAGCCGCTAACAGCTGCGATTGGATGCGCCTAAAGCGACGATCTTGACAATAACTAAGTACAACGAGCCGAGTTCTGGTTGCGCCTTCGGCTCGAGGAGCACAAGGCGCTCACATGGCTGGATGCGATCTCTATAAGGGAGATGAGCACAAGTTACTCGATGGCACTACCTTATGCTGCTGTAAAGTTAGACCGTGTGTTTGCAGGTCATTGATTTGGGGCCAAGAATGTGGGTGGAACGTAGGACACTGAGCTGCGCGACCGTGCTACCACGGCGAGGTGGGTGGCAAGAGAGCTTGTTGTAAGGGGATCTTCAAGGAAGACACGACGCTCAAGATGGCGTTCGAAGCTGTGCAGGGATTGCGTTGGCTTCAAATGAGCGACGATTTGATGCGGGTATTTGTCACCCGCAGCTCTCTGCCCTGGGGGCAGTACAGCGCCGCCGTCGCCAACCCTGCGCGCCTTTCCCTCGTGGGTACCTGCTTAGCCGGGGGCACAAAGTGCGTTCCACGCGCTCGAACATGCGCCTCGTGCGTGTGTACCGATGTGTCAAATCAAAGTGGAGGTCTCGAACGTCACTTCATGTATCTTCCGTGTAGATGCGGCATATAAAGCATTCAGATGAGTTGACAGAAATACCTGGGCCGCTACCGAGGTTGTCTCAAATGGCAACGAGAAGTCTTGGGTGCAACAAGCATTCTCCTTACCTCATACTCGCTTTCTGTCCTGGGTCTTTCCATCGGCGAGGCATGCGATGAGAGAATTGGACATGAAGACCAGAAAAATTCGCAGTTTGATCTCGCCCCGGCGTCCACAGCGCAGCACAGTCTTCGGCCGTCCTAGAAGCAGTTTGAAGTGCCTTTAGCATCAACCTTTCGTGATCTTCAATTGTAATAAGACGATGTTGATGTGTGAAATAATGCGCGGTTCGAGTGGAGTTTCCTTGGGGGGGAGCTGCACGTCATCCGTCTCATTCTTGGCTAGACTCCGATCGCTGCTCTCCCTCCCTGCCGACGAAGACTCCATGTCCTTTTCCAGAACTTCCCTCCACGGGAGCCATCACGACTCTTTCCCCCTCGAAATACATAATGCTTCTTTGCACAGCCCTGAGCAAAGTGCCCCTCTACTCCTGAAACGGTGCTGTCAAAGATTGGCCAATCGCCAGCACGTGAACGGCCGCAGACAGCATCTTCTCCACACAGCTACCCGAGCACGGCCAAAACAGAGACTGCACCGCACTTTTGAGAAAATGTCGGACCAACTATAACATCCAGACTTCGAGACCGCTGGGAATGGTTCATCATTGTGAGGGGCAATACGAGGGTACGCTCCACTGCAGAATTTCAAGAGAGGCTACACACTGTGCGCTGCGAGCGTGAGCGGTTACACGGCGGTCAGAGAGCTGACCTGTCTCCTTCATACATAGGCATCATAGCGCGCAGTATACAATACCTCCGCATTCTCCGCTCCGAAGGCCTCTGAAGACATCCTGCCCGGTGTACAGACTCTGTCTGCTCATACAAACACGACATGTCCACCACAGTGTGGCAGCCGCAGCCACAGCAGCTGCAGCAGCTGGCGCAGTGTCTACGAGATTCTCTGAGCGGCCACGATGTGGCAGCACAGAAGAATGCTGAATCGGTGAGTGTCGGTCTACCGTGCGGGTGTTCGCTTGTACTGATGGCGCAACAGATGCTTCGGCAAGCAAAGAGCTCACCAGACATTAACAACTACCTTGCATACCTGTGCGCCACGTCCATACCACCAGGCGGCATCGATGCGAAGACGTATGAAGCGGCAAGGAGTGCTGCGGCCATCATGCTCAAGAACAATGTCAAAACTGGCTACAAGAACATTCCGGACGAGAGTAGAGCATACATCAAGTCGACAGTCACCACAGCCCTCCAAGACAAAATTCCACAGATCCGAAACTTTGTCGGCAGCGTAATCACGGAGATTGTACGCACGGGGGGCGTCTTGGGGTGGCCCCAGGTACTGCCCGATCTCGTCTCGCTGGTAGCGAATGAAAATGGTCAGACTTCTGCCGAGGCACAGGACGGTGCCATGGGAGCCCTCTTCAAGATCTGCGAGGACAACAGGCGAGCTTTGGACTCGGACTATCCGAGCACTGGGAGGCCGCTGACATACCTACTGCCTCAACTCATCAACCTCACCAGCAGCTCACAGCCTTCCGTGCGATCACGGGCACTCTCGGCGGTCAACGTGTTCTTAAGTGAACCTATCGCATTGACTGTACGAGAAAACATCAATGACCTGCTCCCACAGATCGTTCGCTTGTGCAGTGACAGCAACGATGATGTGCGGCGATTCGTTTGCCGCACCTTTGCGCTGCTCGCGGATGGCATGCCCAACGTTCTATTGCCACACATGGAAGGCATTGTAAACTATACGCTCTCACAGCAAGCCGATCAGAAGAATCAGGAGCTCGCGCTCGACGCAGCAGAATTCTTCTTCGAAGCCAGCAGCACAGCGAGCCTCAGAGATGCGCTCGGGCCTTATCTTGAGAAGGTTGTGCCCGTCTTGTTGGACTGCATGGTCTACGACGAAGATGATCAGCTACGATTAGAAGCGGAAGCGGACGATGATGCCGACATTGAGGATGATGAGCAGGATATCAAGCCACAATTCGCCACCTCGAAAACGTCGCGCTCGGCCGCAAATGGATCACAACCCACCAACGGCCAGTCCAAGCCAGCCACGAATGGGTACGCGTACGATGACGATGATGAATTGAGTGAAGGCGAGATTGAGGAGGACGATGGCGACGTTGATCCAGAAGACGAATGGAATTTGCGGAAATGTTCGGCGGCGGCACTCGACAGCCTTGCATCCCATTTCGGTGGCAAAGTTTTCAACATCACGCTGCCATGGCTGACGGAGAATCTTCAGCACACCGACTGGCAAAACCGTGAAGCAGCTGTACTGGCTCTCGGTGCGATTGGACCAGGCTGTATGGACAGCATTACGCCTCATTTGCCACAATTGGTACCTTACCTCATTTCTCTGCTCAAAGACCAGCAACCTGTTGTGCGGCAGATCACTTGCTGGGCGTTAAGCAGATTCGCTGGCTGGGCCTCGCACCTTGACGCCGACGGAAAGCAGAAATTCTTCGAACCCATGATGGACGGCATACTGCAGCGGATGCTGGACAACAACAAAAAAGTGCAGGAGTCTGCTGCTTCTGCATTCGCGACCCTGGAAGAGGCTGCCAACACTGAGCTGATGCCGTATTGCTCGGTCATCATACAGCAGTTCGTTCGTTGCTTCGCCAAATACAAGGACAAAAACATGTATATACTGTACGACTGCGTACAGACTCTGGCCGAGTACGCCGGGCCGGAGCTCGCGAAACCGGAGCTGGTCAACGTGCTGATGCCGACGTTGATCGAACGATGGCAAAAGGTACAAGATCAATCGCGAGAAGTATTCCCCCTGCTGGAGTGCATAGCGTTTGTTGCTATTGCCTTACATCACAGCTTCACCCCATTCGCGAGACCATTTTTCATGCGCAGCATTCGCATCATTCAACAGAACCTCGAAGAAGGCGTGAGTGCATCAGAGCATGGTGCATACGACCAACCCGACAAGGATTTCCTGGTCACGAGCCTGGATCTTCTCAGCAGCATCATCCAGGCGCTTCGGGAAGAGGACAGCGCCGAACTTTCATCGACCGCGCAACCCAACATGTTTGAAATGCTCGCCTATTGCATGAAGGACCAGAACAACGATGTCCGGCAATCAGCGTATGCTCTGCTGGGCGACTGCGCAATTTACATCTTCCCACAGCTGCAGCCGCACCTGCCAGTTATCATGGCGATCCTGTTGAACCAATTGGATCTTAGCCTGGCACAGGACGACCCGGAGACAGCCTTCCGAGTGATTAATAACGCTTGCTGGTCTTGTGGGGAGATTGCGATGCGCCAAAAGGACGGCATGGCACCATACGTCGACGAGCTTCTTCAAAAGCTTGCTGTCATCATGTTCAACAATCAGGTTCCGGAGTCATTGAACGAGAACGCTGCTATCGCGCTGGGCCGATTAGGCATAGGCTGCCATCAGCAACTGTCGCCGCATCTCGCCAAATTTGCTGGGCCCTTCCTGCAAGCCATGCAAAAGGTCGGATGGACGGACGAGAAGGGTCATGCTTACAAGGGCTTTGCACATGTGGTCCTCGATAAGCCGGAGGCCATGGAGCAATGTCTCCTCGACTTCTTTGCCGAAATGGCAAATGCACCTGGAGTCTTCCTTACCGGCATGCGTGAAGATGGACCACTTGAGAGCTTTGAGCGGGTGTTGGCGCAGTACAAGACGCTGATTGGGGATGGCTGGGATGCCTACCTCCATAATCTTCCGCCTCCGCAGGAGCAAGCACTCCGGACACTCTATGCCTTTTAGTGGCGGCAGACGACTCACAGCCACCCAAGTCCATGTTCGTCTCTCGACTGGGCGAAGCAACCCACCCCCATCGATGGACCTGTCATATGATGACACATTTGAAGCGTTTCGCGTGTGATTTACAGAGATACCTAGATAGTCCAGCGTTAGATAGCGTAGCATGTGCTTGTCTTTGCATTAGGCGGCAGCACTTTGATCATTGGAGCGGCGTTGAGGCCATTTGCTATCATATCCATGGCATCGCTGCAAAAGCCGAGGATTTGAGGTCAGCGAGTTGCAAGCAAGTCGGTGATCTGAAGCAGATGTCGCATGAAAGTCGAAAGGGATTCACTTGGGGAAGTGGAGGGAATCCGTACTACCTAGATAGATCATCGCTTGGATTCTGAGCGTTCTGTCAATCAGATGACATGTGCCTTGGGAAATCTAAGGAGGAGGTCCAAGAGCTGAGTGTAAATAGGTAGCTCCATTGACGAAAGGAGACATTCTCCCTCCGTGAAACAAAGCCCACCTCAGGCTTGCTCGGTAGTCCAAGCTCTGAGCCAGCGACAGAAGTACGATGCAAGAAGAGCAACAACCAGAGCAGATGAAGTGTCGATCTGACTCTATATACTATACCGTACCGTATGTGCATGAACCGACTTGACGTGCGCCTTTCATGCACTTGTCGCCATGATGGATTAGCGTCACCTTCACATGTTGCAAGTATCGGGGTTGTTACGGCTTTGCGAGCGGCTGCGGTGGCGGGCGATGCGGATCTGGTGAGGCGGTTGCTGGAGGTTGGCGCTGATGTCGATGCGGGGGGGGGGGTAGTTATCAGTATATGGGTGGCGCGGCGCTTTGGTTGGCAGCTGGCAGTGGGCATGTGGTGGAGGAGAGCTCAGAGGCAAGCGCTGATGTGGCGCGTTTCGAGTGCTCGGCACCTCGTAGGGCCTGAATGCAGACAAGGTGGTCCGGACAGCAGTTCTGCATCTTCCTGACCCAAACCCTGCCAATGCGCCTTGGGGAGGGCGGGTGGATTGCCTCGAACGGCAGATTCACGGCACCACATCAAGCCCTGTACGGGGCATGTGCCCGGAACATCTCATCCTGATCGGCGCGTACCAAGCAGCTATGTTTCGATCCCCAATCATAGGAGCCGGACTGCGTCGCTCCCGCGTGTTCTCGTCTCCTGTGTCCGCGAAACCCCAGCTATCACCACGCTCAGCCGCCCCGCCCTCTGCCTCTACCACGACCACCCCTGCCTCCACCGCGCCCTCTGTCACCACGGCCGCCATGATCCCCTCGCTGCTGCATGCCTCCCCTCCCACCACGCTGTGACTGCTGGCTCTGCTGCTGCTCCTTGACGATGTCGACGATCTCGTCTGGCACCCGAAGGTATTTGATCTAGCCGATGTTAGTCCCCACCGTCTAAGAATACCAAGGAGACACTCTGGCGCATACATTATTCCCTCGTACATAGCACTCGGGTAACCGGAAGAACTTGTCGCCCTCGGGACTGGTTTGCACCACCTCTTTCAGGGTCAGATTCATGTATGTGTCGCAGTTGACGAGGTGTCCGTTGAGCGTCTCGCCGTTCTTGAGCTCCACGAGCATGGGGTGGCCTTGCGCGGCGGTGAGCAGGCCGAGAGGGAGCTAGAGAGGCGCATCAGTGCCTGCATGGTGAGCTTTGATATTTTTGTTGAGTCGGGGGTCGGGGACTTACCATGATGACCGTGCCGCTTTCAGTGATGCTTGGGGGGGATGCTGTGGGATCAACAATCAGGTATGAGCACTTGTCACCGACTCATGTCCTCAACATCAATATCAAGCAAGTATATGGGTAGTTACGTTTAGACCTCGAAACCGACGGCGAGGACATGTTTTCTAGCCTGAGGCACCACGGAGGCTCGGAGGAATCCTGCGCCGATTGCCCCGCTGAGAAGAACTTGGAACAATCGACTCAGCCTCAGAACTGCAGGTGGGCAGGCAGCAGCAGAATGACTTGTTTCATCCGGACCTGATCTCCTCCATCTCTCGACGGGACACGGCTCTCGAGGCATTCAAGGCATCGGGCCTTGTTGACCTCGCCGCCGACCGGACCTTTCCATGACATGTAAACATGCGCTTGCTACAACGATTCGCGACGGCTGGTGGTCTCTTGGCTGCACGTGTTCTTCCGACGACGACGACGACGACGACGACGACGACGACGACGACTATTACTACTATGGCACGGGCGATCCGCCTTCTGGAATACAGTAAGTCTCACGCCTCCAGGACTCACAATCATCCGACACGACACGACACGACACGACACGACCCGACACGACGCCTGAACACACTACTGACGGAATGGCGCCACAGGTAACGAGGCCGCCTACACCAAATTCACCGTCCCTCACCCCGAGCGGACACAGGACGAGGGGAGCCGTCGTGACGAGGCGCTGGTACGTACGCGTCGCCAAGGACCTGATCCCCAACCATCTGCTCTGCCTTGATGTCATGATTGAAATTGTTGGAAAAAGCTTCGCTTCCTCACCTTGGCTCAACCTGCTCTGACTGACAATCATCATACTAAATGTCATACTGATGTTGTTCGTCCACCTCTAGGTCTTTGAGCTCCAGGCCAACCCCACCAGCGATGCCAGATCCTTCGACATCTCGCTCAATGGCAAGCACTTTGAAGGACAAGGGTTGCTGCCCGAGTGGGAGCTCCTGATCTTGTCCTCGGATCTACGATCGTTGCCCGTCGCATCCACTAGCGGCGAGGTCCACCAAATCCATCTCACTGGCACGTCGCATCTTGTCGACTCGGCACTCATTGGTACCGCCAACGATGCACAACGCGTGCGCTTTCAAATCACCTCGATCGACGAGACATCGATAGACGGGCCCTCGTTCTCCATCATTTTGACATCAACCGTCCAGCCGGAGCTCCTCCGTTTGTCCATGACTGAATCCTCCACGGGAGAAGACACGATGGCGTATAACTTCAAAGGCGAAAGAGCCGGCGAGTTTGTTCCCATCGCGGAAGCGAATGCGCTGCTGGCGGCGACTGCTGATCCATCTCATGACCTGGCCAACGAGCTGGACTCATTGAGCCTCCTGGAGGCAAAGGCAGAAAGTCTCCAGATCCAGATCAACGCCAAGAAGCGAGTCATCGCTCATCATCTTCGCAATCACCGAGACTCGACTTCTCTGAGGCAGCTCCTAGAGGAATGTGACGGGCTCGTCTGCGCTGCGCGTGTCGTTGCGCAGAAAATCTGCGACAGAGTTGGCGTGGAAACAGATTTCACCGCCACCTTCGCACGAGCAGGCGACGAACATCTCCAGCAAGCCATGGCCTCGCACGAGACATCACGCAACTGCACTGGCAGGACCCCAGTCGGGAGGCAGAAACACACTACCCCAACCAGCAGCACTGGTCAAGCAGTAGAGCAGCCTGCATACCTTCCCAAGGACGGCACATCAGACTCCGTCTCTTTCCAGAGAATAGTCAACTCCACCAACCCGATCGTACACGTCTTTGCGGTGATGGCGACGTTCCTGGGACTGGTGGCATGCTTCGGCTTCGTCCGGCGGAAATGCATGTCCGCTCGCAAACGCGTCGATCAACTCGCAGATCGCGAAGAACGCAGAAATGCTCGTGCGTATCGTCGAGCAGCCCGCCGAGCAGAGATTCGACGGCGATGGGATCATTTCGTGCAAGCTCTCACACGCTACCGCCCAGAACCGGAGCCGCGCATCGAGGACTACGAAGAGAAGCGGGCCCTGATCCTGCAAGACGCTTTCCTAGAGCAGCTTGAGGATCTGGAGAACGCGGAGAAAGGCGAGATCATGGAGGCAGAGATCCGCGAATTGCGGCACGCCCACGAGATCGTCGCCACCCTCGTCCGAACAGACCAACCCGACCGCTACGAGCTCCCACCTGCCAGAGACCCCCCACCATCCATGATTCCCGTTGCCTACAACCCCGCCGCGCGCAGCCGAGCGAGCACCCACACCCTCCCTTCCTACATCTCCGACGACCCACCAGACTACTCGTCCCGACCCGAAACACTCGCAGAAAGCAGCAGCAGCAGCGTCTTGGCGGAGTCCACACACTCCACTCCTTCCGCCTCCGACGGCGACAGTCTAGTCACTCCCCCGTCGACAGCCGAGAGTGACGAGGTGAGGGCCTCAAGATACACGGCGACGAGCAGTATCCTCGAGACGTCACCGAGGGTCAGTGAGGAGACGTTGAGGACGAGGCTGAGCAGGGACACTCAGGATTTATAGCGTCACGCGGGCGTATGCGGGTCTAGACGAAGTGGGAAGGGTCGTGCGATTTTACGTTCGAGCGATGCGTGTGTCATTAGGTCATGGTAGGTGTACGATTTCGAGCCCGGCGAGGTGAGCGGGGTTGGCGTTCAAGGGAAGCATCTGGGGAACGCGTGTATGAAATCTGGAATGTGAGCTTGTCAGGTCACCGGCCTTGCATCTGTCGTACATGGACTGTAATCAACTCCTCATCGTCATCATCATCGCACTCTCGAAACGACCACATGCATGTCCGCTACACGACCCCAAACCTCTCCATGCCCCGCATCCCCACGAAACTCGTCGCCCTCTGCGCAATCGTCGGCGGACCCTCCTTCTTCCCTCCCCCATCCACCTTCCCACGCTGCTGCTGGCCGCCCTCGCGACCATGCCACCCCAGGCCGTCCAGCTGCCTCACGATCCCGTCCACGCCGGTGCCCCCCTCCCTCGCGGTCCCCGCCGCGTCCCGCTCACCACTCGCCCGTTTCTGCGTGGCTCGTCCATGGATCGCCGCGGCGGCGGGGCGTTTCCCCAGCACGCTGCTGTGCGGGCTGGCGGTCGAAGCGTCTGAGTTGCGGCGGCGGCGGGGAGTGCGAGGGGGAGATTTGGTGGGATTTTTGTGGGACATGGTGGTGGAGTCAGAGATGGGGGGTGCGGTTTGGGGGGATGTTTTGCGGAGTTTGCGTGGTGCGGGCGTGAGTGGAGGTTTGCGGTCTTGGGGTTTGTGGGAGGGGTTCGTGGACACGGGTTGGGGGCCTTGTGGTTGGAGGGAGCGGGGTTTCCGGGTTGGAGGGGGGTGGGGGGGGGGATTGCTGGGGTGGAGTTTCCGTGGGGTTCGCCGTTCTGCTGGGGGCTCGACGGATGACGATGGCGGTGGCTGGATCTGGGACCGGTGTCGCGTTGCCACCGTTGGGGGTTGGGGAGGGCCTTTCATTGAATGAGCTGTAGTCTGTTTTCAGACCTTCGTAGCACTCTGCCCAAAGCTACTCACATGCGCTGGTGGTGATAGCCTTGGCGTTGCATTTCGCCTTCTCCGTGCCGTGGTAGCCGAGCCCGTCGATATGGTCATGGTATAGACAGTCGTCGTCAGGAGTTGTAGGGTCGTCGAAGAGTATGCCGCCGGACATGGCACGTATGTTGTTGATCATTTCGACGGCAAAATCTGGGTTGTCCGCAAAGCACTTTCGATAGCTCTCGGCGTCTTTCTCGACTTCCGGGTCCATGATCTGTCGAGCGGCGATCTTGGCCATGAGCTTCCGGAACGGGCTGTGATGGGGACTGTTGCGGTAGATTTCGTCCATCTCCTCGGCATCAGGGACGAGCTGGGCTTCATGAAGTCCGAGTCGGTACTGATCTATAGCCAAGTTCTTGAGCTGGACCATGTCGAACTTGTCGCACAACACGTAGAGCTTATGGCACGCCACGGCATAGTCGTACTTCCTCTCATCGTCGATGAAGTCAGACACGTCCTCTAAGTGGCCTTGATAGAGCCATTTGACCAACAGCTCGAATCCTCTCGGGTCGTCGTCTGGCAGCTCTAGACTCCCCCGGTCGGGACCGCGCGGCACCTCATGGCCTTGGAACTCGGTCTCAAAGTAACTCGAATGGTGGCATAGCAGATTCCGATGCAGCGTCCAGCACTTCCTCTCCCGTCCCACGTAGATTTCGACTGTGGGACCGGAGAGCAGCCTTTGGTGGTACGCCTTAGCCTCGTGTACGCCATGACACGCATGCGCGCTGGTCGACCGCGAGGAAGACGTCGCCGGCGAGGGCCCGACATGCGCCATGCAGACGACGAGAAGGAGAGACGTACTGGGCAAAGGAGGTGGCGCTGGTGCTGGCCACGTTGTCGGGCTCGATGGGCATGGGACGGGGGACGAGGACGACGGCGGTCCCGTGGGCGTAGGCAAAGTCTCTGGAATAGACTGGCGGAGTAGTGGCGGAGCGGGCGGGGGAGGGGTGATGTTGGGGCAGGTGGTGGAGCGGGGGAGAAGGGTCAGCCATCGGGGAGGGCGCTATATGTACAGGTCGCGAGGGTGATGCAAGGAGGAGAGCGAGGGCACATGGTGGAATGTGAGAAACAATCAAGTGTCGTGGATGAGGTTCATTATTCATGTTATTTTGGTACCTTATTACCAAAGCAAAGTCGGGGTTGTTTCCGATTCGTATCAATGGAGTGCCGCTCTACAGACGCGTCGCGTTCGTGTCGTGATTGAATCGACCATAACCGATTCGAAGGGAGGACGATATCGATACATCACCGCCATCGACCCCGACCGATGGCCTCCTCGCCGCCTCCCACGCCGTCGCCGCCGAACAACAAGAAGCGTAAGTTGGCGGACCTCAACTTCGGCGACAACCAGCTGGCAAGGCCCCCCAAAGCACAGCGGACTTACTATGGCATCGACATCCACGCCCTGCTGGACCAGGCGCAGGCGGAGTCCGAGAAGCCCAATCCCCCTATCGATCTGCCTACTCCGCCTGCCGAGCCTGGGTCATCCAGGAAGTCATCGCTGCTCTGGACCGAAAAGTACCGCGCGCGCAAATTCACCGACTTGATCGGCGACGAGCGGACACACCGCTCCGTCATGCAGTGGCTGAAGCGGTGGGATCAGATCGTCTTTCCGGGCTCCCACCGCCCCGCCAAGAAGATCAAGGGACCCAATGCCGAGCTGGAGCAGGAGCGCCCGCACAGGAAGATCTTGCTGCTGACTGGGCCGCCGGGCTTGGGCAAGACGACTCTGGCGCACGTGTGTGCCAGGCAGGCCGGCTACGAGGTGCAAGAGATCAATGCCAGTGATGAGAGGAGCGGCGTGGTGGTCAAGGGCCGGATTAGAGATATGGTTGGCACGGAGAATGTCAAGGGTGTAGACACCAAGACGGTGGATGGCAAAGTACGCAAGGCTGGAAAACCTGTCTGCGTCATTGTGGACGAGGTGGATGGAGTCGTGGGCAGCGGTGCGGGAGGAGGAGGTGGTGGTGGTGGTGGTGAAGGTGGGTTCGTCAAGGCATTGATCGACCTGGTGTTGCTGGATCAGAGAAACTCTGCTGGTCTCGGCAACATGCAACAGGCGCCCGCACGCAAGAAGAAGGGCGACAAATTCCGCTTGCTCAGGCCTCTGATCTTGATCTGCAACGATGTCTATCACCCTTCTCTGCGACAGTTGCGGCAAAGCTCGCATGCGGAGATCATCCATATGCGCAAACCTCAGATCCAAGCGGTCGCTGCAAGGATGCAGTCCATCTTTGACCGCGAAGGCGTGCCGTGTGAGGCCGATGGCGTGCGGAGACTCTGCGAGGCGGCATGGGGCGTCTCGAGTCGTAAGGAAGACCGTGCGGGAGCCGGAGCTGGTGAGGGCGATATACGAGGGATCATGGTGGTGGGCGAATGGGTCGCCGGCAAGCTGCGGGCGATGAACGAAACCTCATCTGGCGACGTCCGACTAACACGACGATGGGTGGAAGAGCACATCCTGCAAGACCTCACACACGGCGGTGGCGCCGCAAGAGGGCTCGGCAGAGGTGGCCCCAAAGACATCGTCGATCGCGTGTTCAAAGAAGGCGCCGGATTCCCCAAAAGCACAGCGCCCCTCACCCCTCACCACGCCACCGGCAACACCGGCCCCAAAGGCGTCGCCGAAGGCCTCAAACGCACCGCTCTCGACCGCCTGCGCCAACTCATCGACACCCACGGCGACACCGACCGCATCATGACCGACTGCTTCTCCAGCTACCCGGACCACCCCTTCCAAGACGACACCTTCCTCTCCAAACCCGACGCTGCCTACGAATGGCTGCACTTCCACGACGCCCTCTCCCACCACATCTTCGGCGGCACCAACGACTGGGAATTAGCGCCCTACCTCAGCACGCCCATCCTCGCCTTCCACCATCTCTTCGCCTCCCCAACTCGATCCCAATACTCCAACCCCCTCACCACCGCAGACATCACAACCTCAGAAACAACCACCATCGACCCCCCTCACCCCTTCACCACCCCGCAAGCCCCCTGGGCCGCCCACGAATCCACCAAATCCAACCAATCTCTCCTCCTCACCCTCCAAACCTCCCTCTCCCTCCCCCTCGCCCGCACCTTCCCCTCCCCAGCCACGCTATCCGCCGACCTCCTCCCATACCTCCTCCGCATGCTCGCCCCGACCATCACCCCCGTCGTCCTCACCACCAACGACAAACCCACCGCCTCCGTCCGCAAAGCCTCCGAACAAGCCCTCGTCGCCCGCGCCGTCAACGCCATGGCCGCTTCCGGCGTCCGCTTCGAGCGCACGCGAGTCTCCGCCGAAGACGAGCGTAGGAGCTGGCAAGCGCCGTCCTCGCAGTGGGTGTACCGGCTGGAGCCACCGGTCGATGTCCTCGGGTCCTTTGACACGGGCGGGCAGGCGCTCGCGGCGGTCCTGGGGGCGGTCGGTGCGAACGTCAAGCAGCGGTTCGCCGTGCGGCAGGTTCTGGATCAGGCGTGGGAGAAGGAGGAAAAGCGGCGGGCGGAGGTGGCGAGGAAGGCGAGGGTTCAGGGCGTGGTGGAGGTGGAGGATGATTTGTCCCTTGCTGCTAGTGTGAGTGGTCTGGGTGGAGTGGAGCTTGGGGGGGGGAGGAAGGGGGCCGTGAAGCGGGATTTTTTCGGTCGGCCTGTGACGGTCGATGTCCTTGCTGTTTCTTCTGCTGGGAGTCGAGGGGGGAGGAGGCAGGAGGAGGGCAGGGTGTGGGTGACTTTTCATGAGGGGTATAGTAATGCGGTGAGGAAGCCTGTGTCGTTGGTTGAGTTGATGAGGGGCATGTAGAGATGTTTTTGGAAGGAGAGATTTGGATAGAAGTCGCCTTTTGTTTTGGACTCGAGCTCGTGATATCTGCTCGCTCGCTCGGAGTAGGTATGTAACGTAGGAAAATTTTTCATGCATAGCGCTCATTCTCTTCTTCAGCCAGAGAGAGCGTCTTATTGTACAATGACCTTGACCCTGACCTTAACCCCGACCCGGAAGCTCAGTCCGTAGAGCTAGCACCCATCTGACTGCATGCCACCATCCAGAGACCCAAACGCCTGTGATGCTCACGATGCCGCCGGTGAAGTCCGTCGAGACTCGGCTTTCGCTAGCATAACATGCCAGGACGATCAGCCTTTCTCTGTCTCTTTCTTGTGGCATCGGTAAGTAGCCCAGAATCAGTATGCACCTCACCTAAACCCACTAAGGACCGTTAAACTCTTGCTCATTGACCTTGACGCGCTTCTTGACGCCTTGTTCTCCATCTCCACCAATGCTCTTGCGCTTGCGCTCGTGCTTGAGTACGACTCCAGCTTCATCACTCTCGAGACAGACACGCTTGACTTCAGCCCCATCTTTCTCGAATTCGACGTGCTTCTCGCCAGCTTGCTCTTCCTCACCACCAGTGCTCTTGCGCCTGCGATCAGGCTTGCTTCCTGCCTTTTCCTCAAGCTTGACGCGCTTCTCGTCAATCCGCTCATCATCCAGATCAACACTCCCACGCCTGCGCTCAGGACTCGGACTGCGACTGCGCTTGCGGCTGCGCGGCTCGTGTGCACCAGCAATCTCAGCAAGCATTTTGGTCTTGATATCACTGAGGTCTGTAACACCAGCCTTGGCATCCTTCGAGACATCCTATGCCTCGACGGGATCCTCCTTTGGCTTCTTGGCGTCATTACCCACAGCACCGTCGTCCTCTTCGCGAGAGCGCTTCTTGCTGTTCTCGCCGTTGGCATTGGTGTCATCCTTCTCTGCGCCGCCATTGGTCTGCTTCTCCTCACGCTCCTCACGTTCTTCACGATCGCTGCGCTCGTCGTCTTCATCGTCGCGGCGTCTGCGGTGATGGTCTGGCGAGCGTGAGCGTCTACGACCACCGTCGCGATCACGTCCACCGCGCCCACCCTTGAAGCCACGTCCACCTCTGTGATCACGCCCGCCCCGCCTGTCGCTACGCTGGTCACGATCGCGGCGGTTCTTCCAGTCATCCTTGTCGAAACTGCCTCTCCTGTCACGACGACCGTCGTATTTGCGATTGTTGCCTCGACCACGACCGCTTGGGCTCTTCGGCCTGACAGTACCGTCTAGAATGCCCTGGTGCTTGACGTCGACGTACTTCTGCTTGCCCAGAATCTCAAGGTCTTTGCCGTTCCACTGTGGCTTAGTGTCCAGCTCGAGGAATTGCTTCTGCAGCTCCTCGGTCTCGAACTCGACGAACACGGAGCCCTTGAACTCGCCATCGTCCTTGCGTCGCAAGCGGACAGAGCTGATGGGACCGTACGGAGCGAAAAATTGCTCAATGTCGAGATGGGTGGTCTTGGTCTCCTCACCGAAGCCCTTGGCGTAGATGGAACGGGGCATGCTGCTGGTGTGGACCAGAGCGCGGTTCTCATTTGCGTTTTCGCTGAATTTGTCGCTCAACGGCTTCTTGCGTGTGATTTCGTCATTGTCGTCCAGGTTGAGGAACATGCTCCCCTTGACGGCATCACGCACCGCACCGTATGGCTGGAAGTGACGCATGCGCTTGAAGCTGTGGATGACCTTGAGCGGGACCGGGCGATTCTTGTGGCCGCCGGTCTCGTTGAGGAGATATTGGTCAATGGGCAGGTTGGAGTCGGAGAAGTAGAATTCAACTTGACGACGGATCTCGTCCGCGTCATTGGACTCGGGTTGGTCGTCGAACTTGGACTTGTTGTATCTGTTGTTATAATGACCGCCACGACCACGACCTCGGCCTCCACCGCGAGGACGCTTGTTCTCGTATCGCTCACGGGCACTGACTGGGTGTTTTTTGCGCTTGCTGTGTGGCGACTTGTCGTTGTCGTGCTGCTCGTCTTTGCTGTCAGTCTTGTCGTCAGCCTTGTCGCTGGCGTGCTGGTCGTCGTTCTTGGCGTCGTCGTTCTTGGCTTTGGTGTCCGCCGGCTTCTCGTTCACCGCTGCAGCGGCTTGCTCGTCGGCGGCGGCTTCGGTGCTCTTGGCATTGTCGGTGTTGGAGACTTCCTGCTCGGGGACGTCCTTGGCCTCGACGACCTCCTTCGCTTGATCTTCTGCCATGTCGCTGTCAGTATGCGCTGTCTCAATGATGTGGATGCAGAAGAGGAATAGCAGGGGTCGACAGATGGTGGGTTCTAAGTCGAATATTGAGTAAGTGAACATCCAATCCTCACTTCACTCTCACGAAAAAGCTCGGTGACTCGATAAGATAAAGTTGAGACAGTAATGTGATTTAGTCGTGGGAAGCGCTGAGCGTCCAATCGCCCGAGCACCATATTCTTAGACCATCCTTCTCCACATGGAGTAGGAGCGACGAGAGGACTCTCGCCTGTCACATGCGCATTATTGGGTAACATGCCTCGAGTAGGACGGCACGCCCTCAAGAACTTCAAGGTCAGGCAAGATTGGTATGACAGTCCGCCTCATGCATGGAACAGTCACTCCAGAACTAATCCGCCATCAGGTCCAAGGAAAACCTCTACAATCTCTCCAGACTTGTCACACCCACAGCCGTCAACAAGACATTCTTCCAACAGAAATGGATCGCCAAGCGGATGACGAGAGGATATCACAGTCCCGACGTGCGAGAAGGACAATGGACGCGAATGTTTGATCGGAGACTGCCCGCGGTGGTATCCATGGATCACCGATATCTGGCGCGGTATGATGGCAGCGAGCAAGCGAGCGGACGGGGTAGTGGCTTGGACAAGATGGAAGAGCGTCAGGGAGATGGTCGTCGGCCGCAACGAACACCCAAGACACCTTACATGAACATGACCTTCCACCCTCTGGAACGGCGGCTAGATACGGCAATATGGCGTGCATTGTTCGCCAGTTCGGTCAAGCAGGCGCGGCAGTTCGTCGTGCATGGACATGTGAAAGTCAACGGAAAGTTGATGGAGTTCCCAGGATATCAGCTCAACCCAGGCGACATGTTTCAGGTTGACCCTGACAGCGTCATGTACGCGACTGGCGCAAAAAAGCGGGATTCGTCGAGTCCTGTAAGTGAACAGGATTTGAGGCGGCAAGAAGAAGCAGAGGAGGAGAGTGCGCAAGAAGAGTCGGCGCAGTGGGAAGCAGAGGAGGGGGAGCGACGGCAAGACGATGCGGTGGCCGAGATGAAAGGCTTGTCGCCAGAAGAGAAGGAAGCCCACGCTTCCAACCCTGAAGACGAACCGGACCCGAAGAAAGCAATGAAGAACCTTATAACGCGCGCCAAGCGGATTCTGGAAGACAGCAAGCGCTCGCTCTCTGGCAAACGACAGCAGGAGTTACGCGCCTTCTCCCAGCTCGTCAAGAAGACCATGTCGAGACACGGAGCTGCAAAAGGCGAGTCCTCCTCCGCTCTCGAATCTGTTGAGGATCTCGAAGGAGCCTTGGCAGAAATCATGATCAAGATCCCAGAGGACTCGCTACCATCCCAGCCCGCCACGTCGCCCGCAGATTCGACAGTCTCCGCGAATCCACAAGCGCAGAACGAGGACAAATACAACGCTCGCAAAGACGCCGAGCTCCTGTCCGCCTCTCTCGAACGCGCACGCGCGAATCCCATAGACGTCACCAAACCATACGCCACGCCCTGGAAGCCGCGAGACTACATGTCCGCATTTGCTTTCATACCCCGATATCTGGAGGTCAACCAGAATATCTGCTCGGCTGTGTATTTGAGACATCCGGTCGCCAGGCCAGGGCTGGCGGAGGTGCCGACGCCGTTTCACCGTGAGACGTTGGAGCTGGCGTTCAATTGGTATCTCAGGAGGCGGTAGACAGGTTTGGCGGACTCGTGCCTGGTTGCAGTGTCAGATATTAGCTTGGCCTCGACTGTCAGCAACAGCCTGGATCATGCGTGTGTAGTATGCTTGTAGACTAGAGCTCTAGCCATGCTCAGGCTGCTGCGATGCCCTCTTCTCACGATCAGGCACTACTTCTGTGTGCATGGAGCATGGACACGATCAAACGAACTTTTCTGACGTAAATGTCAAGATTGCACATCTGGCAGAGCAGAGTAATGTGGACTCTAAGTAGTGTATACTATCCCTAGCCGCTATAAGTGCTATGGTTGGGGTCGGCAAGCTGCCTCGATTCGCAAGTGGTTGCAGGATGGACCTGGGCAAAGAGTACATTAGCAAGAATGATCATGTCACCAGAAAAAAATGGCGTAATCTTGGAGACACCTTCTCTAGCAACACAGTACATGTAAAGCACTTGCCAGTTTCCAGCGATCGTGATGAAATGTGAAAGTCCACAATGTCGAACCCCACTATGTCCTCCAACCCGCAGCTCATCTCTGCCCTCTCCATGATCTCACTCTGAACACCACACGATGCCCTCGATACCACGGAAGCCTCAATGCGAAGATAGCAAGAATTTCGACCCAGACACATATTTTGCGAAATGGGCTACTGAGTTCCAGCCGCCTTACGACAACGACTTGCGAAAGTTCATTATCACAACTTTTGGGCTGGACTCAAATGATGACTATGGGTACATGGCGCAACAGGCGGAAGTGACGTTGTTGCATGCCCAGGCGGTGGTGGACATGGGCGGACAGGGCAATCTGCACGCGTGGTATTTCGATTCAGAGGGAAAGAGGGTAAGTGCTGTCACGCTGCTGCTACAATGCGGTAATGCGTAAGGACAGCACGGTTGAGACTTCACGCACCACAGAGATTACCTGCCCCGACCGCTGCCGACATCAAGGCGTACACAGATGTCTTTCGTCCTACCACTTCGACACAGAAAGCGCTGGTGCAAGTAGAAAGTAATGCCAAGCGGGCCTCGATACGGCTCGATGTCGGACAGCACTTGATGTCCAAATACCACCCACCTACGCCAGAAGAGAAGCTGGTGGTGAGCAAGCACAAGGCACACACCAACCCCTACTTCGACATCTGGGCCTGGACATGTCAAAACCTCGAATGGGGCGGGCCAGAGGAAGGCACGGTGAAAGTCCGTCACAGCCACGCGGTCCTACCCATCCTCTACCACCACTTTGGCTGCATCTGCCCTTCCTACGAGTCTCTGGAACTGATCCGTCAACTCGCCAAAGGCCGCAGAATCGTGGACCTGGGCAGTGGGAACGGGTACTGGACCTACATGCTTCGACGCATGGAACCTCCAAGCAAAAAAGTGAACAAGCTGGAGGTCCTGCCTGTCGACAACGGCATGAGCGAGTGGAGAGTCATGTGGGTCGGCGACACAATCGAGGCGGACGGCGAGAAGTGGCTGCTGCAGAACCGCGGAGCGGAGTCCGATGTCCTGCTGCTCGTATATCCCATGGTGGGAACGGAGTTTACGAGTCGGATGATCAGAGCATATCGTAGAGTTCTCTCTACCCAAACGTGCATAGGGGCGTTCTGGCTGACTTTACGTGTAGGTGGCACGACAATTATTTGCGCCGGCGCGCAGAATACTTCGGGCTTCACGGCTTTCGCCAAGGAGACGATTGCAGATTGGATGGCGCGCGAGATGACGGGGTGGGAGAAGGTGTTGCAGATTCCTCTGCCGAGCTTTGCGGCGAAGGACGAGGCGTTGTTTGTTTTTGAGAAGAGGGACTCAGCATAGGTAGCAACAGAGGCATCGATGGCAGTGTAGAAACAGCGCTAGCGTTACGGAGGTACGGCACGTACGGTAAGTACACACGTGCAGATAGGGTTATCATGCAACGCCAGATCTTATGCGTGATTCGTAAAGGACAGCTGCAGGATCAGTAGCTTGGTCGATCTGGAGTATAATGTCGAGCCTTTTCCCAGGAACGGTGATGTTCCTGCAGGAAGGCAGGTCGATATGCAGCTACAGCAGCTCTCTGCCGCACCCACGAGGGGTGGACACGACTCTGACTCGAATGTCTGCAGACCGCTGTTTTCGGACGAATGGATATGGACGTCCTTTTGGACAATTCGCGCGGCATCGCTTGGACGTTCGGTCCAGGTTACAGTGGCGAGAGCCTCCTGAAAGTGCGATTTTGGCGACTTTCTAGCCACCTAATGTTAGCATATCCTGCTACGTACCTCAACGAGGATTCGCACGATTCTCTGTGCAATATGGGGTCTTTTGAATGGCTGGCGACTGGGTGAAAGACTCCATCGTCTCGTGCACAATACGTACACAATCATCAATTCGAATGTATAGCTCACGAGCAGGGATGGATTCTTGTTTTCTCCTAGCAAGTGTTGGTCTTCTCCAAGCGATTGGCCGTCTTATAGGAGACATGACACATCTAGCTGCGTTTACGTCGCAAGATGGTTCATCGAAGCTTCTGTCTTGTAGTTCGTCAGCACCCGAAACGGGTTCGGAGCGTGCGTTCGCTCTGGATGATGATTTGTGACTTGAGCGTGTTTGTGTGAGCTCACCGCTATTTGAGCTTGGGCACATCCGCCTGACAACAGTGATTGCTTTGGCCGTTGGGCTGTGGGAGGATGGACAGGAGGACATGCTGGGGATAAGGACATGGGAAGCATCGTTGTCTTCACGCACACCTGCATTATCGCGACTGCATGAGCCCGCCTACTAGAACTAGCGAGCCGCGTTGAAACTATGACCGGTTGGCTGGCACGGAGCCTTGAGCATTATTATTGCGAATCTGGATCCAAGCCGTGGGATTCCTCCAACCTGCGACGAGCAGATCCGTGGTCTGGCAGCAAGACGGTTGATGGCTCAAAACGAGAAACGTCTTCAAACCTCAACGGTTGCACCTTCGCTTCATCCCAAGTCGGTGACAGCAGCAGTTGTTGAGGTGGTTGGGCTCGTGGCGGAAGGG
Source organism: Teratosphaeria destructans (assembly GCA_010367425.1). Taxonomy (NCBI): domain Eukaryota; kingdom Fungi; phylum Ascomycota; class Dothideomycetes; order Mycosphaerellales; family Teratosphaeriaceae; genus Teratosphaeria; species Teratosphaeria destructans. Next base: position 659,445 of record WBMN01000011.1, read on the forward strand.
CTGACGGGCGAATGTTGGGATGGAGAAATTGTCCGTCTGACATCTACAACTGCGAGGCTGCGAGCAGGCGTGACCTCATCCTCAGTCTTGGTCTCGGAGATCGCGAGTGTCGTAATAACTATTATAGGCATTGCCGTCAACCGTCTGCGCCTGCATGTGTGTGCGCCATTGGGTAGTGACTGATGTTTCAACCCGCTCTCTTGATCACGTTCACCAGCAGGCCTCAAAAGTCAAAGATCTCCAGCTCGCGTTCCGTGCCCGATTTGAGGCGTCGTCATGAGGCACTAGAACGGTGATCTCTGGGGCCAAGTCCGGAGAGCCTGGGAATGGGGTCGACGGCGGCAGACACGGTGGGCATCGTGACCACTCTTCATGCGGTCCACATGCTTGATGAAGCTAGGTATGCCTTGCTCCCTGCTGCTGACCTCCATCTCGACATATTGCGATTGATATGCATGTGTAACTTGGCCGGGCAGACTTCCCTGTTCTGCCGGCCACCGCCATGCGCTTGTTAGGAACAGGTTAAGGGCGTGCATTGAGCCGCAAGCCTGTCTACCAACCATTTCTCTCCCTTGCCTTCAGCCTCTCTTCCGCCGATGACGACCACACCACAACCACGGATTCCGGCCGGCGGCCAATTGCAGGTGCCGCGATGCAGTGTTCGTACCGCCATGCGAAAGCTTGTCGTCGACGACCTCTCAATAATGCTGCCGATGGGACGGCAGAAGGATTTCCAACTAGCATTCACGGCGGGCTTCTGCATATGCGGCTATTGCAAGTTTGCCACGCAAGGCCATGGCGATCTCAACGGCAATTGGTCGTCGGAGCTGCCTCAGAGATTGGGGTCCTGGAGCTCACTTCGGACTCTCATCAGGCCTGGTGCGACTGGAGGGTGCACGAGCACGAGGCTTCTGTTTCAAGTGGAGATGCGGTGTGATCTGTCAAGCTGGAATCTACTATTGTGCGGCAGGTCTTGTCCTTCCCGCTCGTCGGTGTGCTTGTTGGTAATAATAAGGTACCTTAAGATCATAAGTTGGGCCCGGGGGGCAGCCGCACTGGTGAGAACCTGGAAAAGAAGGAAAAGAAGCATAAGGTGTCCAAGGGTGCACTAATGAATGGCTCAGCCATTACAATTGTTGCATTCCCTCCCAAAACCTGCGTCGTCGTTGGTGTCTGCATGATACATATGCAGGCAGGTCTGTGGCCGGTACCTTGCGCCGTTGCCTTCCTTCTACCTTCCTTGCTTGCCTAGAGAACTACTACAGACTATTTCTTCAATCGTTCATCTCACCTTACCACTTGTTTCATGTGTGCGAACGGCACTTCACTTCAACCTTCATGACAGCTTAGCCATCGATGAAATGGGCCTGTTTGTGGCCGACAATGGTCACTACCAAGGTGCGGACATCAGGAGCCATCCAGCTGAAATCCCACTCTAACCATCATATCTCAGGTTGGCTGGCCACCTTGTTGTGCTGCTGTGCTGCTCTTACTGAGGACGAGCATCCAATCGAAAGGAAGGAGAACGTTTCACATCGTGGGTATGCTCATCCCAGCTGGAGGAATGATAACTAAGTGTCAGCAGCTTCCACAAGTAATGGCGTTTGTCACGAGCAGCCTACGCCATGCACAAGTCTTCCCTCTATGCCCCCACCAGCATACACAAGTGTCGACCAGCGGACTCTGAGCGCACCTAGGAGCGGAGCCACTTCCAGTCAATCCAATAGGCCACCATTGTCGCAAGCACACAGATCTTTGGACGACTCTACAATGAGTCAAGGTCTACAACACGCACGACGGCAGAGTTCCGTCGCACATGGCAAAAGTGCTAGCATCAGCAAGCCAAGCTCGTTCCGCCGGTTAGAATACTCAGAAGGTCAGCGAGCCAACCTGGTTCCACTAAGGCTTGCACCCGTAGTCCTCCAACCATCAATGACTGCCGGCCAAGAATTGGAACGTGCGCACAGACGCTCGTCTTCTGGCGACGAGAGGCTCCTCGTAGAGTCAAAGCACGAGTTGCCCCGAGCAACACAAAGAACTCTTCTGAGGCGGTACAGCAATCCCTCCTTCGAATTTGCCAATTCTGCAGCCACGGGAGTGAAGCAGGGCCACTCGACAATGCCCTTACCGAACAACCAGAACATCCGGCCGTCAGCAGTTCGCCGCTCGTCCCCAAGCTTGCTGCCGCACTCTTTGCATGACTCAAGCACCGCTTCGGCAAGTTCGCGGCCCTTGTCAGAACGTAACAGGTTGAGACGAAAAGGCTCCCATCACTCCTTGCGGCACGCCCCTGGTGACACTGCCGACATCGACAAGGAGATTCTGGAGCTCAATACTATTGTTGAGGAGCGGAGGGCTGGAGCTAGTAAAGCAAAGACGCCAGACCATGTCGCTGCTGTCGCCCCTACTATGATGGTCAATGCAAGATCAGAAACCTTGAATGATATAGGATCTGCATTCGCCAGACCATACACACCGCGGGAGCCTGACCACCTGCGTGATGCCTTGGACATCCAAGAGCGCCCATCAACTGCGAATGCTGTCAGTACCAGGCCGGGATCAAACCCAAGGATTCCGGGTTGGCTCTTGGGTCTGAGGTCCAGCAATTCGTCTTCGTTCAACCAAGCCTGGGCGCAAGAGCCCTTCTACGAATGCGATCCCATTTCTCGTCAACGTGTGAGCTCCGAGGCTTCCTCATGCGCGTCTGTCCCAGAACTGGAGTGTCACTCAGCTACTGCCTCCTCGGCAATCTCAAAAAGCTACCACAGTCGGACGACCACCACCGAATCACGAATGACGCAGAACACACCACCCTCGATCGGTTACAGTTTGGGCGCCCCAGATTCATGGAAACAGCAAGAAGATCTCTGGCCCATGCCGCGCACCTCGCCTTCTGCTGATCAAGTTGGTCTGGCTTTCTAAACCACATTTTCGACCTTCCACCGTAATCATAGACGAGCAATTCCTTACTTGTGCTAATAGAGATACCCGCTGGACGACACGACGTTGACGCAATGAGGGCCGTGAAACCACAGCATTTGGAAATGTTCCATTCATGTATACTGTGATTAGCATGTACGATAGCTATGCCTGAAACAGATGCCATGTCAGCATCATCAGAATCGTGATTTGAACTCTGGATCAGCGTAATGTGTCCCATCGACGACGCAGTTCGCGTGCCGCGCGTTCCTGCTGTAAACCCAGTCAATTTGAGCATTTGGCAGTGCTCGGGCTCACAGAGGCTCTTGCAGATTGAATTTGCTAGTGGCTGACGTGCATAATAATGCAGCGACAAAGTCGTACTTGAGCCGGGAGTCAATCCGAATATAACTCCCCGAGTCTCTACACATGCCGACATGCTCTCGAGCCAATAATAATCTCGTTGTGCCATTGCAGACGACCAGCTCTTGCGAGCTTCACCTACTATGCACACATCGCTATGATAGTATACCCTAGCGATGATCATCTGTAAAGACCATGCTTTCTGCAGGGCAGAGACTTCCAGACTGACGTCGTGCTCACACTCTACGCATGGACAACACACACCACAGCATCTTTATTACTTCTAGTGATCTCAGATGCACAATTGAAAGTCTTTGGCGCACAGCCGGTCTAGAGTGTGTACTCAACCGCCCTGTATGATGAACGGCAGGCCTGTCCTGGAGGTGTCCATGATCTCACCTAATATTCTAAGCATCTTATGCATGGGCAGACTTCAGTGAATGCAATGCAATGAATGCACATTTCTTCAGGTCAAGGTTCTGGCGGGCCTGTACATGACCAATTCGGACGTTGTGGATGGTAATCACGTACAGGACGGATACGGCGGGAAAGCGAGGTGGTCATCAGACCAAGGCAAATTCATGACAAAGGGCTATGCATTGATGCCACGATCAACCGGAGCTCACGTCAAGGCATTGGTGCATGATACTTTGCAGAGACATCTCCGGCACATAAGGAGACATGGCGGGCGATCGGACGACGGCGGATGGAGAATGAGAAAGTCTCTGTTTCGACTGTCAGACGGAGTCGGTGCATACAGGTACCTAATCCCAGTTCTTGCCAAGTTCAGACGAAGGCAAGGTATTCCATCCTTTGAGTGCAGAGCCGTGCTCGCATGCTTTTGTTGCCCGCCCGGACTGCAAAATAACAAGAAAACATTATTTGCACGTATCTCGTGCAGTCGTCCCGTCGTAGTGACCTTTGTGCAATGCGAGCTCAATTCCGTACGACCAACCCATGAGACTTACGCCGTGGCTCCATGCGATGGAAATGCAGAACAGACAAATGAAAGCGACCCCATTGTCGCTCGCCAAAAGTTTAGAAGAAAAGCAGGTCCTCGTCCTTCCACCCGATTTGGAGCAAAGCTTGATGAACGCTCTTTTCGAGCGCTTCAGGCCCACATATCAGCACCATCGCCTCACCATTGTCTCCGCCAAAGTCTTTCTTGTCGGCGTGTTCTTTCAATAGAGGTGCGGCTATCCTGCCTCTGAGTCCTTGCCAGTCTTCTGGTGCCTTTGTGAGGGTGTAGAGTAGCTTGCACTTGTCCTCGCACGTTGAGGGGAGTGCGGCAAGCTCGTCCATTTCAGCTTTGCAGAGGATGTCTTCTAGCTGCCGGTTCCCATCTAGCAGCACGCATTGCGTCGTGTCTTCCCGATCCCGCATGATGGCGCGGAAGACCTGATAGATGGGAGTAACGCCGGAGCCTCCGCAAATCATCAGCAGCTTCTTGACTGACCTCTTCTGGCCGTTCACGCTGCAGTTGCCTCGTCCGCGGTACTCGAACTTGCCTATCGGACCTTTGAACTCCACAAAATGACCAATGGGCAATGAATCCATGGCCTGAGACATCTTGCCGCCTTTTCGTTCGGGCGTATCGAAGTAGATTTTGATCAGAACTTCGAGATATCCTCGGGCCAACTGTTCCGAGGTGGGCGTATATGAGCGGATGATTGCCTCTCGGGTGACAGGATCTCGGAGACGCATCATCAGATGCTGTCCGGTCGGCAGGCCGAGAGCTTGGTCGTCATGCTCAAGCTTGTAAATGTAGATTCTGGTATCCCAAGAGACGGTTTTCTTGCTGTGCAGTGTTGCTTTCCGCCAGGATCGCGAGTCCAGGAATACCGGCCGAGGATTGGTATCTTCGTCCGGTTGGTGATCTTCGCCCGCAAGTGCCGCTCTGCCTTCCTCGTCTAGGGATCCAATGTGGTAGTCCTTCATCATAGCTTTTGCAGTCTCCGAGTCTGTTGCCTGTCAGTGACAAGTCCCAGTTCCGGATCTAGCTCAACTCACGTATCGCCATGAACTCATCTGTGGAGTCTAGGCCAGCGGCGGAGACGATACTCTGTGCTCCTCCCGGATGACCTTCCAAGAATGCAGTTCCATCGTACACCTCACCATTGACAACGAACCAGGGGTTTTCAGCCTTGTCGTGTTTACGTAGGTCATCAATATCGATAACCTTCTTCAAGCCCTCCTTCGTCATCACGATTTCCTTGGCTGCTTCTTCGACGACCGCTTCTGTACCTTCGGCACCGATCTGCTCGCCCCAGAAGCCGTTCGCAAGGCTTCCGCCGGCCTTCTTCACGCGCTCCATCCAGCCCCCGGGCATTAATGCGGGCTGCGTAGGATGCTCGAAACACAGGTAATCGCCTTCTTTTGCGATCGTGATGCGGAACCATGGATTGTTCATCATACCAAGCACACTCCAATACATATCTCGTGGCTGTGCATTCATACTTTCGTCCATTGCTCGCACGAAAATGTCCTTCGCGTCTGCCAGTTCCGAGACGGGAATGTCGAGATTCCAGAAGCACCAGCAGAAACACGATTCGCGCCACTCCATGTCTAGCTTGCCGCCAAACAGCTCGCGCGGTCCGGCCTCGCGGTAGCGATCCTCGGCATAGTCGATGTTGGCCAAGCGCCACGTCTTGCCTTTGTCAAGCGTGATCTCAACCCGCGTCACCCGGCGACCACCTCCGCCGTAGGCATAACCTTTCACTCTGTACCGATCTGGTGCACCGACAAGGCCAAGCTGCTCTTCATGGGCTGGATATGCTATGGCAGAGTTTGTGCTAAGGTCATAGATGGCATAACGCTCGTCAGTCCACCACTTTGGATCATTTGCACTTTCTTCGGGGCTGACCATCGTCGGGAGGACTCTATTGTCGTAGATGTGATACCAGTTGTCGCTCGGCTCAGCAGTAATGATGAGCTTCTTAAGCCACTTGACACTCCTACCGCCGATTTGGCCAGGAATGACAGCCCTGAGGGGTTTACCGTGATCTGGTCGGAGTGCTTCGCCATTCATCTTGTATGCTAGCATCATACCTCTATTTTCGTCGAGTGCCCAATTGAGCTTTACGGAGGTGCCGTAGTAGCCATTGGGTAACTTGTCCGCACCCTCCATACAAACATAGCGGGCTCCACGCTTAGGCTTAGCTTTCCTTAGCAAATCGCCCATAACGACGCCAGTAAAGAGTGCAGTTGAGACACCGGCGGCACCCCATGAGAAGCCTTTAGTTTTGCGTACGACGTTTTGCTCTTTCCGACGATTGCCAGCACAAACCAGAGTTATTGGATACGTCTTCGATTCATATTGCTCCAGAAGATCTCGCAGCGACAGAGTGATAGGGTGATGCACCATGCCTTCTATGGAGAACTCCCAGTCCATGATCTCGTCATCCTTGACCTGCGGAACATGACCATGGTTTCGCACATAGAAGAGCTCTGGGCTGGTGAGGAACCCCTCATTGTAAAGATCTGACAACGGTGCCTCCACGTTGAACGGATGCACACCAGTCAGACGAATCAGCCGGGGGTCTCTAGGTAACCAGCCGTCGGGTGTCTTCTTGTCGATCTCAATGACCTCAGTCGGCGGTGATGAGGGAGGTGGTAGAGGTATATCGATACTCTCGTCTCCGCATCCTGATTCCGAGTCCTTGTCACTGTCGGACTCTGGTGGTGTGGGTGGGAGGTCGACAGGCATCCGCCGCAATTGCTTGCTCTCCTCTTCAGTCCTTGTTGCAGGTGCAGACATCTTGGTGATTTCGACGCCAACGTCGACAGCTAGGAACAATGCTGGAGGGAGGGAAGTGGGGGTCTCGATGAGGATAGCGCCCACAATGAAGAGAGGACTAGAAGATAGAATAGGCACATAGGAGAAACATAGATGGTAGGTGCATATAGCTAGGAGGGACCAATTGAACTCTCACCACGTAATAATAATCATGAAGTGCTGATTGAGGAGCGATCGATGTTAGAAACCATCCGCCATTTCCGAGAGACAGAGGACGCCCGACCCGAGCATGGTCAAGCCGTCGACGACTGCGCTTGGTGGGCAAGAAAGAAACAGGACGCGAGGAGATGCAGAGAAGCGACCCAAATTCATGCACAACGACGTCGCCGCGGAGTTCATCATCATGTTGCGTCTTCGCGAGCATCCAGATGCAGGTATTGGGCTGGGATCTGGCATTCTGACGTCCATCTCCATGGTCCCAGGGCAGTGGGAAGGCAGGCATGGGTGGCAGCCAGAGAGCGGTGATATCCTTATCAGTGGGAAAGCCAAAACGGGCAAGGTGGCATCGATTGGTCTGACTTCCATCGTCGGCACGATCTGGACCCTGTTGAGTGGAAACGTGCCTGGACAGCAAGGTTTCATCACCGAAACTGCTCATGTTTACAGTATAATAATGCGGTCGATTTCGGAGTAGGGGTGGCAATTGGAGGCTGAAAATCGCGCTGTGGTCGCGGCGGTGATGACAGGGAGGTGAGGTTGGGCCGCTAAGGTTGGTCGTCGAAAATAAAGCATCTCCACCGAGTCTGCACGGGCTGAGCCTGTATCTCCGCGAGTCTCTCAAAGTCTCAATGCGCCGAGCGGGTCATTCCGAGAGATGTCGCAACCGTACCTCCGGAGTCGCGATCCACGCTCTTGGAGTCTTGTACGGGCGGCGCCTACAACATGGGGTTTTACGGACAGTAGTTAATAATACACGCACTGATGAAGCGACCGACATCGATCGATCGACTATCTATATGACATAATGAAGCTGCCTGCTGCGACGACAGCACCCTCGCGCTGACTACATGTACTTTCACCAAGATGGGACCGTCTGATAGACCACTACCTGCTGGAGTCGCTGGCTGTCGAAGTCTCGGGCACTACATGTACAGGCTTCAGCTCGGCCCTAGCGAAGCCGCGACAATTGCCATCTGGTTCTCACTATCTATACAATATGCCTTGCCTTGCGAAACTGCCGTCGCCCTTGTCCAAAGGGTCTCGGCGCGCTGGCGTTCCATCTAGTCGTGGACTCTGCAGTCGTCCTTGGGCGAGCATCGACGATCTTCAGGATGGCGGTGATGCTGGTATCGGCGAGCAACTTGGCGGACAGCAATGGATTCCCGTTCACCATCATCCACTTGACCTCGGTGACAAAGGATGCTCGATGTCCTGCTTGCGTAGAGATGGATTGCGATGTCTCCCAGATGAGTCAGCGGCCCAAGGGAGAACATGTGCCCGATTGGCTGAGATTTTCCCAAGATGCATCCTTATCAGACTCTGGAGCCTTTCCACCCTTTCCGTGCCATAACGATTCGACACCTCGGAGAAAGTTGGACTTGGTTTTGTAGAAGCCATAATTCTCGCTGGTCATCATTGGACCTGTGGTTGGCCGCCTAGCAGCCACATGCATACCAGATGCCGTGTCCAGCGGCGTCATTCCCTTCTCCGGGAGCCGCTCATTGGGTAAGACCGTAGCTATCTGCGCGCCTCTGTGCATTGTCCTGGCCTGTACGACGATTATTTGGGTGAGTAACTTGGAGTACACATGATAGTGGCACGTTGCAGCATTCTCTTCTTCCCTTTGTTTCCTATCCGCTTCTTATACTCCGCTCGAGAGCCAAGATAGATTTCCTCGCCATACCCAACCGACAGGCAGCAGCAGTTGTCCGCCAGTGACGGCACTGTAATCATGGCGGCGTGGTCGGGCGCGGAGAGTAACAGCAAATGGAACGACCCCGAGGCCAATGTGCTACCCGAAAAGGTCGAAAAGTTGGAGCAGAATGGCGAGATTCCGCGGAGCACGAATCGAAAGCGGATAGTTGTAGTTGGACTGGGGATGGTCGGTATCTCATTCATTGAGAAGCTCATGAAGCTCGACGTCAAGAGACGGGAATACGACGTGATAGTCATTGGTGAAGAGCCACATCTTGCCTACAATCGAGTAGGTTTGACGAGCTTCTTCCAGCATAGAGAGGTTGAGAACCTATACCTGAACCCAGCATCATGGTACGCAAGTATGCCGGAAGGCAGCTTAAACTATCACCTCAACACCCTTGTTACAGAGATCAACTCCGATAAGAAGACCGTACAGACAGCGAAAGGAGATACAGTACCGTACGATGTTCTTGTCCTGGCTACCGGATCGAACGCTCTGCTGCCCAGGCACACACCTGGCCATGATGCCAAAGGCGTGTTTGTCTACCGCACAATCGATGACCTGCAGCAGCTTATTGAGTTCTCCAAGACCAAGAAAGGCACGACAGGTGCCGTTGTCGGAGGTGGCCTACTTGGTCTTGAAGCCGCAAAAGCGATGATGGACCTTGAGGAATTCGACAAAGTCAAGCTCATCGAACGCAACAGGTGGGTGCTCAGTCGACAACTGGACGGAGATGCGGGTACTATGGTTGTCGAGCAAGTGCGTGCTCTTGGCCTGGACGTACTACTGAGCAAACGGGTGGGCAAGATCAACACAGACGAGGGCAACAACGTCACCGGAGTGACCTTCGAAGACGGCGAATCAATGGACTGCACATGTATCTGCTTCGCCATTGGAATTAAGGCGCGTGACGAATTGGCACGGAAGTCCGGCATCAAATGCGCAGATCGCGGCGGTGGTATCATTGTCAATGCTGATCTATCGACATCCATACCAAACATCTACGCCATCGGGGAGTGCGCTAGTTGGGAGAATCAGACCTTCGGCCTGATTGCACCTGGCATCGAAATGGCGGACGTTCTTGCATTCAACCTGACCCAGGCGAAGGCACACGCACCGCGAAAATTCAAGTCGCCTGACCTCAGTACTAAGCTCAAGCTTCTTGGCGTCGAGGTTGCGAGCTTCGGAGACTTCTTCGCAGACCGTGACGGACCCAAAGAACTTCCAGCGAAGCGCGGCGAGGGCAAGAAGGAGGGTGCCATCGAAGCCAAGGATAGGGTGAAAGGGTTGACGGAAGGCCCGCCACCCTCACCAGTCAAGGCTCTGACTTACAAGGATCCTTTCCAGCAGGTGTACAAAAAGTACCTCTTCACCATGGACGGCAAATATCTCCTTGGTGGCATGATGATTGGTGATACGAAGGACTACGTCAAGCTGGTCCCAATGGTCAAGAACAAGAAAGCTCTGGAAGTCCCACCATCAGAGTTCATCGTCGGCGCATCGAAAGGAGAAGAAAACGGGGATGATCTCGAAGATGATACGCAGATTTGCTCATGCCACAACGTGCTGAAAGGTGATGTCGTCAAGGGCGTCAAAGACGGTACTTGCAAGTCCATCGGCGACGTCAAGTCCTGCACGAAGGCCGGCACCGGGTGCGGTGGTTGCATGCCGCTTGTGCAGACCATATTCAACAAGACAATGGCCTCGATGGGCCAAGAGGTCAAAAACCATCTGTGTCCACACTTCGACTACTCGCGCGCTGACTTGTTCAATATCATCCATGTCAAGAAGATTCAGAGCTTCGAGGAAGTCATGAAGCAGGCTGGGAAGGACCCGAACAGTGTTGGCTGCGAAGCTTGCAAACCAACTATTGGCTCGATCATCGCGTCACTTTTCAACAAGCACATTCTCGACCGTGACAGGAGAGGCCTCCAGGAGACTAATGATCGCTTCTTGGCCAATATCCAGCGAAACGGGACATTCTCTGTTGTGCCTCGCGTCAGTGGTGGCGAGATTACAGCGGATAAGCTGATCGTGATTGGCACAGTGGCGAAGAAGTATGGTTTGTACTGCAAGATCACTGGAGGTCAGCGAATCGATCTGTTCGGTGCGAAGAAGAACGACTTGCCGGACATCTGGCGAGAGCTGATCGACGGTGGAATGGAGTCTGGCCATGCTTACGCGAAGTCACTGCGAACCGTCAAGTCATGTGTTGGTACTACCTGGTGCCGATATGGCATCGGTGACTCTGTGGGTATGGCCGTTCGACTGGAAGAGCGCTACAAGTCCATCCGCTCGCCGCATAAGATCAAGGGGGGTGTGTCCGGTTGTGTGCGAGAGTGCGCTGAAGCGCAAAATAAGGACTTTGGTCTGATCGCAACCGATAAAGGCTTCAACATTTTCGTTGGTGGCAACGGCGGTGCCAAGCCACGTCACTCGGAACTCTTGGCCAAGGACGTGCCACCGGACGATGTGGTGCCGATCCTGGATCGCTATTTATCGTTCTATATCCGCACAGCAGATAAGCTTCAGCGAACGGCGCGGTGGATCGAGAACCTGCCTGGCGGCATCAAGTATCTCCAAGAGGTCATCCTGCAAGATAAGCTGGGAATCGCAGCGGACTTGGAAAAGCAGATGGAGGACCTTGTCGGCACGTTCTTCTGTGAATGGACAGAAGTGCTCCAGGATCCAGAACGCATGAAGCTGTTCAAGCAATTCGGCAACACGGATGAATACGTTGAGAACGTCGACAAGGTGGAAGATCGAGAGCAGCAGCGTCCAGCCTACTGGCCAAAGGAGTCGGTCAAAGAAGACTTCAGAGGCACCAAGTGGACCGAGCTGAGCTGGCAACCGTTGGCTAACACCGATCAATTCGAAGATACGCCCACAGGATCGTCGCTGGCAGTCAAGCGTGGAGACACTCAGCTTGCCATTTTCAAGGTCAAAGGCCAATATTACGCCTCGCAGCAAATGTGCCCGCACAAGCGCGCCTTTGTGCTCTCCGACGGCCTCCTCGGCGACGACTATAAGACCGATAAACTCTGGGTGTCGTGCCCCTACCACAAGCGTAACTACGAGCTCAAGGGCGCAGATGCCGGCAAGTGCGGCAACGATAGCGAGGTCAATATCGCTACATTCCCGGTTGAGGCGAGGGAGGATGGCTTGGTATATGTGAAGCTGCCGCCGGTAGAAGAGCTGGATGCCGTTCTCGGCACGGAGAAATGGAAAGTGAAGGCGGAGGAGACGGAGAAGGCCGGGCCTTTCGAGGCGTTGGACAAGAAGCTGGACGCTATGAAGTTGAAGGGCAGGAAGGGTCATGCGGCGTCGCATTTGCCGAATGGGGGGGGTGATAAGGGGAGGGCGGATTATATCCTTGCTGGCGGGGAGAGAGGCGCTAGTAGAATGGATTGGTGATTGTCTTGTGGTTTATGAGCACTCATTTCCTGATCAAGTACGGTGGTGTTCTGACATTTAGCGGTTATGGCCTTGTATAGATTGAGCTTCTGACGACTCTGATTAGTGTTGACCCAGTCACTCGGGAATATCCAATACGTGCTCACTCTATCCTGCGGATCAGTCTGCATATGAACGGTACTGGTTTAATATAGCAGATGTAGAATGCGGTGCACATCCAGCAAATCGTTTTATGGTTTCAAAACAGCACGGATAGTGAGGTTGTGCCATGTGATAGTCGATGAATACTTGGTTAATTTGGTGTATTTGCACGACAGCACGTTGGTAGACGACTTGCTCGATGCAGATCGGACGCTATAGAATGCACATATCCTTCTTGTCGAACAGGAGATCCCGATATCGTGTCATTCGCATTTACATGAAACTTTGTTCGGAAGGCGAGCTCTACGTAAATACGTATCTAGGTACCCACGGGAAGAAATTGCTTCTCCTTGAGCGCAAGCTCTTCGTCCGTGCTAGTGCCCTCTGCTACGACCTCCTATGCAGGACGGCGAGTTGACTATTGCAGGCTGGACCTCATACCGCACCTCGCTTGTGGCACATATGGCTGTTAATGATCTAGAAAGGCCAAATATTTGAAATCAAAGCAGCTGCTAGTAGGCCTCGAAGAGGCTGCCATCAAGGTTAATATTAGGCTTTACTTCAAGTACTGCCGCTGACGTGCGCGGGGTTCTTGTTTTGGTTGGTTTCCATTGCCCCGCAGCAGGCACGTAATGCACTAGATACATGACCAAAGCTGTGGTGAAAATATATAGTAGGTGAACTTGCTCGCCTCTGCTCGATTCCACTCGATCCACACCCTGACCCTTGGAGTATCGATATTCTGTAACACTCAAGAAACATCCTTAACATGTCTGGACTCGTCGACAAGCTGAAGAGCCACAAGCCTCTGAGCAAGGGTTCTAAGCTCCCCTCTCACCACCTCAAGGAGGACAACCCGGAGAAGGGCACTGTCGACATTGCCAACCTCCCAGGCATCAGTGAGTGGGCCACATCGTGCCGAGTCAAGAACAGTCACTAACAAGCTCGATAGACGTGATTGTGGGCGTCCCAGGCGCCTTCACCCCACCATGCTCCTCTCAAGTCCCAGGCTACGTTGAGCACGCCGACAAGTTCGCTGCCAAGGGCGTCACCGGTATCTACATTGTCGCGGTCAACGATGCCTTCACCACTCAGGCATGGAAGAAGCACCTGAACGCCAACCACCAGATTGTGCACTTCTTGGCCGATGACACTGGCGCCGTACGTCTCACTTGGATTACAATTATGGAAATATCCTACTGACGCTCGTCATGCAGTTCTCCCGCGAGGCTGGCCTGAATTTCGATGCTTCCGGTCTGCTCGGAAACCACCGTTCGCAGCGCTATGCTGCTATCGTCAAGAACGGCACTGTCGAGCACATCTTCGTCGAGGACGAGGCGCCATCTGTCACTGTCACTAAGGCTGATGCGGTCCTGCAGCACTTGTAGTAAGCCAAGTCGACACAGAAAGAGCGCGGCTAGATCAGGAAAGATACCCAAAAGATGCAGGCATCTACTTCGGACAGCACAAAATAGAACAGCAAATATATTATCGCTAACGCTCGCTGCCCGGTCCTATCGTTTCTATAACGATGCTCTATTAGCCGTTAGGTGTTACTATAAGGTCGTAGAGGATTTGCATTACAAATCTATAGTAGGATTAAGATATAAAACGTTTGCCTAGCCTCTATAAGTATCTTATTAGAGGTCTACTACTTGCTTTAGTAGTTATATTATAAGTTTTATAAGGACATTATATATATATATATATCTTATATCTATACTAGTAGAAAGATATAAGGAGACCTTATAAGTATATAGGGACTATACGAACAAAGTAGAGTTATAGTAGAGATAATAGACTACTATCTATATAGATTAGTAATCTTAGAGAAGGAAGAGATCTCTCCTCTCGAGAGGAATCCTCTCTTATAGAAGAGCCTCCCTTCTCTTTAATTCCTATCTAACTAGAAGTAGGTCTAATAGAGAATCTAATTCTTTCTAACTATCTATAGTCTATAGGAGGTAAGAAGTAGAGGACTACATTTTAGGGCTACTAGTAGACTACCTCTAGTATAGCGAGGTCTTTCTTTCTACTAAACTACTAGTATACTATAGGTAGTATATATATATATTGTCCTCTTATAGACCGCCTATAGTATAGGCTTAAAGGACCCCCTAAGCCCGAGCCTTATAGTAATTTAGATACTATAAAGTAAGTAAGATAAAGTTAGATAGATACTTTATATTATTTTTTCTAACTTTAGAATCTCAAGTTCTTCTATTAGATATCTATCTTAGATAATATATAGAATATTGTTAAATTAAGATCTAATACTTAATAGAGATCTAATACTCTTATAAGTAATAGATTTATATATAAGGAAGT